>JAAVTJ010000121.1:0-30994 GCA_011947355.1 Phytophthora boehmeriae | reverse complement strand
CTCATCTGCCAGCACGGAGACCCACAACTACGCTCTGCACGCACACCATGGCTTCAACGCACCCATGGCTTCAACGCACACCATGGCTTCAACGCACGCCTCCCACAACAATCAGCACACACCACACCCGCTAAACGCCAGCAAACACTTCTTGGAGGCAGCACACGGACGCCGCTCGACAGCAGCCTCACATGCGATGGCACGAACGAAAACAAGCTCAGGGTGCCAGCATACGGCAGGCTATCGGGGGTGACACTGGTCATGAACTCATATGGCCTTGGCGGCAAGTGTAGGCGGCGGCCAAGTGACTCAATGCGCGAGCCAACGTGACGGCGCTATGGCGTCGCTCACACGAGCCGCACCGCTGATCGCCGTGAGTGAGCCGGCGTCCAAGGTCGCTCGGAGAAGGTGAGCAGGGCCCGCAGCGCCAAAACAGCAGTGTAGCCTCGTGTTGAGGACGAGTGTTGTGGCGAGCAAAAGAGAAGTCTCCGACGGGACTCGAACCCGCAATCTCCCGCTTCGTAGGCGGATGCCTTATCCATTGGGCCACGGGGACGCTTCGACCGACACTCCTCCCCCAAAGTACCAACTTCCGGAATATTCACCCGCACGCTCATCTGCCAGCACGGAGACCCACAACTACGCTCTGCACGCACACCATGGCTTCAACGCACACCATGGCTTCAACGCACACCATGGCTTCAACGCACGCCTCCCACAACAATCAGCACACACCACACCCGCTAAACGCCAGCAAACACTTCTTGGAGGCAGCACACGGACGCCGCTCGACAGCAGCCTCACATGCGATGGCACGAACGAAAACAAGCTCAGGGTGCCAGCATACGGCAGGCTATCGGGGTGACACTGGTCATGAACTCATATGGCCTTGGCGGCAAGTGTAGGCGGCGGCCAAGTGACTCAATGCGCGAGCCAACGTGACGGCGCTATGGCGTCGCTCACACGAGCCGCACCGCTGATCGCCGTGAGTGAGCCGGCGTCCAAGGTCGCTCGGAGAAGGTGAGCAGGGCCCGCAGCGCCAAAACAGCAGTGTAGCCTCGTGTTGAGGACGAGTGTTGTGGCGAGCAAAAGAGAAGTCTCCGACGGGACTCGAACCCGCAATCTCCCGCTTCGTAGGCGGATGCCTTATCCATTGGGCCACGGGGACGCTTCGACCGACACTCCTCCCCCAAAGTACCAACTTCCGGAATATTCACCCGCACGCTCATCTGCCAGCACGGAGACCCACAACTACGCTCTGCACGCACACCATGGCTTCAACGCACACCATGGCTTCAACGCACACCATGGCTTCAACGCACGCCTCCCACAACAATCAGCACACACCACACCCGCTAAACGCCAGCAAACACTTCTTGGAGGCAGCACACGGACGCCGCTCGACAGCAGCCTCACATGCGATGGCACGAACGAAAACAAGCTCAGGGTGCCAGCATACGGCAGGCTATCGGGGTGACACTGGTCATGAACTCATATGGCCTTGGCGGCAAGTGTAGGCGGCGGCAAGTGTAGGCGGCGGCCAAGTGACTCAATGCGCGAGCCAACGTGACGGCGCTATGGCGTCGCTCACACGAGCCGCACCGCTGATCGCCGTGAGTGAGCCGGCGTCCAAGGTCGCTCGGAGAAGGTGAGCAGGGCCCGCAGCGCCAAAACAGCAGTGTAGCCTCGTGTTGAGGACGAGTGTTGTGGCGAGCAAAGAGAAGTCTCCGACGGGACTCGAACCCGCAATCTCCCGCTTCGTAGGCGGATGCCTTATCCATTGGGCCACGGGGACGCTTCGACCGACACTCCTCCCCCAAAGTACCAACTTCCGGAATATTCACCCGCACGCTCATCTGCCAGCACGGAGACCCACAACTACGCTCTGCACGCACACCATGGCTTCAACGCACACCATGGCTTCAACGCACACCATGGCTTCAACGCACGCCTCCCACAACAATCAGCACACACCACACCCGCTAAACGCCAGCAAACACTTCTTGGAGGCAGCACACGGACGCCGCTCGACAGCAGCCTCACATGCGATGGCACGAACGAAAACAAGCTCAGGGTGCCAGCATACGGCAGGCTATCGGGGTGACACTGGTCATGAACTCATATGGCCTTGGCGGCAAGTGTAGGCGGCGGCCAAGTGACTCAATGCGCGAGCCAACGTGACGGCGCTATGGCGTCGCTCACACGAGCCGCACCGCTGATCGCCGTGAGTGAGCCGGCGTCCAAGGTCGCTCGGAGAAGGTGAGCAGGGCCCGCAGCGCCAAAACAGCAGTGTAGCCTCGTGTTGAGGACGAGTGTTGTGGCGAGCAAAAGAGAAGTCTCCGACGGGACTCGAACCCGCAATCTCCCGCTTCGTAGGCGGATGCCTTATCCATTGGGCCACGGGGACGCTTCGACCGACACTCCTCCCCCAAAGTACCAACTTCCGGAATATTCACCCGCACGCTCATCTGCCAGCACGGAGACCCACAACTACGCTCTGCACGCACACCATGGCTTCAACGCACACCATGGCTTCAACGCACACCATGGCTTCAACGCACGCCTCCCACAACAATCAGCACACACCACACCCGCTAAACGCCAGCAAACACTTCTTGGAGGCAGCACACGGACGCCGCTCGACAGCAGCCTCACATGCGATGGCACGAACGAAAACAAGCTCAGGGTGCCAGCATACGGCAGGCTATCGGGGGTGACACTGGTCATGAACTCATATGGCCTTGGCGGCAAGTGTAGGCGGCGGCCAAGTGACTCAATGCGCGAGCCAACGTGACGGCGCTATGGCGTCGCTCACACGAGCCGCACCGCTGATCGCCGTGAGTGAGCCGGCGTCCAAGGTCGCTCGGAGAAGGTGAGCAGGGCCCGCAGCGCCAAAACAGCAGTGTAGCCTCGTGTTGAGGCCGAGTGTTGTGGCGAGCAAAAGAGAAGTCTCCGACGGGACTCGAACCCGCAATCTCCCGCTTCGTAGGCGGATGCCTTATCCATTGGGCCACGGGGACGCTTCGACCGACACTCCTCCCCCAAAGTACCAACTTCCGGAATATTCACCCGCACGCTCATCTGCCAGCACGGAGACCCACAACTACGCTCTGCACGCACACCATGGCTTCAACGCACACCATGGCTTCAACGCACACCATGGCTTCAACGCACGCCTCCCACAACAATCAGCACACACCACACCCGCTAAACGCCAGCAAACACTTCTTGGAGGCAGCACACGGACGCCGCTCGACAGCAGCCTCACATGCGATGGCACGAACGAAAACAAGCTCAGGGTGCCAGCATACGGCAGGCTATCGGGGTGACACTGGTCATGAACTCATATGGCCTTGGCGGCAAGTGTAGGCGGCGGCCAAGTGACTCAATGCGCGAGCCAACGTGACGGCGCTATGGCGTCGCTCACACGAGCCGCACCGCTGATCGCCGTGAGTGAGCCGGCGTCCAAGGTCGCTCGGAGAAGGTGAGCAGGGCCCGCAGCGCCAAAACAGCAGTGTAGCCTCGTGTTGAGGCCGAGTGTTGTGGCGAGCAAAAGAGAAGTCTCCGACGGGACTCGAACCCGCAATCTCCCGCTTCGTAGGCGGATGCCTTATCCATTGGGCCACGGGGACGCTTCGACCGACACTCCTCCCCCAAAGTACCAACTTCCGGAATATTCACCCGCACGCTCATCTGCCAGCACGGAGACCCACAACTACGCTCTGCACGCACACCATGGCTTCAACGCACACCATGGCTTCAACGCACACCATGGCTTCAACGCACGCCTCCCACAACAATCAGCACACACCACACCCGCTAAACGCCAGCAAACACTTCTTGGAGGCAGCACACGGACGCCGCTCGACAGCAGCCTCACATGCGATGGCACGAACGAAAACAAGCTCAGGGTGCCAGCATACGGCAGGCTATCGGGGGTGACACTGGTCATGAACTCATATGGCCTTGGCGGCAAGTGTAGGCGGCGGCCAAGTGACTCAATGCGCGAGCCAACGTGACGGCGCTATGGCGTCGCTCACACGAGCCGCACCGCTGATCGCCGTGAGAGAGCCGGCGTCCAAGGTCGCTCGGAGAAGGTGAGCAGGGCCCGCAGCGCCAAAACAGCAGTGTAGCCTCGTGTTGAGGCCGAGTGTTGTGGCGAGCAAAGAGAAGTCTCCGACGCACTCGAACCCGCAATCTCCCGCTTCGTAGGCGGATGCCTTATCCATTGGGCCACGGGGACGCTTCGACCGACACTCCTCCCCCAAAGTACCAACTTCCGGAATATTCACCCGCACGCTCATCTGCCAGCACGGAGACCCACAACTACGCTCTGCACGCACACCATGGCTTCAACGCACACCATGGCTTCAACGCACACCATGGCTTCAACGCACGCCTCCCACAACAATCAGCACACACCACACCCGCTAAACGCCAGCAAACACTTCTTGGAGGCAGCACACGGACGCCGCTCGACAGCAGCCTCACATGCGATGGCACGAACGAAAACAAGCTCAGGGTGCCAGCATACGGCAGGCTATCGGGGTGACACTGGTCATGAACTCATATGGCCTTGGCGGCAAGTGTAGGCGGCGGCAAGTGTAGGCGGCGGCCAAGTGACTCAATGCGCGAGCCAACGTGACGGCGCTATGGCGTCGCTCACACGAGCCGCACCGCTGATCGCCGTGAGTGAGCCGGCGTCCAAGGTCGCTCGGAGAAGGTGAGCAGGGCCCGCAGCGCCAAAACAGCAGTGTAGCCTCGTGTTGAGGACGAGTGTTGTGGCGAGCAAAGAGAAGTCTCCGACGGGACTCGAACCCGCAATCTCCCGCTTCGTAGGCGGATGCCTTATCCATTGGGCCACGGGGACGCTTCGACCGACACTCCTCCCCCAAAGTACCAACTTCCGGAATATTCACCCGCACGCTCATCTGCCAGCACGGAGACCCACAACTACGCTCTGCACGCACACCATGGCTTCAACGCACACCATGGCTTCAACGCACACCATGGCTTCAACGCACGCCTCCCACAACAATCAGCACACACCGCTAAACGCCAGCAAACACTTCTTGGAGGCAGCACACGGACGCCGCTCGACAGCAGCCTCACATGCGATGGCACGAACGAAAACAAGCTCAGGGTGCCAGCATACGGCAGGCTATCGGGGGTGACACTGGTCATGAACTCATATGGCCTTGGCGGCAAGTGTAGGCGGCGGCAAGTGCGGCGGCCAAGTGACTCAATGCGCGAGCCAACGTGACGGCGCTATGGCGTCGCTCACACGAGCCGCACCGCTGATCGCCGTGAGTGAGCCGGCGTCCAAGGTCGCTCGGAGAAGGTGAGCAGGGCCCGCAGCGCCAAAACAGCAGTGTAGCCTCGTGTTGAGGACGAGTGTTGTGGCGAGCAAAGAGAAGTCTCCGACGGGACTCGAACCCGCAATCTCCCGCTTCGTAGGCGGATGCCTTATCCATTGGGCCACGGGGACGCTTCGACCGACACTCCTCCCCCAAAGTACCAACTTCCGGAATATTCACCCGCACGCTCATCTGCCAGCACGGAGACCCACAACTACGCTCTGCACGCACACCATGGCTTCAACGCACACCATGGCTTCAACGCACACCATGGCTTCAACGCACGCCTCCCACAACAATCAGCACACACCACACCGCTAAACGCCAGCAAACACTTCTTGGAGGCAGCACACGGACGCCGCTCGACAGCAGCCTCACATGCGATGGCACGAACGAAAACAAGCTCAGGGTGCCAGCATACGGCAGGCTATCGGGGGTGACACTGGTCATGAACTCATATGGCCTTGGCGGCAAGTGTAGGCGGCGGCAAGTGTAGGCGGCGGCCGTGACTCAATGCGCGAGCCAACGTGACGGCGCTATGGCGTCGCTCACACGAGCCGCACCGCTGATCGCCGTGAGTGAGCCGGCGTCCAGGTCGCTCGGAGAAGGTGAGCAGGGCCCGCAGCGCCAAAACAGCAGTGTAGCCTCGTGTTGAGGACGAGTGTTGTGGCGAGCAAAGAGAGTCTCCGACGGGACTCGAACCCGCAATCTCCCGCTTCGTAGGCGGATGCCTTATCCATTGGGCCACGGGGACGCTTCGACCGACACTCCTCCCCCAAAGTACCAACTTCCGGAATATTCACCCGCACGCTCATCTGCCAGCACGGAGACCCACAACTACGCTCTGCACGCACACCATGGCTTCAACGCACACCATGGCTTCAACGCACACCATGGCTTCAACGCACGCCTCCCACAACAATCAGCACACACCACACCCGCTAAACGCCAGCAAACACTTCTTGGAGGCAGCACACGGACGCCGCTCGACAGCAGCCTCACATGCGATGGCACGAACGAAAACAAGCTCAGGGTGCCAGCATACGGCAGGCTATCGGGGTGACACTGGTCATGAACTCATATGGCCTTGGCGGCAAGTGTAGGCGGCGGGCGGCGGCCAAGTGACTCAATGCGCGAGCCAACGTGACGGCGCTATGGCGTCGCTCACACGAGCCGCACCGCTGATCGCCGTGAGTGAGCCGGCGTCCAAGGTCGCTCGGAGAAGGTGAGCAGGGCCCGCAGCGCCAAAACAGCAGTGTAGCCTCGTGTTGAGGACGAGTGTTGTGGCGAGCAAAGAGAAGTCTCCGACGGGACTCGAACCCGCAATCTCCCGCTTCGTAGGCGGATGCCTTATCCATTGGGCCACGGGGACGCTTCGACCGACACTCCTCCCCCAAAGTACCAACTTCCGGAATATTCACCCGCACGCTCATCTGCCAGCACGGAGACCCACAACTACGCTCTGCACGCACACCATGGCTTCAACGCACACCATGGCTTCAACGCACACCATGGCTTCAACGCACGCCTCCCACAACAATCAGCACACACCACACCCGCTAAACGCCAGCAAACACTTCTTGGAGGCAGCACACGGACGCCGCTCGACAGCAGCCTCACATGCGATGGCACGAACGAAAACAAGCTCAGGGTGCCAGCATACGGCAGGCTATCGGGGGTGACACTGGTCATGAACTCATATGGCCTTGGCGGCAAGTGTAGGCGGCGGCCAAGTGACTCAATGCGCGAGCCAACGTGACGGCGCTATGGCGTCGCTCACACGAGCCGCACCGCTGATCGCCGTGAGTGAGCCGGCGTCCAAGGTCGCTCGGAGAAGGTGAGCAGGGCCCGCAGCGCCAAAACAGCAGTGTAGCCTCGTGTTGAGGACGAGTGTTGTGGCGAGCAAAGAGGAGTCTCCGACGGGACTCGAACCCGCAATCTCCCGCTTCGTAGGCGGATGCCTTATCCATTGGGCCACGGGGACGCTTCGACCGACACTCCTCCCCCAAAGTACCAACTTCCGGAATATTCACCCGCACGCTCATCTGCCAGCACGGAGACCCACAACTACGCTCTGCACGCACACCATGGCTTCAACGCACACCATGGCTTCAACGCACACCATGGCTTCAACGCACGCCTCCCACAACAATCAGCACACACCACACCCGCTAAACGCCAGCAAACACTTCTTGGAGGCAGCACACGGACGCCGCTCGACAGCAGCCTCACATGCGATGGCACGAACGAAAACAAGCTCAGGGTGCCAGCATACGGCAGGCTATCGGGGGTGACACTGGTCATGAACTCATATGGCCTTGGCGGCAAGTGTAGGCGGCGGCAAGTGTAGGCGGCGGCCAAGTGACTCAATGCGCGAGCCAACGTGACGGCGCTATGGCGTCGCTCACACGAGCCGCACCGCTGATCGCCGTGAGTGAGCCGGCGTCCAAGGTCGCTCGGAGAAGGTGAGCAGGGCCCGCAGCGCCAAAACAGCAGTGTAGCCTCGTGTTGAGGACGAGTGTTGTGGCGAGCAAAGAGAAGTCTCCGACGGGACTCGAACCCGCAATCTCCCGCTTCGTAGGCGGATGCCTTATCCATTGGGCCACGGGGACGCTTCGACCGACACTCCTCCCCCAAAGTACCAACTTCCGGAATATTCACCCGCACGCTCATCTGCCAGCACGGAGACCCACAACTACGCTCTGCACGCACACCATGGCTTCAACGCACACCATGGCTTCAACGCACACCATGGCTTCAACGCACGCCTCCCACAACAATCAGCACACACCACACCCGCTAAACGCCAGCAAACACTTCTTGAGGCAGCACACGGACGCCGCTCGACAGCAGCCTCACATGCGATGGCACGAACGAAAACAAGCTCAGGGTGCCAGCATACGGCAGGCTATCGGGGGTGACACTGGTCATGAACTCATATGGCCTTGGCGGCAAGTGTAGGCGGCGGCCAAGTGACTCAATGCGCGAGCCAACGTGACGGCGCTATGGCGTCGCTCACACGAGCCGCACCGCTGATCGCCGTGAGTGAGCCGGCGTCCAAGGTCGCTCGGAGAAGGTGAGCAGGGCCCGCAGCGCCAAAACAGCAGTGTAGCCTCGTGTTGAGGACGAGTGTTGTGGCGAGCAAAAGAGAAGTCTCCGACGGGACTCGAACCCGCAATCTCCCGCTTCGTAGGCGGATGCCTTATCCATTGGGCCACGGGGACGCTTCGACCGACACTCCTCCCCCAAAGTACCAACTTCCGGAATATTCACCCGCACGCTCATCTGCCAGCACGGAGACCCACAACTACGCTCTGCACGCACACCATGGCTTCAACGCACACCATGGCTTCAACGCACACCATGGCTTCAACGCACGCCTCCCACAACAATCAGCACACACCACACCCGCTAAACGCCAGCAAACACTTCTTGGAGGCAGCACACGGACGCCGCTCGACAGCAGCCTCACATGCGATGGCACGAACGAAAACAAGCTCAGGGTGCCAGCATACGGCAGGCTATCGGGGGTGACACTGGTCATGAACTCATATGGCCTTGGCGGCAAGTGTAGGCGGCGGCCAAGTGACTCAATGCGCGAGCCAACGTGACGGCGCTATGGCGTCGCTCACACGAGCCGCACCGCTGATCGCCGTGAGTGAGCCGGCGTCCAAGGTCGCTCGGAGAAGGTGAGCAGGGCCCGCAGCGCCAAAACAGCAGTGTAGCCTCGTGTTGAGGACGAGTGTTGTGGCGAGCAAAGAGAAGTCTCCGACGGGACTCGAACCCGCAATCTCCCGCTTCGTAGGCGGATGCCTTATCCATTGGGCCACGGGGACGCTTCGACCGACACTCCTCCCCCAAAGTACCAACTTCCGGAATATTCACCCGCACGCTCATCTGCCAGCACGGAGACCCACAACTACGCTCTGCACGCACACCATGGCTTCAACGCACACCATGGCTTCAACGCACACCATGGCTTCAACGCACGCCTCCCACAACAATCAGCACACACCACACCCGCTAAACGCCAGCAAACACTTCTTGGAGGCAGCACACGGACGCCGCTCGACAGCAGCCTCACATGCGATGGCACGAACGAAAACAAGCTCAGGGTGCCAGCATACGGCAGGCTATCGGGGGTGACACTGGTCATGAACTCATATGGCCTTGGCGGCAAGTGTAGGCGGCGGCCAAGTGACTCAATGCGCGAGCCAACGTGACGGCGCTATGGCGTCGCTCACACGAGCCGCACCGCTGATCGCCGTGAGTGAGCCGGCGTCCAAGGTCGCTCGGAGAAGGTGAGCAGGGCCCGCAGCGCCAAAACAGCAGTGTAGCCTCGTGTTGAGGACGAGTGTTGTGGCGAGCAAAGAGAAGTCTCCGACGGGACTCGAACCCGCAATCTCCCGCTTCGTAGGCGGATGCCTTATCCATTGGGCCACGGGGACGCTTCGACCGACACTCCTCCCCCAAAGTACCAACTTCCGGAATATTCACCCGCACGCTCATCTGCCAGCACGGAGACCCACAACTACGCTCTGCACGCACACCATGGCTTCAACGCACACCATGGCTTCAACGCACACCATGGCTTCAACGCACGCCTCCCACAACAATCAGCACACACCACACCCGCTAAACGCCAGCAAACACTTCTTGGAGGCAGCACACGGACGCCGCTCGACAGCAGCCTCACATGCGATGGCACGAACGAAAACAAGCTCAGGGTGCCAGCATACGGCAGGCTATCGGGGGTGACACTGGTCATGAACTCATATGGCCTTGGCGGCAAGTGTAGGCGGCGGCAAGTGTAGGCGGCGGCCAAGTGACTCAATGCGCGAGCCAACGTGACGGCGCTATGGCGTCGCTCACACGAGCCGCACCGCTGATCGCCGTGAGTGAGCCGGCGTCCAAGGTCGCTCGGAGAAGGTGAGCAGGGCCCGCAGCGCCAAAACAGCAGTGTAGCCTCGTGTTGAGGACGAGTGTTGTGGCGAGCAAAGAGAAGTCTCCGACGGGACTCGAACCCGCAATCTCCCGCTTCGT
The DNA here is from genome assembly GCA_011947355.1 of Phytophthora boehmeriae. Classification (NCBI taxonomy): domain Eukaryota; phylum Oomycota; class Peronosporomycetes; order Peronosporales; family Peronosporaceae; genus Phytophthora; species Phytophthora boehmeriae. The sequence continues at coordinate 20,594 of JAAVTJ010000121.1, read as the reverse complement.
AGGCGGATGCCTTATCCATTGGGCCACGGGGACGCTTCGACCGACACTCCTCCCCCAAAGTACCAACTTCCGGAATATTCACCCGCACGCTCATCTGCCAGCACGGAGACCCACAACTACGCTCTGCACGCACACCATGGCTTCAACGCACACCATGGCTTCAACGCACACCATGGCTTCAACGCACGCCTCCCACAACAATCAGCACACACCACACCCGCTAAACGCCAGCAAACACTTCTTGGAGGCAGCACACGGACGCCGCTCGACAGCAGCCTCACATGCGATGGCACGAACGAAAACAAGCTCAGGGTGCCAGCATACGGCAGGCTATCGGGGGTGACACTGGTCATGAACTCATATGGCCTTGGCGGCAAGTGTAGGCGGCGGCAAGTGTAGGCGGCGGCCAAGTGACTCAATGCGCGAGCCAACGTGACGGCGCTATGGCGTCGCTCACACGAGCCGCACCGCTGATCGCCGTGAGTGAGCCGGCGTCCAAGGTCGCTCGGAGAAGGTGAGCAGGGCCCGCAGCGCCAAAACAGCAGTGTAGCCTCGTGTTGAGGACGAGTGTTGTGGCGAGCAAAGAGAAGTCTCCGACGGGACTCGAACCCGCAATCTCCCGCTTCGTAGGCGGATGCCTTATCCATTGGGCCACGGGGACGCTTCGACCGACACTCCTCCCCCAAAGTACCAACTTCCGGAATATTCACCCGCACGCTCATCTGCCAGCACGGAGACCCACAACTACGCTCTGCACGCACACCATGGCTTCAACGCACACCATGGCTTCAACGCACACCATGGCTTCAACGCACGCCTCCCACAACAATCAGCACACACCACACCCGCTAAACGCCAGCAAACACTTCTTGGAGGCAGCACACGGACGCCGCTCGACAGCAGCCTCACATGCGATGGCACGAACGAAAACAAGCTCAGGGTGCCAGCATACGGCAGGCTATCGGGGTGACACTGGTCATGAACTCATATGGCCTTGGCGGCAAGTGTAGGCGGCGGCAAGTGTAGGCGGCGGCCAAGTGACTCAATGCGCGAGCCAACGTGACGGCGCTATGGCGTCGCTCACACGAGCCGCACCGCTGATCGCCGTGAGTGAGCCGGCGTCCAAGGTCGCTCGGAGAAGGTGAGCAGGGCCCGCAGCGCCAAAACAGCAGTGTAGCCTCGTGTTGAGGACGAGTGTTGTGGCGAGCAAAAGAAGTCTCCGACGGGACTCGAACCCGCAATCTCCCGCTTCGTAGGCGGATGCCTTATCCATTGGGCCACGGGGACGCTTCGACCGACACTCCTCCCCCAAAGTACCAACTTCCGGAATATTCACCCGCACGCTCATCTGCCAGCACGGAGACCCACAACTACGCTCTGCACGCACACCATGGCTTCAACGCACACCATGGCTTCAACGCACACCATGGCTTCAACGCACACCATGGCTTCAACGCACGCCTCCCACAACAATCAGCACACACCACACCCGCTAAACGCCAGCAAACACTTCTTGGAGGCAGCACACGGACGCCGCTCGACAGCAGCCTCACATGCGATGGCACGAACGAAAACAAGCTCAGGGTGCCAGCATACGGCAGGCTATCGGGGGTGACACTGGTCATGAACTCATATGGCCTTGGCGGCAAGTGTAGGCGGCGGCAAGTGTAGGCGGCGGCCAAGTGACTCAATGCGCGAGCCAACGTGACGGCGCTATGGCGTCGCTCACACGAGCCGCACCGCTGATCGCCGTGAGTGAGCCGGCGTCCAAGGTCGCTCGGAGAAGGTGAGCAGGGCCCGCAGCGCCAAAACAGCAGTGTAGCCTCGTGTTGAGGACGAGTGTTGTGGCGAGCAAAGAGAAGTCTCCGACGGGACTCGAACCCGCAATCTCCCGCTTCGTAGGCGGATGCCTTATCCATTGGGCCACGGGGACGCTTCGACCGACACTCCTCCCCCAAAGTACCAACTTCCGGAATATTCACCCGCACGCTCATCTGCCAGCACGGAGACCCACAACTACGCTCTGCACGCACACCATGGCTTCAACGCACGCCTCCCACAACAATCAGCACACACCACACCCGCTAAACGCCAGCAAACACTTCTTGGAGGCAGCACACGGACGCCGCTCGACAGCAGCCTCACATGCGATGGCACGAACGAAAACAAGCTCAGGGTGCCAGCATACGGCAGGCTATCGGGGGTGACACTGGTCATGAACTCATATGGCCTTGGCGGCAAGTGTAGGCGGCGGCAAGTGTAGGCGGCGGCCAAGTGACTCAATGCGCGAGCCAACGTGACGGCGCTATGGCGTCGCTCACACGAGCCGCACCGCTGATCGCCGTGAGTGAGCCGGCGTCCAAGGTCGCTCGGAGAAGGTGAGCAGGGCCCGCAGCGCCAAAACAGCAGTGTAGCCTCGTGTTGAGGACGAGTGTTGTGGCGAGCAAAGAGAAGTCTCCGACGGGACTCGAACCCGCAATCTCCCGCTTCGTAGGCGGATGCCTTATCCATTGGGCCACGGGGACGCTTCGACCGACACTCCTCCCCCAAAGTACCAACTTCCGGAATATTCACCCGCACGCTCATCTGCCAGCACGGAGACCCACAACTACGCTCTGCACGCACACCATGGCTTCAACGCACACCATGGCTTCAACGCACACCATGGCTTCAACGCACGCCTCCCACAACAATCAGCACACACCACACCCGCTAAACGCCAGCAAACACTTCTTGGAGGCAGCACACGGACGCCGCTCGACAGCAGCCTCACATGCGATGGCACGAACGAAAACAAGCTCAGGGTGCCAGCATACGGCAGGCTATCGGGGTGACACTGGTCATGAACTCATATGGCCTTGGCGGCAAGTGTAGGCGGCGGCAAGTGTAGGCGGCGGCCAAGTGACTCAATGCGCGAGCCAACGTGACGGCGCTATGGCGTCGCTCACACGAGCCGCACCGCTGATCGCCGTGAGTGAGCCGGCGTCCAAGGTCGCTCGGAGAAGGTGAGCAGGGCCCGCAGCGCCAAAACAGCAGTGTAGCCTCGTGTTGAGGACGAGTGTTGTGGCGAGCAAAGAGAAGTCTCCGACGGGACTCGAACCCGCAATCTCCCGCTTCGTAGGCGGATGCCTTATCCATTGGGCCACGGGGACGCTTCGACCGACACTCCTCCCCCAAAGTACCAACTTCCGGAATATTCACCCGCACGCTCATCTGCCAGCACGGAGACCCACAACTACGCTCTGCACGCACACCATGGCTTCAACGCACACCATGGCTTCAACGCACACCATGGCTTCAACGCACGCCTCCCACAACAATCAGCACACACCACACCCGCTAAACGCCAGCAAACACTTCTTGGAGGCAGCACACGGACGCCGCTCGACAGCAGCCTCACATGCGATGGCACGAACGAAAACAAGCTCAGGGTGCCAGCATACGGCAGGCTATCGGGGGTGACACTGGTCATGAACTCATATGGCCTTGGCGGCAAGTGTAGGCGGCGGCCAAGTGACTCAATGCGCGAGCCAACGTGACGGCGCTATGGCGTCGCTCACACGAGCCGCACCGCTGATCGCCGTGAGTGAGCCGGCGTCCAAGGTCGCTCGGAGAAGGTGAGCAGGGCCCGCAGCGCCAAAACAGCAGTGTAGCCTCGTGTTGAGGACGAGTGTTGTGGCGAGCAAAGAGAAGTCTCCGACGGGACTCGAACCCGCAATCTCCCGCTTCGTAGGCGGATGCCTTATCCATTGGGCCACGGGGACGCTTCGACCGACACTCCTCCCCCAAAGTACCAACTTCCGGAATATTCACCCGCACGCTCATCTGCCAGCACGGAGACCCACAACTACGCTCTGCACGCACACCATGGCTTCAACGCACACCATGGCTTCAACGCACACCATGGCTTCAACGCACGCCTCCCACAACAATCAGCACACACCACACCCGCTAAACGCCAGCAAACACTTCTTGGAGGCAGCACACGGACGCCGCTCGACAGCAGCCTCACATGCGATGGCACGAACGAAAACAAGCTCAGGGTGCCAGCATACGGCAGGCTATCGGGGTGACACTGGTCATGAACTCATATGGCCTTGGCGGCAAGTGTAGGCGGCGGCCAAGTGACTCAATGCGCGAGCCAACGTGACGGCGCTATGGCGTCGCTCACACGAGCCGCACCGCTGATCGCCGTGAGTGAGCCGGCGTCCAAGGTCGCTCGGAGAAGGTGAGCAGGGCCCGCAGCGCCAAAACAGCAGTGTAGCCTCGTGTTGAGGCCGAGTGTTGTGGCGAGCAAAGAGAAGTCTCCGACGGGACTCGAACCCGCAATCTCCCGCTTCGTAGGCGGATGCCTTATCCATTGGGCCACGGGGACGCTTCGACCGACACTCCTCCCCCAAAGTACCAACTTCCGGAATATTCACCCGCACGCTCATCTGCCAGCACGGAGACCCACAACTACGCTCTGCACGCACACCATGGCTTCAACGCACACCATGGCTTCAACGCACACCATGGCTTCAACGCACGCCTCCCACAACAATCAGCACACACCACACCCGCTAAACGCCAGCAAACACTTCTTGGAGGCAGCACACGGACGCCGCTCGACAGCAGCCTCACATGCGATGGCACGAACGAAAACAAGCTCAGGGTGCCAGCATACGGCAGGCTATCGGGGTGACACTGGTCATGAACTCATATGGCCTTGGCGGCAAGTGTAGGCGGCGGCCAAGTGACTCAATGCGCGAGTCATGTCACCTTGGGTTTCAGCCACCTTCTCTTAGTCGAAACTCGCCGTGGCGATGATGAAACGTAATCGTAGGTCTTCTTCGGGATCTTTTGCCAGTGGGCAATCACAAACGTTAATTTCTGGCTGATCCTCTAGACTCGCCGAGTCGCCACCCTGGTAATCTACCACCGATGACAGGTATGATTCGCCAACTTGCTCGGTGAGTTCCTTAGCCGTATTTAGCAGAGTTTCAATCTCGACGAGTTGTTCTTCGGCTTGAGGCAAAGTTAAACTCGACGAGCTCGTCGAGTCTCTCGCGTTCCTCTCTTCGACGAGTTCATCTAGTGGTGGCCTCGGGACAATCGCTGTCGGAGTTTCATAGCTCTGACGCTCAACCGACGGCGGCTGTTTGGCGCGCCATTCTTTGTAATACTGGCACTTCTTCTTCCAGATTGCTTTGTCCGACATATTCTCATACGCCAGCAGCTGCCAGTGGTGATACTTCGTCGAGTTCCGTCAAACAAACCCGTTGTCTCGTGGGAGCACTCCATGTGGGATCCAGCGCACAATAGTGAAGTGCATCGGACACCACACATCATGCTTCGACACATTGGTCAGCCGCACTTTCACCGGTTTTCCTCGAGAATTATGGACGCTTGTTGGGACAAAATCCTTTGTCCATTGGATCCATAGCTCATGAGTCTCTTCGCTGGGTTGTCGACGTTGCAACTTGAACTTGGCGAACCACGCGGTTGGTATATCGAGTACCCTCACTGGTCCGCCAGTGACCTCGCAGTCATAAGTCGGCTCGTCGAGTGCCTGCTGCGACTTGAGCAGCGGAACTACCACTTCGTCGGGCAGCTTTGCAGTGGAGTCGTACAGGTCCAGACGGATACCGGCAGGTATCATAAAGTCTGTTCCCAGTATGAGGTCCACCCCCGCGTGGTGATCCATGATCCAGACCTCGAACTCATAGACAATCTCCCATCCAAAAGTTACCTTCACCATCGCGCGGGATGTCGAGGCCACCCTGGCTTTGCCAATACCTTGTACGTCAATCTGCTTGTCTGCGCTAATAAGCCGCTTCAATCGCAGCTTCTTTGCGAACCGTTCACTATTGTGCTTTGCAGTGATTTTGCCGAGCTTATTAGGGCCTAATTATGGCAACCTGCATTCCTAAATGCGTGTTGTAAAAGGTCAAGGAGCAGCCATCAGACGGCTAAAACTGTCCGTTTTAGAAAGACCATTTGCCCAAACTGAGTCGAAGAGCAAACGTTCTGCCGCTTACGTTAAGGTCTTCTACGAGCTCCTGCCACCCATACAGACGATCGAGGTACGGTTGTGAACCCTGTGGGGGTACCAACGCTAGAGGTGCTTATTACTCCGACCTTTGTCCCTTTCAGGCCGCGATAACGTGCTAGCGCTTTTTGTGCCCAGTCAACACGCGCTGGGGGCCTGTAGAATTGGTTCGTGAGGATTGGTTGCTGTTTGGCATACATCAGAACGTGCTGCTGAACTCATCTGCGAATTTCTATCGTAGGCCTTTGATTTTGTAGAGAAGGGAGGCGAGAGTTACTCCAGTTCGACCTCCTTCGAGGTGTATATCTGGTCCCCGTACGTAACACAATTGCTTGTTTTGCTACTGATACTGTATGGATACTTACAAGATGTGGACTACTGGGTTATATGAAATGCTGCAGATAAGAGCTTGTGTTGCACAGAACACGACAAGAATTGAAAGCTGCAAGCGGAAGTGAAGCCATTGATAAATCGGCGACAGGTACAGATTGTATACAGCGTTTGAGGTTTTAGTAGCTACATCTAAGCCTGCTTTTTTGCTTTGCAGTCATAGTGAAATGCAGATGGAAGAAACGACTGCATTAAACGCAGGTGTCTTACAGTCTAGTAGTGTTCTGCACGGAGTTCTTACTGTTCGAGTTGGTCTACGTTCATCAGCACCACGAAACGGAAAACAATGCGAACTCGCCTTCATTCCTGCGGAAGGCTTCGCAGTTTTCAAGGCTAAAGTGTTAAAAGTTCTGAGCACTAACGACAAATGGCGAGGCGCCACTATTACAGAGAATGGAGCCATATACTTCAAGCAAACAAAATCGGCTCGACAAATTGATTATCGGTCACTGAATGAAGACAACATCGTTCTCCTCGGGAGAATGGTAAGCGAACCACAGCCTTCCGATTGCGGCGTGACCATGCGTAGCGACGATAGGCATGCTTTCCATCCTTGGACGTCTCGTCAATAAACAATAGCTGCTCGGGGTAGGAGTAAATTGCCTGTAGTTTCGATTTATACACTGCAACTTCTCTTGGTATACACTCACACGCTACCTTAGTTAGCACTTTTCTACTCAAGTTCATGACAAAGTTGAGTGCCCTGCATATCGTACTAGTTGAAATATTGACTAAATCGGGAAATGTATCGCCTAGAAACTCTTGGAGTTCTTCTAAGTAAAATGTAGGGTTCTCGTGCACGTACTGTTTCACGCGTGTGAGAACTTCCGAGGGCCAGCGAGACGTTTTCACCCGTTCTTTCTTCTCGTCGACAACACCCGACGACAAGAAAAGACTGTACCACCGCAGAAGTGTTCGTGGTTTTGGCCCAAAGATGTAGCTTACATATTGAACGCTAATTCCGTAGACGTGCATCAAGAAGACGGCACGCCAGCGGAAATCGCAGGAGTATGTCATCGGGCTTGTTGCTGGTTGTGCGAAAGTCGTTTGTGGAGTCAGACATGGGATAGAATTGCGATAAAACTGTCATTTTTGCACTTTCGAAAGTGCTATTTTCAAGCATTTGAAATAATTCAGTCGTATTATTGAGCAAAGACTCTCTTTTATGCACAGCTTTAGCTATAAATCCACCACATGTTCCTCTAATTACAGCAAAATCATACTCGTTTTGCCAAAGTATGTGCAAAGCACAATAATTGCTGTGACATTTGCCCCGGTATCTAGCAGAATCGTGGTCCGCTGGCCGTTCACGGCGCCCCTCACCAGGGCTCGCATGCGAACTCGGCGATCAAATTTCTGCGACGACCACCACCCCAGTCACTCCCCTGGGAGTAACTTCTGATATGGACCTTCATGTGATCACGATCACATGAAGGTCCGAAGTGGCAGCTCAAATTATGACTAGTTGGGACGTGAATCCAACCCGATGTAAGCGCTAAATTTCGGTAGTGGTAGACGTGGTAGACGAGCTAGATTGAAGAGAAATTTGCATCAATGCCAATCATAATCGGAGGAGGTCCATATAGCTGGTACATCTGCGTACTGTTGTCTGCGGGTGATTGCTACAGCACAACAGCCCGTTCCGAAGGTTACAGAAGTTGCTGGAATTGCGACTTAGCCTTCAATATCCTTTTGTCGCGGCAAACTCGCACATATTGATTCAAACTCGTTTGTCGGACTTGGCAACTTTGCGCTTGAAAGTTCACCGTCTCATAGACTGCCGAACTCAAATTATAGGGGCGGCTAACACGAGAATGTGTCTGTAATAACTTGTGGAACTCCGTTCCAAAGGCATCATAATTTTTTTAATGAATATCTTGCATGTGCAGGAAGTGATGTCGGCTAATATGACTTCAAATCGGATGCCCAGGTTTATCAGCACTCGAATAACTCATTATGAAGGCGTACCGTATACACAGGGACTTCCCATCTCAATGCGGCAAACTTGTCAACACTCTACTCGGGATTTCTTGTACTTTGACACTGGTGAATCCGTCTTGTTGTTGATAACAGCCTTCGAGTAATGGCGCTGTACTTCTTTGTGGTATTTCGATTTGGCTGTGATGTGGCTGTGATTTGGATGCGCCAGTTGCTTGTTCATCGGAGGCTGTCACACGCGGTGACCACCGGTGAGACTGACTGACCTGAGTGAAGGAAGTAGTCTTACCCAAGTGACAAGCCCAAGAAGAGTTGAAGTGATAGTATTGGGATCGACCGATATCGCTAAACTACTCGAAAGAGCGCAGGTTTCATCGGACGTAACATACCCGTGGCTTGCAACCTAAACCATTGGCGCATCACCCATTTGGCGTTAAGGATTCGTTAAAATTGTACGTTCGTACGCCGTCGTCCATCTTTTGGTGTGAGGGTACGAGTTTGAAAAAAGGGAGTGAAGATTGGTGCGAAGGTTGTCGGAGATCGACGAATGATGTCGCACTTTTCCAACTCACTAGTAGTGAGCTGGAAGAGTGGATGTGGCAGCACTTAGGCAGAGGAAGTCTTAAGATTGTTCGTGGGGATGCCCAAGCTTACGTCTTGAAAGCACTCGGATGTATCGCTAAGGTGTCCGGGATTTGCTCCTGAGATCACCAAGATGAGGAGTCCACACTTGCTTGGCCAGAGCAGGTCGACTTTATTATCCTCTGTTGATTCCGGAATGAGCTTGGCGCTCATTCACTGTTCCCTACACTAACTCTGTTATTACTGCATTCCTAGGTCCTCATGGGTTCACTGGCTCCTCATCTGGTTGCTTCTTAAGGGCATCGACCGTTCAACTGACTGCTGCTACTGTTGCTCGAAACCGCTGACCTATCACCTTCGCACTACTGTAGTATTTACAGTACGAGTAAGAGAAGCGTCGAAGGTCGACGGACGAGTGTGAGAGACAACAGAGGCCGAGTGCAGAGAGTGGAGTGTACCGGATAGCTCGTGGTACGACTCCTGGAAGGACTTGGGTGGTGTTTGGAGCCTCATCACAGTGCTGTAAACGGACTGAGCGATCTTCGGATTCACCCTTCAAGTCTGAGTGACTAGGTGTTGTGGAGGCGTACAGTAAAAACTGAGATAATTTTCTACCTGGGCTATACCCAGGCATGTGCTATTGGGGCATTTTGAAAACCGATGGGATTTGTTGAAAATTGGGTACTCTTGAAAGACTTCAAAGGGGCATTGCAAAAATATATACAGAAAATGTATTGAAACCCCAGAATTCTTCAAAGGGGCACTACCCAAACATATAGAAATTTGCATAGAAACACACAGAAGTGCCAGGTCACTCAAAGGGGCACTACCTTATGGACGTTTAAATGAAAATGTGGTTGCCTTCTCGAGCGCTAGAGCAGCAATAATGTTCAGAATGGCTTGCTTTACTGCTGTTAACTGTTTGTCAGCTTCCAGTTTGCTCGCCAACGCCATGACGTCGAAGTAATAACACGCTTGCAGCTCGCCTTCAAGTGCGTAATCGCTCAAACGTCCGTGATGTAGTCCTGCGTGAGCTTCTACGCAGTGAAATCCCCTTCAACTGTATGCGTTCCTGGAGCTATGCTAGTAAGTCCAATAGCAAACGCAGTGAGTTACCCAAACTTTCAGCATTTCTCAACCTTAGCCCACGAAACTCGTGGCATCTCAAACTTTAACTTGATTTCACTATACTTATTTTTTTGATTTTGAAGTGAGGTACATTATTGTCACTTAGTCTAGCTAACGACTACAATGTCCGGCTGGGCAGATGCCTTGCTCATCATCTGCTGAGTGGAACGCTACAACAGTGTATAACGTCTCCGTCCCGTTGACCTTACTGGTCATCGGTCTCGGGCCATCCAGCCCCGGTGGGCCATCCAGCCCCTGTGACAAGATATTCATCTCGCCAATGTTCAATGTCTCCGTCCACGAGTCGTATGACCCCTGCCCATTTAGGAATCAATTCTGGTTGATCTGAGTGAAAAATGTGGCGACAATAACTATCGTCCATAGCGATGTTCGCCAACTTGTCGGCTGCCATGTTGAAGGCTCGAGGGTGGTGGTTCTGTGGTGTAGCGATTTCTCACTGTGTGGAGATACGCCAGTTGACTGACCTGCCGTGTAATGGGCCACCCCAGTTACATAAGTAGGTAGATTGAATTACATAAGTAGGTATATTAGCACACGAGTAGCGTGTGCTGCGTTGTCGCTCTCTGATTGGCTGAAAAGGAAGATATCAGCCAATCAGGAGTCGACTTGCATTTGGATGGTTCTCAAGGGGTCAGGGCTTCAGGCCTGGACCTAATTTAAATCAGAGTTTAATTTTCTACGGGTTTAAGACTTGTTTTATTATTGCGAGCTTCCTCATCGCTACGTGTAAGCTAGTAACGGTAAGTACTTGGCCCGTTACACCTGGTAGCACTTTGTAGTCCTTCCAACGTCCAAGATGAACATGAATGAAGACCCTACCGGATCGTCGGGGATGACCCTGGGACACGAAGCCTTCCCCATCTCACTCGCATCGAGTGGGGGCTCTTCACCGCCTCGCGGCGGTGTCAGGAGAGGCTGTCGTGACCTCGCTGTTGAGCACAGCGTCGCCGGACCAGCATCGCCAAGCCGCCCAAGAATTCATGGAACGTGAGCTCGCTGACACCAAGCAGCGAGTACAAACTCCCTCCCGCTCCACGAATGATGCCGTGAAGATGGAAACGTCTACGTACTCCGGGGTTGGCCCTGACAGACTTCCCTGAATCGCTGGTTCCGAGAGATCGACATCGCCATCGCCTCGAGGTTAATCGAGGCATCCTCCGCAAAGGTGAACTTCCTGCTGTCCCGGTTGTCCGGGAAGGCCATGGAATGGGCCCTCGGCAAACTGGTCGTCGATCCCCTTGCCTTCCCGACACTGGATGCGATCCACAGCGACCTGCGCCTTGCGTTTGAGCCGCCACAAGACGAGTCCCGCGTGCGTGCGGAATTCTTTGCGCTCAAGCAAGACAAGATGTCGATGCACGATTACGTGCAGAAGACGCGTCATCTCGCGTCGTGCATCGTCACGAAGCCGATCGACATGGCGTCGCAAGTCCACGTCTTCGTGTTCGGCATGCGCGAGGAATGACGAGATACAGTCTCACCCGGGCTGAACCGGATTCGCTGGAGAAAGCGTTTGCTCTCGCGCTCCGAGAGGACTATGTGGTGACGTCGTCATACTCCCGGGCAATGTCGGCGATTGATCGAGTGAACGCGCCTGAACCCATGGAGATCGACGCGATCGAGGCGTCGAACAGCCGTACCAGGTCCAGCCCCTCCGCAAACCGCGGAGGTAGGTCACCGTCCAATGACATGCTATCGCTGTCGGAAGGTGGGTCATCGTGCGGCCGTGTGCCGCGCGCCAGCTCCTGTCGTTGCGAACGTCGAAGTGGTCGACGGATCCATCCAGGCTGCTCAGTCAAAAAACGGCCTGGGCCAGTAGGTGCTGGGCGCCCTACCGGCGGAACGGAAGTCCGGGTCCTCCGGTGGCAACCCGGTCTTCTAGCCCCCACGTGCTACACGCACACTCCAATGCCACCACTGCCAACGGCGACACGAGGCTAATCATTGTGAGTCTCCACGTCGCCGGCGCCCGGCGTCCACTACGGGCACTCCTGGATTCAGGAGCGTCGAACAATTTCTTCCGCGCGTCGTGTCTGTCGGTACTTCCGGACAGCGTACGTGTCCGGAGTGGTCTGGGTGAGATCGTCGTCAAACTCGCCGACGGTAAACCGCACCGCGTCTCGCGACATGAGCTGTCGTTGCCGTATACATTCGACGGTTTCCGCAGTATTGACGACTTTCTGGTGATCGAGATGAATTACGCGTTTGACTGCATCCTGGGCATTCCATGGCTGGCACGGTACCAGCCGGAGATCGATTGGTTGGCCCGATCAGTCAAGCGTCGAAGTGGCTTCGACGTGAGCGAGGTTTTCACGCACCTCTTGGTAGCTCCAAGAGACTGGCCCCATGTCACAGTCGTGGATAAGTCATCCACGACGCAGGCGATGCACAGAGTGAGCGATGGCCCTCTCTGCACAGCTTGTTCAGTACTGCTGGATGACGTCGACTGGCCGACAACTTCGCGAGTGGGCCAGCAACGGGCGCCCTCGCGGGCCGAAAATGAGATGGTGGTCGAGCAGGGGTTCCCACCAACGAACGAGATGGTGGTCGAGCAGGGGTTCCTACCAATGAACGAGATGGTGGTCGAGCGGAGGTTCCCACCACTGAAGGAGAAGACGGTCGAGCGTGGGTTCCCGTCGCAGATTGAGAGTGCGGTCGAGCGTGTGTCGCTCCCGCGTGACGATGTCGCGGTCGAGCACGAGGTGCACCCGCGCGTTGCCGGTGTGGTCGAGCGTGGCCTCTCACACCTAGAGGGAGTGAATCATCGTCCAGTGAAAGTGTCGCGTCCTCTTCGAGCACCCGCTCGAAGCGCAGGAAGAAGTCCAAGCGTCGCCGCTTCGCCACTAACGAGTCTCCTACGACGGAGTCAGTCTGTGTGACGGAATACGTGGAAGGTGCTTCTCAACGTCAGCGAGTTATTGAGGTCGCGAATCCACCAAGCGACGCCCCTTCGCTCACCCGGCTTCCAGGCCTCTTTTGGACGAAATTCCTCCGTGAACTCAAGGCGGGCGAGATCGAACAAGTGTGCCTCATCACCGATGCGGACTCGGCGCTTTACAGTGTCAACGCTGTGACCAGCGACAAAGCGTCCTCGCGCCCGAAGAACGCCGAACCTAAGTCGGCGCGTGAAGAGCGCTTTGCGGCGCAGTCGTGGGAAGCACTCAAGGAATCAGGAAATCCAGTCTACGATATCGTCCGCGAGTACGCGGACGTCTTCCGGACAAGATTCCCGCCGAATTACCGGCAGACAGAGGCGTTCGCCACGAAATTGATCTTGCGCCGGGAACGAAATACTGTGTGACCAGGCAATGGCCTTTGCCGCGCGATCAAGTTAAGGCCATCGACGAGTTCTTCGAGAGTCGCCGTAAGGCGGGCCACGTTCGTGAGAGTATTTCGCCGCACTGCAGTCCGACGTTCTGCGTGAAGAAGGCTACCGGCGGTTGGCGCATTGTCCACGCGTTCAACAAGTTGAACGATGCGACCATCCCGGCCCAGACGCCCATTCCACGTAAGGACATGGTGTTGGACTCGATGGCGGGCAGCGTGATCTACAGCGCCATCGACTTGACCGACGGCTTCTACCAGATCCTGATGAGAGAGAAAGACACGCCTCTCACAGCAGTCAGCACTCCGAGTGGCATGCTCTGGGAGTGGCTTGTCATGCCACAGGGTCTGAAGAACGCTCCTGCTACCTTCAATCGCATGGTGTCCCATGTGCTTCGTCCGCTTCGCGACTTCGCACCGAGTTACTTCGATGATATCTTCGTCCACAGTCGTGCTGAAGGCGACCTCAGTGCGCTAGAGGTCCATCTACGGCACTTGAAGCAAGTCTTCCAAGTGATGCGAGAGAACAAGCTCTACGCGAACTTGAAGAAGTGTGCCTTCTGTGCGCCGGAGATTCCGGTGTTGGGCTGCTACGTGAGCAAGAACGGAGTCCGTGCTGATCCTGAGAAAATTGCGTCGATCTGTTCTTGGCCAACTCCGACCAACCCCACTGAGTTACGTCAGTGGCTGGGCATGGCAAATTACCTCCACAAGTACACGAAAGACTACGCCAAGCTCATCCACCCGTTGTCGTCGTTGTTGAAGAAAGCCACGGCGTGGGTATGGGAACCCGAACACCGAAGAGCCTTTGACTCGGTGAAGAAGAGCCTGTCGTCCGCACCTGTATTAATGCTGGCGGACGAATCAAAGCCATTCCACGTCGTGTGTGACGCGAGCGACTTCGCCATCGGGTGTGCTCTGATGCAATTCGACGATGAGAGTCGGGAGCGAGTGATCAGCTACCAGTCCCGCCAATTGAAACCGGCGGAGAGGAATTATCCCGTACACGACAAGGAGCTCCTCGCCATGCGCTACGCACTGATCAAGTTCAGGGTCTATCTGCTTGGAGAGCAGACGTTCGCTGTTTATACCGATCACGCATCGCTGCGAACCGCGATGAAGTCTCCTCACTTGTCCCAGCGCATGGCTCGCTGGCTGTCGTTCTTCTCCGAGTACAACTTCGTGGTGCACTACAAGCCCGGCAAGAACAACATCCTCGCCGACGCGCTGTCTCGCCGTCCAGACTATGATCCGCGCGAAGGTCTTGGGCGTCAGGCAGCTGTCGACGATGAAGAGGACTCGTGCGCGACATGCGTCGCGTCCGGGCTGAACCTGACGAGTGTCGTCCCCAAGATGTCGCTGCGAGAAGAGATTGCCGCCGCGTATGAGTATGACGAGCAATATGCCGGTATCCTTGCTCACCTCCGCTCGCCCAGCGATGCGTCAGTGAAAGCTCTATCACGCTCGACTCGCAGTCATATCGAGCGATATCATCTTGACGGCTCCTTGCTGACGTATGCCATCGATCGGTTCGATGCTCCTCGAGTGGTAGTGCCAAATGACGAAGATCTTCGCGCATGGATCATTCATGAATATCACGACACTCCAGTTGGTGGGCATTTGGGACGCGAAAAGACTTTCGCGGCGGTGTCGAGAGACTTCTACTGGCCTCGCCAGTATAAATGGGTGCGCAAGTGGGTGCGCACCTGCGAGATTTGTCAACGCGTGAAGCCCTCTCCGTCGTCGAAGGCTCCCCTGCGTCCACTCCCGATTCCCACCGACGTCTGGCGTTCGGTGTCGATGGATTTTGTCTTCGGATTACCACCCGATGAGAAGGGTCGTAATGGAGTGCTGGTCTTCGTGGACAGGTTCAGCAAGATGGTCCACTTCGTGCCCGTGTCAGCTGAGATCACCGCGGAGGAGTCCGCGGTGCATTTCGTCGATGCTGTTTTCCGCCACCACGGCCTTCCCGAGTCGATTGTCTCTGACCGCGACCCGCGGTTCACGGCCGCGTTTTGGTCGAAGCTGTTCGATTTACTGGGCACGAAGCTGATGATGTCCACCGCGGGGCATCCGGAGACGGATGGACAAACTGAACGAGTCAACCGCGTCTTCGAAGACGTGCTTCGAAGTTACGCCACCTCGTTCAAGAACTGGAGTTCATTCTTGCCACTCGCTGAGTTCGCCTTGAATAACGCCGAACATTCATCGACGGGCATGACTCCATTCTTTGTTAACTTCGCGCGCCATCCCCGCGTTCCGGCGATGCTTGCCGTGGGTCATCCCACGGAGTCCCGTGACTTCACCCTTGGTGGGGAGAAGCTGTGGCTGCAGACTTGACACCGGCCAACACGCTGGTGCTACAACGTGTATCTCCGAGTGAAGCCATCGTGAACGCCGTGACGCGAGCTCAGGCGAAGCAGTCTATTGCAGCACCGCGCGACGCGGTGTCCCCACTCGCCGAATGGACAGAAAGAACCTTGATCGACCCCGCTCGCGCTCCCGAAGCTCATCAACCCACGACTCCTCTAGCGAACTACGCGCCGAGACCATTAGCTGTATCGGCGGATCATTCGGCGGTCTCCGAGTTCGTCCTGCAACGCCAGTCGATCACCCGATTCGTACGCGATGCACTGCAGAGTGCAGTAGACAAGCAGAAAGAAAACGCAGACAAACACGGACGAAAGTACATGGCTTCATTTCACACGGGCGACCGTGTGTTATTGTCGACCGAAGGTATCCGAACTTCTGCTGTGACTAATCTCGGTGCAAACAAACTGGCTCCGCGCTTCATCGGTCCATTCACGGTCGTCAAGGCTATCGGCGACGCGTACACTTTGGATATCCCGTCGTCACTGCGCCTGCACCCGACGTTCTACGTCGGGCGGCTCAAGCGCTACTACCCGGCTGAGATCCCAGACGTCGAACACGGAACTACTGCGGTGGAGCGTGAGTCGAGCGTCCTTCACGACGGGCTCGACGCGCCATCGAGCCATCAGACCCAGGCGCCCGCTGGCGCGGGCGAGCTGCAGCTTGAGCACTTCCTAGAACATGCGTCTCCAAGACGCGCAACCTTGCCAACAGCTCACGATTCGACTGTCGAAGTTGCTTCGTCGTCCGCTCCGCGCGCCATGCAGCATCCTCCGCCCGCTCAGACCCAAGCTGAGCGTCCAAGGCTCGGTTCACAGCGGCGTCCACATCATCTTGCGCAGTCGGAGTCTGAACTGTATCGCCGTGACGGCCCTCCACCTGTAATTGACGCGGCAGGTAATGTCCGCTGGATTGTGGAGCGTATTGTGGAGCATCAAGACCCCCACGAAACGCATAACTGTGCTCACGGCCGTAGTACCACCGTTCGTGCGTTGCCGCCGGCGCGACGTTATCGCGTGCGTTGGCTTGGCTTCCCTCCCGAAGATGATACATGGGAGACCCGTCGCGATCTTCTTCGCGACGTTCCAGACGTTGTTCGCGACTATGAGGCAACACTCGCAGCGGCGAGCGACTCATCGGGGCGGCCCGAGGTGAACGAGAGCGAGATCGCGAACGTCGACGAGCCGGCGAACGTGAACGAGAACGGAAACCCTCGCGCGACCCGAGGCTGAAGGATAATACTTCCGTCTCGACGAACGGCGGCGAGGCGCGCCGCGATTAGAAGACTGCTCGACGTCGGAGAGCGTGCGGTTGTACTTTGCGATCCAACTGGACTGAGCAACACCGAGCGGGCGCTCGGTGATCTCGCGCTGCCACTGTTGCTGCGTCGGGCGATTCGATGTCTGGCATGAAGAACATCCCTCCTTCAAGTGCACGAAGCAGAATCGATCGTCGTCCCACGCGTCCTTGCAGATGCGCCGCCGAAGTTCAACAAGCGAGTGGTCCCGCAGCATCTCTTCCCGATACGTGAGCCATTGTGGCAGGCTTTCCCCTTCAAGGGTCATCCGGTTCCACCGCCGGATGAAGGCGCACCACGATCGCTGCAAGGCTTCATGTCCGGCGTCCTCGATTCCCTTCTTCCGCGTCGCGCGGAAGCGTCGGAAGTGGTCCCGCATAGTGTCTGGAGTGTCAGGCTGCACAGCGGCCGACAAGTCATACAGGGGCCATGGGGCCAACTCGCTGTCCATCGTGGTTGTGCGGATCCTGCGCGTGTCTGGGACTTCGGGGACCGTCATGGCAGGCACCGACGTCTCCGTCGGTGCGTTGGGAAGGTTTGTGCTTGTTGGTTGCACCGCCATCGTCTTGTGTCGCTCGCTGGGGCGAGCGCTGCTCCTTCGTCGTCTTCCGTCTTCTTTGGAGATTTTGGGTGTTCTTCGGAAAAGTCCGAAAATGTGTGTTCTGCGCTTATGTTGCGTAAGCGCAACTTAAGGAGGTGATGTAATGGGCCACCCCAGTTACATAAGTAGGTAGATTGAATTACATAAGTAGGTATATTAGCACACGAGTAGCGTGTGCTGCGTTGTCGCTCTCTGATTGGCTGAAAAGGAAGATATCAGCCAATCAGGAGTCGACTTGCATTTGGATGGTTCTCAAGGGGTCAGGGCTTCAGGCCTGGACCCACTTAAATCAGAGTTTAATTTTCTACGGGTTTAAGACTTGTTTTATTATTGCGAGCTTCCTCATCGCTACGTGTAAGCTAGTAACGGTAAGTACTTGGCCCGTTACATGCCGCGCTTTCCAGAGAAACGTCGAGTATCCGGCACGGTGATTGGCTGATATTATTGGGTGTGATTGGTCCGTATTTCATACGACCGACTACTCATTGGCTATATTGAAGGACCTGGTCACTCGAGCGAGGAAGTCACTATTGTGGAGACCGAACTTTGCCGAGTCCTCGGTGCGAACCTATCTGGGTCTAAGTGCGGATTTCCCGGTGGTCGTAAGTTCGACCCTGAATGAGAGCGCGGTGACCCTTCGAGAACTCGATGGCTATTTTGAGTATTCGGTGGCCCTTCAGGGACGCTCAATGGGGTTCGACTCTTCGGTGAACAGGCGCAGAGATCCGTAGCGGGTCATAGTTCATTACATAATTGTATAGTTGCATAATTAGTTACATATTAGGATGTAGGTCCGAAAGGACATATAACCAGATTGGAATATTCCACCAAACACGAAGAGTGAAGTGGAGACCTTTTAGGTGAGCCTACTTGCTTGTTTGTGTGGGTATGCCCGTCAGTGAACACCGAGCATTGCTGTGAAGTGTTCACCTGGCAAGGCCAAGAAGTGTGTGGCCGATTATATTGGGAGTTTGTATGGGGTGAAGGCTGAATTGCCTATATCTCTTTATTTGAGTGCTTCCAGCCGAGGTTTTACCTCGGCGCCCCGTATAAGCCTAGACAAGGCCTAGTACCCTTCCGCTGTTGGGACTACGGGGTTGTGTGAGTGTGTAGCGCATACTACCGAGTGCTCGTGGTAGTTGTGCGCGGTGTATTACTGGTGAAAGTCGTACTTAGCGAATTCACGGTCCAACGTCTGGCCCGGTATAGGGACTGAGTCTGGGCCTTCAGAATTCATCCCGACTATTAGTTTGCCGGTCTGGTAGACTATTTGTTGTGGGTTAAAGCTATCTACACTACTACCGAAGATTCACGTGGGTTTTACAACACCACAGTTCAATGTGCGTGCATGTAATCTGTCCGCCAATGCTCTGCTTTGGGCATACAGGCTTATGTATGCTTGGCGTAGCCTCCCATTTAGTAATGCCACGGCATGTGTGACTGTGGTGTCTTTTGCGACGTCCTGATACGAAGTGTACCTTGCCCAGATGGCTTGAAGCGTGACCACTACACCAAGCGTCCAGGCAGCAGTGACTGCGGCGTGTATGCATTGTTGTATCTCTGTCCTCTGTTTGCGCGTGATACCATGATGAACTTCGTCGAAAACTGTCCACATACCTTCCGGCACATTCTTCAGCCGCAATCCAAACAATTCCATTACTGAGGATTCATCGGCTGCAGGGGCTGCGTAGCAAGTGCTTGGCACAGAGGAAGAGGGGCGACTCTTTGAGTCTTAGACGTCCGTCTATCAGTCGGAGTTCCGACGACTGTACGTTCTTATACAAGAACCAAGTATGGCGATACTTAACAGTCCAAAACTGACTCTTTGGACTCGGCTTAGTTTAATTAAGAGTAAATAACAACTTCTTAATTAACTAGCAAAATGTGAACTGAATTGAATGTTTTTATCTGTCTAAATCTCTTTTCCTAAATGTATAGAACTAACTATTGCATACTTAGTTCTAGTCATGCACAAATGAATGGCGTTGCGCCCATGTACTGACATCAGTACTGACTTAGGGTAATCCGAGGGTACCAAGTACCAGTATCTCTTTGAGGAGGGATACGGATATCTTATCGGACGATGTGTCCCCAAGGTGACCAGGTGTGGTCCACCTTACTGGTCACCTTCATGTAACCCCGTTACATCCTCCCCATCAAACTGTCGACACCTCGTGTCTTGGCAAGTCTTGCCACATCACCGCGTTCTCCGCGGTTGCTCTGAAGCATCTTCAATTTGCAAAGTGCCCAGCACTGCATGCCCCCTGCCTCGAGGCTTCTCCTGCCTCGAAGCAGCACGACAGCTCTCCGAGCTCTGACCCACAAGTCTCTGGGTCTTACGACCAACGGCAACAGCCTCAGCGTCTTCACGCTTCGCCTTTAAGGCATTGTCCCTTAGCTACATCAGCTAACGGGACTAACTCAAACGCACTTGGTGCGGAGACAGCAGTCCAGGACCGGACCAAAGGGAAGGCGTCCGAGCCTGGGGCTCAGCCACACTCTCTGTGGCAGAGTATTTTCGTGCTCACGACCACATATACGGTCGCGCACGCGCAGCAGCATCGCTGCAGTATGAGCTCACCACCCAAGGATGGGAGCGAGATGGAGGTCGATTATGAGACCGACACTGGCGCACAGCGCGAGGAGGAGAGATGAGCGATCCCGACGCTCTGGGTTCCCACGAACCGTTCGGCCCACCATACTCGGTGGCGTCAACGACAAGTCCCACCCACGGTCACGACGACCGACGGTGACTTCGGAGCTGATCCACTGCGGACTCCCAATCCGTTCCCGGAACGAACGCTTGCGGATTATGGGGCAGGGCCCTGCGCGATGCGCCTCCGCTGTCATTCAGCGATGAAGACGCCCCCATGGGTTCGCGTGTCGTTACGAACGATCTGGATGACGCGCAA
>JAAVTJ010000120.1:0-37048 GCA_011947355.1 Phytophthora boehmeriae | reverse complement strand
AAGTCCAATAGCAAACGCAGGTGAGTTACCCAAACTTTCAGCATTTCTCAACCTTAGCCCACGAAACTCGTGGCATCTCAAACTTTAACTTGATTTCACTATACTTATTTTTTTGATTTTGAAGTGAGGTACATTATTGTCACTTAGTCTAGCTAACGACTACAATGTCAGCTGGGCAGATGCCTTGCTCATCATCTGCTGAGTGGAACGCTACAACAGTGTATAACGTCTCCGTCCCGTTGACCTTACTGGTCATCGGTCTCGGGCCATCCAGCCCCGGTGGGCCATCCAGCCCCTGTGACAAGATATTCATCTCGCCAATGTTCAATGTCTCCGTCCACGAGTCGTATGACCCCTGCCCATTTAGGAATCAATTCTGGTTGATCTGAGTGAAAAATGTGGCGACAATAACTATCGTCCATAGCGATGTTCGCCAACTTGTCGGCTGCCATGTTGAAGGCTCGAGGGTGGTGGTTCTGTGGTGTAGCGATTTCTCACTGTGTGGAGATACGCCAGTTGACTGACCTGCCGTGTAATGGGCCACCCCAGTTACATAAGTAGGTAGATTGAATTACATAAGTAGGTATATTAGCACACGAGTAGCGTGTGCTGCGTTGTCGCTCTCTGATTGGCTGAAAAGGAAGATATCAGCCAATCAGGAGTCGACTTGCATTTGATGGTTCTCAAGGGGTCAGGGCTTCAGGCCTGACCTAATTTAAATCAGAGTTTAATTTTCTACGGGTTTAAGACTTGTTTTATTATTGCGAGCTTCCTCATCGCTACGTGTAAGCTAGTAACGGTAAGTACTTGGCCCGTTACACCTGGTAGCACTTTGTAGTCCTTCCAACGTCCAAGATGAACATGAATGAAGACCCTACCGGATCGTCGGGGATGACCCTGGGACACGAAGCCTTCCCCCATCTCACTCGCATCGAGTGGGGGCTCTTCACCGCCTCGCGGCGGTGTCAGGAGAGGCTGTCGTGACCTCGCTGTTGAGCACAGCGTCGCCGGACCAGCATCGCCAAGCCGCCCAAGAATTCATGGAACGTGAGCTCGCTGACACCAAGCAGCGAGTACAAACTCCCTCCCGCTCCACGAATGATGCCGTGAAGATGGAAACGTCTACGTACTCCGGGGTTGGCCCTGACAGACTTCCCTGAATCGCTGGTTCCGAGAGATCGACATCGCCATCGCCTCGAGGTTAATCGAGGCATCCTCCGCAAAGGTGAACTTCCTGCTGTCCCGGTTGTCCGGGAAGGCCAAGGAATGGGCCCTCGGCAAACTGGTCGTCGATCCCCTTGCCTTCCCGACACTGGATGCGATCCACAGCGACCTGCGCCTTGCGTTTGAGCCGCCACAAGACGAGTCCCGCGTGCGTGCGGAATTCTTTGCGCTCAAGCAAGACAAGATGTCGATGCACGATTACGTGCAGAAGACGCGTCATCTCGCGTCGTGCATCGTCACGAAGCCGATCGACATGGCGTCGCAAGTCCACGTCTTCGTGTTCGGCATGCGCGAGGGAATGACGAGATACAGTCTCACCCGGGCTGAACCGGATTCGCTGGAGAAAGCGTTTGCTCTCGCGCTCCGAGAGGACTATGTGGTGACGTCGTCATACTCCCGGGCAATGTCGGCGATTGATCGAGTGAACGCGCCTGAACCCATGGAGATCGACGCGATCGAGGCGTCGAACAGCCGTACCCGGTCCAGCCCCTCCGCAAACCGCGGAGGTAGGTCACCCGTCCAATGACATGCTATCGCTGTCGGAAGGTGGGTCATCGTGCGGCCGTGTGCCGCGCGCCAGCTCCTGTCGTTGCGAACGTCGAAGTGGTCGACGGATCCATCCAGGCTGCTCAGTCAAAAACGGCCTGGGCCAGTAGGTGCTGGGCGCCCTACTGGCTGGAACGGAAGTCCGGGTCCTCCGGTGGCAACCCGGTCTTCTAGCCCCCACGTGCTACACGCACACTCCAATGCCACCACTGCCAACGGCGACACGAGGCTAATCATTGTGAGTCTCCACGTCGCCGGCGCCCGGCGTCCACTACGGGCACTCCTGGATTCAGGAGCGTCGAACAATTTCTTCCGCGCGTCGTGTCTGTCGGTACTTCCGGACAGCGTACGTGTCCGGAGTGGTCTGGGCGAGATCGTCGTCAAACTCGCCGACGGTAAACCGCACCGCGTCTCGCGACATGAGCTGTCGTTGCCGTATACATTCGACGGTTTCCGCAGTATTGACGACTTTCTGGTGATCGAGATGAATTACGCGTTTGACTGCATCCTGGGCATTCCATGGCTGGCACGGTACCAGCCGGAGATCGATTGGTTGGCCCGATCAGTCAAGCGTCGAAGTGGCTTCGACGTGAGCGAGGTTTTCACGCACCTCTTGGTAGCTCCAAGAGACTGGCCCCATGTCACAGTCGTGGATAAGTCATCCACGACGCAGGCGATGCACAGAGTGAGCGATGGCCCTCTCTGCACAGCTTGTTCAGTACTGCTGGATGACGTCGACTGGCCGACAACTTCGCGAGTGGGCCAGCAACGGGCGCCCTCGCGGGCCGAAAATGAGATGGTGGTCGAGCAGGGGTTCCCACCAACGAACGAGATGGTGGTCGAGCAGGGGTTCCTACCAATGAACGAGATGGTGGTCGAGCGGAGGTTCCCACCACTGAAGGAGAAGACGGTCGAGCGTGGGTTCCCGTCGCAGATTGAGAGTGCGGTCGAGCGTGTGTCGCTCCCGCGTGACGATGTCGCGGTCGAGCACGAGGTGCACCCGCGCGTTGCCGGTGTGGTCGAGCGTGGCCTCTCACACC
Source organism: Phytophthora boehmeriae (assembly GCA_011947355.1). Classification (NCBI taxonomy): domain Eukaryota; phylum Oomycota; class Peronosporomycetes; order Peronosporales; family Peronosporaceae; genus Phytophthora; species Phytophthora boehmeriae. The sequence continues at coordinate 34,238 of JAAVTJ010000120.1, read as the reverse complement.
TAGAGGGGAGTGAATCATCGTCCAGTGAAAGTGTCGCGTCCTCTTCGAGCACCCGCTCGAAGCGCAGGAAGAAGTCCAAGCGTCGCCGCTTCGCCACTAACGAGTCTCCTACGACGGAGTCAGTCTGTGTGACGGAATACGTGGAAGGTGCTTCTCAACGTCAGCGAGTTATTGAGGTCGCGAATCCACCAAGCGACGCCCCTTCGCTCACCCGGCTTCCAGGCCTCTTTTGGACGAAATTCCTCCGTGAACTCAAGGCGGGCGAGATCGAACAAGTGTGCCTCATCACCGATGCGGACTCGGCGCTTTACAGTGTCAACGCTGTGACCAGCGACAAAGCGTCCTCGCGCCCGAAGAACGCCGAACCTAAGTCGGCGCGTGAAGAGCGCTTTGCGGCGCAGTCGTGGGAAGCACTCAAGGAATCAGGAAATCCAGTCTACGATATCGTCCGCGAGTACGCGGACGTCTTCCCAGACAAGATTCCCGCCGAATTACCGGCAGACAGAGGCGTTCGCCACGAGATTGATCTTGCGCCGGGAACGAAATACTGTGTGACCAGGCAATGGCCTTTGCCGCGCGATCAAGTTAAGGCCATCGACGAGTTCTTCGAGAGTCGCCGTAAGGCGGGCCACGTTCGTGAGAGTATTTCGCCGCACTGCAGTCCGACGTTCTGCGTGAAGAAGGCTACCGGCGGTTGGCGCATTGTCCACGCGTTCAACAAGTTGAACGATGCGACCATCCCGGCCCAGACGCCCATTCCACGTAAGGACATGGTGTTGGACTCGATGGCGGGCAGCGTGATCTACAGCGCCATCGACTTGACCGACGGCTTCTACCAGATCCTGATGAGAGAGAAAGACACGCCTCTCACAGCAGTCAGCACTCCAGTGGCATGCTCTGGGAGTGGCTTGTCATGCCACAGGGTCTGAAGAACGCTCCTGCTACCTTCAATCGCATGGTGTCCCATGTGCTTCGTCCGCTTCGCGACTTCGCACCGAGTTACTTCGATGATATCTTCGTCCACAGTCGTGCTGAAGGCGACCTCAGTGCGCTAGAGGTCCATCTACGGCACTTGAAGCAAGTCTTCCAAGTGATGCGAGAGAACAAGCTCTACGCGAACTTGAAGAAGTGTGCCTTCTGTGCGCCGGAGATTCCGGTGTTGGGCTGCTACGTGAGCAAGAACGGAGTCCGTGCTGATCCTGAGAAAATTGCGTCGATCTGTTCTTGGCCAACTCCGACCAACCCCACTGAGTTACGTCAGTGGCTGGGCATGGCAAATTACCTCCACAAGTACACGAAAGACTACGCCAAGCTCATCCACCCGTTGTCGTCGTTGTTGAAGAAAGCCACGGCGTGGGTATGGGAACCCGAACACCGAAGAGCCTTTGACTCGGTGAAGAAGAGCCTGTCGTCCGCACCTGTATTAATGCTGGCGGACGAATCAAAGCCATTCCACGTCGTGTGTGACGCGAGCGACTTCGCCATCGGGTGTGCTCTGATGCAATTCGACGATGAGAGTCGGGAGCGAGTGATCAGCTACCAGTCCCGCCAATTGAAACCGGCGGAGAGGAATTATCCCGTACACGACAAGGAGCTCCTCGCCATGCGCTACGCACTGATCAAGTTCAGGGTCTATCTGCTTGGAGAGCAGACGTTCGCTGTTTATACCGATCACGCATCGCTGCGAACCGCGATGAAGTCTCCTCACTTGTCCCAGCGCATGGCTCGCTGGCTGTCGTTCTTCTCCGAGTACAACTTCGTGGTGCACTACAAGCCCGGCAAGAACAACATCCTCGCCGACGCGCTGTCTCGCCGTCCAGACTATGATCCGCGCGAAGGTCTTGGGCGTCAGGCAGCTGTCGACGATGAAGAGGACTCGTGCGCGACATGCGTCGCGTCCGGGCTGAACCTGACGAGTGTCGTCCCCAAGATGTCGCTGCGAGAAGAGATTGCCGCCGCGTATGAGTATGACGAGCAATATGCCGGTATCCTTGCTCACCTCCGCTCGCCCAGCGATGCGTCAGTGAAAGCTCTATCACGCTCGACTCGCAGTCATATCGAGCGATATCATCTTGACGGCTCCTTGCTGACGTATGCCATCGATCGGTTCGATGCTCCTCGAGTGGTAGTGCCAAATGACGAAGATCTTCGCGCACGGATCATTCATGAATATCACGACACTCCAGTTGGTGGGCATTTGGGACGCGAAAAGACTTTCGCGGCGGTGTCGAGAGACTTCTACTGGCCTCGCCAGTATAAATGGGTGCGCAAGTGGGTGCGCACCTGCGAGATTTGTCAACGCGTGAAGCCCTCTCCGTCGTCGAAGGCTCCCTGCGTCCACTCCCGATTCCCACCGACGTCTGGCGTTCGGTGTCGATGGATTTTGTCTTCGGATTACCACCCGATGAGAAGGGTCGTAATGGAGTGCTGGTCTTCGTGGACAGGTTCAGCAAGATGGTCCACTTCGTGCCCGTGTCAGCTGAGATCACCGCGGAGGAGTCCGCGGTGCATTTCGTCGATGCTGTTTTCCGCCACCACGGCCTTCCCGAGTCGATTGTCTCTGACCGCGACCCGCGGTTCACGGCCGCGTTTTGGTCGAAGCTGTTCGATTTACTGGGCACGAAGCTGATGATGTCCACCGCGGGGCATCCGGAGACGGATGGACAAACTGAACGAGTCAACCGCGTCTTCGAAGACGTGCTTCGAAGTTACGCCACCTCGTTCAAGAACTGGAGTTCATTCTTGCCACTCGCTGAGTTCGCCTTGAATAACGCCGAACATTCATCGACGGGCATGACTCCATTCTTTGTTAACTTCGCGCGCCATCCCCGCGTTCCGGCGATGCTTGCCGTGGGTCATCCCACGGAGTCCCGTGACTTCACCCTTGGTGGGGAGAAGCTGTGGCTGCAGACTTGACACCGGCCAACACGCTGGTGCTACAACGTGTATCTCCGAGTGAAGCCATCGTGAACGCCGTGACGCGAGCTCAGGCGAAGCAGTCTGTTGCAGCACCGCGCGACGCGGTGTCCCCACTCGCCGAATGGACAGAAAGAACCTTGATCGACCCCGCTCGCGCTCCCGAAGCTCATCAACCCACGACTCCTCTAGCGAACTACGCGCCGAGACCATTAGCTGTATCGGCGGATCATTCGGCGGTCTCCGAGTTCGTCCTGCAACGCCAGTCGATCACCCGATTCGTACGCGATGCACTGCAGAGTGCAGTAGACAAGCAGAAAGAAAACGCAGACAAACACGGACGAAAGTACATGGCTTCATTTCACACGGGCGACCGTGTGTTATTGTCGACCGAAGGTATCCGAACTTCTGCTGTGACTAATCTCGGTGCAAACAAACTGGCTCCGCGCTTCATCGGTCCATTCACGGTCGTCAAGGCTATCGGCGACGCGTACACTTTGGATATCCCGTCGTCACTGCGCCTGCACCCGACGTTCTACGTCGGGCGGCTCAAGCGCTACTACCCGGCTGAGATCCCAGACGTCGAACACGGAACTGCTGCGGTGGAGCGTGAGTCGAGCGTCCTTCACGACGGGCTCGACGCGCCATCGAGCCATCAGACCCAGGCGCCCGCTGGCGCGGGCGAGCTGCAGCTTGAGCACTTCCTAGAACATGCGTCTCCAAGACGCGCAACCTTGCCAACAGCTCACGATTCGACTGTCGAAGTTGCTTCGTCGTCCGCTCCGCGCGCCATGCAGCATCCTCCGCCCGCTCAGACCCAAGCTGAGCGTCCAAGGCTCGGTTCACAGCGGCGTCCACATCATCTTGCGCAGTCGGAGTCTGAACTGTATCGCCGTGACGGCCCTCCACCTGTAATAGACGCGGCAGGTAATGTCCGCTGGATTGTGGAGCGTATTGTGGAGCATCAAGACCCCCACGAAACGCATAACTGTGCTCACGGCCGTAATACCACCGTTCGTGCGGTGCCGCTGGCGCGACGTTATCGCGTGCGTTGGCTTGGCTTCCCTCCCGAAGATGATACATGGGAGACCCGTCGCGATCTTCTTCGCGACGTTCCAGACGTTGTTCGCGACTATGAGGCAACACTCGCAGCGGCGAGCGACTCATCGGGGCGGCCCGAGGTGAACGAGAGCGAGATCGCGAACGTCGACGAGCCGGCGAACGTGAACGAGAACGGAAACCCCTCGCGCGACCCGAGGCTGAAGGATAATACTTCCGTCTCGACGAACGGCGGCGAGGCGCGCCGCGATTAGAAGACTGCTCGACGTCGGAGAGCGTGCGGTTGTACTTTGCGATCCAACTGGACTGAGCAACACCGAGCGGGCGCTCGGTGATCTCGCGCTGCCACTGTTGCTGCGTCGGGCGATTCGATGTCTGGCATGAAGAACATCCCTCCTTCAAGTGCACGAAGCAGAATCGATCGTCGTCCCACGCGTCCTTGCAGATGCGCCGCCGAAGTTCAACAAGCGAGTGGTCCCGCAGCATCTCTTCCCGATACGTGAGCCATTGTGGCAGGCTTTCCCCTTCAAGGGTCATCCGGTTCCACCGCCGGATGAAGGCGCACCACGATCGCTGCAAGGCTTCATGTCCGGCGTCCTCGATTCCCTTCTTCCGCGTCGCGCGGAAGCGTCGGAAGTGGTCCCGCATAGTGTCTGGAGTGTCAGGCTGCACAGCGGCCGACAAGTCATACAGGGGCCATGGGGCCAACTCGCTGTCCATCGTGGTTGTGCGGATCCTGCGCGTGTCTGGGACTTCGGGGACCGTCATGGCAGGCACCGACGTCTCCGTCGGTGCGTTGGGAAGGTTTGTGCTTGTTGGTTGCACCGCCATCGTCTTGTGTCGCTCGCTGGGGCGAGCGCTGCTCCTTCGTCGTCTTCCGTCTTCTTTGGAGATTTTGGGTGTTCTTCGGAAAAGTCCGAAAATGTGTGTTCTGCGCTTATGTTGCGTAAGCGCAACTTAAAGAGGGGTGATGTAATGGGCCACCCCAGTTACATAAGTAGGTAGATTGAATTACATAAGTAGGTATATTAGCACACGAGTAGCGTGTGCTGCGTTGTCGCTTCTGATTGGCTGAAAAGGAAGATATCAGCCAATCAGGAGTCGACTTGCATTTGATGGTTCTCAAGGGGTCAGGGCTTCAGGCCTGGACCTAATTTAAATCAGAGTTTAATTTTCTACGGGTTTAAGACTTGTTTTATTATTGCGAGCTTCCTCATCGCTACGTGTAAGCTAGTAACGGTAAGTACTTGGCCCGTTACATGCCGCGCTTTCCAGAGAAACGTCGAGTATCCGGCACGGTGATTGGCTGATATTATTGGGTGTGATTGGTCCGTATTTCATACGACCGACTACTCATTGGCTATATTGAAGGACCTGGTCACTCGAGCGAGGAAGTCACTATTGTGGAGACCGAACTTTGCCGAGTCCTCGGTGCGAACCTATCTGGGTCTAAGTGCGGATTTCCCGGTGGTCGTAAGTTCGACCCTGAATGAGAGCGCGGTGACCCTTCGAGAACTCGATGGCTATTTTGAGTATTCGGTGGCCCTTCAGGGACGCTCAATGGGGGTTCGACTCTTCGGTGAACAGGCGCAGAGATCCGTAGCGGGTCATAGTTCATTACATAATTGTATAGTTGCATAATTAGTTACATATTAGGATGTAGGTCCGAAAGGACATATAACCAGATTGGAATATTCCACCAAACACGAAGAGTGAAGTGGAGACCTTTTAGGTGAGCCTACTTGCTTGTTTGTGTGGGTATGCCCGTCAGTGAACACCGAGCATTGCTGTGAAGTGTTCACCTGGCAAGGCCAAGAAGTGTGTGGCCGATTATATTGGGAGTTTGTATGGGGTGAAGGCTGAATTGCCTATATCTCTTTATTTGAGTGCTTCCAGCCGAGGTTTTACCTCGGCGCCCCCGTATGCCTAGACAAGGCCTAGTACCCTTCCGCTGTTGGGACTACGGGGTTGTGTGAGTGTGTAGCGCATACTACCGAGTGCTCGTGGTAGTTGTGCGCGGTGTATTACTGGTGAAAGTCGTACTTAGCGAATTCACGGTCCAACGTCTGGCCCGGTATAGGGACTGAGTCTGGGCCTTCAGAATTCATCCCGACTATTAGTTTGCCGGTCTGGTAGACTATTTGTTGTGGGTTAAAGCTATCTACACTACTACCGAAGATTCACGTGGGTTTTACAACACCACAGTTCAATGTGCGTGCATGTAATCTGTCCGCCAATGCTCTGCTTTGGGCATACAGGCTTATGTATGCTTGGCGTAGCCTCCCATTTAGTAATGCCACGGCATGTGTGACTGTGGTGTTTTTGCGACGTCCTGATACGAAGTGTACCTTGCCCAGATGGCTTGAAGCGTGACCACTACACCAAGCGTCCAGGCAGCAGTGACTGCGGCGTGTATGCATTGTTGTATCTCTGTCCTCTGTTTGCGCGTGATACCATGATGAACTTCGTCGAAAACTGTCCACATACCTGGCACATTCTTCAGCCGCAATCCAAACAATTCCATTACTGAGGATTCATCGGCTGCAGCGGGGCTGCGTAGCAAGTGCTTGGCACAGAGGAAGAGGGGCGACTCTTTGAGTCTTAGACGTCCGTCTATCAGTCGGAGTTCCGACGACTGTACGTTCTTATACAAGAACCAAGTATAGCGATACTTAACAGTCCAAAACTGACTCTTTGGACTCGGCTTAGTTTAATTAAGAGTAAATAACAACTTCTTAATTAACTAGCAAAATGTGAACTGAATTGAATGTTTTTATCTGTCTAAATCTCTTTTCCTAAATGTATAGAACTAACTATTGCATACTTAGTTCTAGTCATGCACAAATGAATGGCGTTGCGCCCATGTACTGACATCAGTACTGACTTAGGGTAATCCGAGGGTACCAAGTACCAGTATCTCTTTGAGGAGGGATACGGATATCTTATCCGGACGATGTGTCCCCAAGGTGACCAGGTGTGGTCCACCTTACTGGTCACCTTCATATAACCCCGTTACATCCTCCCCATCAAACTGTCGACACCTCGTGTCTTGGCAAGTCTTGCCACATCACCGCGTTCTCCGCGGTTGCTCTGAGAGCATCTTCGAATTTGCAAAGTGCCCAGCACTGCATGCCCCTGCCTCCGAGGCTTCTCCTGCCTCTAAGCAGCACGACAGCTCTCCGAGCTCTGACCCACAAGTCTCTGGGTCTTACGACCAACGGCAACAGCCTCAGCGTCTTCACGCTTCGCCTTTAAGGCATTGTCCCTTAGCTACATCAGCTAACGGGACTAACTCAAAGCACTTGGTGCGGAGACAGCGGTCCAGGACCGGACCAAAGGGAAGGCGTCCGAGCCTGGGGCTCCAGCCACACTCTCTGTGGCAGAGTATTTTCGTGCTCACGACCACATATACGGTCGCGCACGCGCGAGCAGCATCGCTGCGAGTATGAGCTCACCACCCAAGGATGGGAGCGAGATGGAGGTCGATTATGAGACCGACACTAGCGCACAGCGCGAGGAGGAGAGATGAGCGATCCCGACGCTCTGGGTTCCCACGAACCGTTCAGCCCACCATACTCGGTGGCGTCAACGACAAGTCCCGCAACGGTCACGACGACCACGGTGACTTCGGAGCGCAGTCCACTGCGGACTCCCAATCCGTTCCCGGAACGAACGCTTGCGGATTATGGGGGCAGGGCCCTGCGCGATGCGCCTCCGCTGTCATTCAGCGATGAAGACGCCCCCATGGGTTCGCGTGTCGTTACGAACGATCTGGATGACGCGCAAGAGCGACAATTGGCTTCACAAGCCTCTCATGCGTTGTCGCGACCTCAGGCAGCGCCTGTGCGGTTCCCAAACCGTAGAGATTATGGCTTCGGGTCTCAGGACCCCGCTGGTCTCGCGCGCACCCATGCTAAGGCCTCGAACTTGAGTTCGTACCTTGCTGGTCCGCAGGCAACCACTGCCGACCAGATCGCACAGCGAGACGCGCTCCGTGAGCGCTTCCTGACAATGCAGGATATTCCGGCCGTCGAGTATCGACAGCGGATCGACGATCAACGATCAACTCGCTCGGCGGCCGGTTCCCAACATGCGGACTTGTCCGCGGGTGTTACACCTGGGGAGTCATCGGATGATGACGAAGTGCATTTCATGCGCTGGGTGGAGAAAGCTCGGAAGCTTCCTTCACTCGAAGCTCTTATGGCGAGCTATGCCGAAGTAGACGCTCGTGTTGAGCGTGCTCTACGCTTTGCTTTTGCAAAGCTTAAGGCGAAGCGCAAGCTTTCGTACGGGTATCGTACGATGTACGCCAGCGCGACACCTGTCGCTCCTGCGACGACGTCGACGGAATCCGTCTCTACGTCAGCGGGTCAGAGCCGGAGCTCAGCTGCTAACCCAGCAGCTCCACCACCTAGTGTGAAGCGCGGTTCGACCGCGGCGGCGGCCACGGGCCTCGCCCTGATGGGCGCGATCAAAAGCGTCCACGACGTCAGGGCAATCTTGCCGGAGGGGCACCTCGAACTCCCACGAGTTCTGCGAGTGTGGATAACCCCTCCACTTTACAAGATACTGGGTTTGACCCCGGCGACGACGTCGCGCTAAAAGACGATCCACATGAAAGTGGAGATCGCCCTGCTCGTCGAGCAACGCCGGCGGCGGCCGACTCGCACGCGAGTCCTGAGTTCGTAACTCGGTCTGAGTTTTCGAGTCTGACTCGACGGCTGAATCGCCATAGCGAGCGTTTTCGCGAGATACTCGAGACGCTCGATCGTTATGATAACGATATCCGCGAGCTCCATGAGCGTGTGGATTGGGTCGAGACCCCGTGGACGTCCCGCGACGTCTTCGCGCTCTGGAGTTTGGGCTCGCTGAGCTTCGTGGCAGTGTTGGGGTCCTGACGGGCCTCCAACGGCCGGCAGCTCCTGCCCTCAGCCTCTGGCTGTTCCTTCGGCAGCACCTGCCGCTCAGCCTCTGGCTGCTCCTCCCGCAGTCCCTGCTGCTCCGCCCTTGGCTTCTGCCTCTGCGCCAATCGAGGCGAACGTCTCCTCGATGTTGGCGGAGCCAGCTCACTGAGCTCACCCGCGCCGGGTCCTGGTAAGGCTTAAGTAAGCCCACGTAGAAGGTAGGATGCGTGCGCATCGCCTTCGGAAGGTTTAGCGTGTACGCCAGGCCCTTCTTGGCCACGACCTTGAAAGGTCCCACGAAACGTGGCCTCAATTTCGTTTTAAAAACAGCAGACACTGCATGTGTAGGTAGGTTCTTAGCGTTTAATAAAACTAGGTCGCCGACCTTGAACACATCTAAATTGCCTCTGCCTTTTGCATCAGCTTGTTCTTTTGAACGTCTTGGCTCTCAGCCATCGCGTCACGCACGTGTCGTAAGACACTTAGACGCTGCGACACAAAGTCGCTGATGTGCTTACGCACAGAAGCAGGGCTGACATCAGCAAGCCTGTCGGCTATCCCTCCCCGTCAAGCCCTGAGCCACGTCGTGGCGGTGTCAATGGGACACGTGGGTTCGCTAACCCGTTCACGTAAAACGGCGTAAAGCCCGTTGACGCGTGAACCGCATTGTTCAATGCAAACTCAACAAGCGGGAGCATCGCGCTCCAACGCTTAGGAGTTTCAGCGCACACGCTGCGGAGGACATCCTCCACGACGCGGTTAACGCGCTCGGTTTGACCATCGGTCTGCGGATGATCCGCTGTGGACATATCCAGTCGAGTGCCCAGCACTTTAAAGACTGATGTCCAGAACTTCCCGGTGAAGCGCGGATCTCGATCCGAGACAATCGTCTCAGGCAGCCCATGCTGCCGAAAGACGCGGTCTAGGAACAGCGAGGCTGTTCCTTCTCCATCAATGGAGTCCGGCACAGCCGCTAAGTGAGCCATCTTGCTCAATCGGTCTACAAAGACCACAATGCCCGTGTTGCCTGCCGAATCTTTCGGCAGACCAAACACAAAGTCCATACTCATGGACTGCCAACACCCACTGGGTACGGGCAAACTCGCCAAAGGCGCAGCCGCATGCGGCGAGGGTTTGACCCTCTGACACGTTTCGCACGTGCGTACGTAAGTACTGACCCACTTATAGAGCTTGGGCCACCAGTACATCGCGCTCACAGCGCTATAGGTCTTTTCACGACCAAGGTGCCGCTCACCGGAGCGTCATGTGCCTCAAAGAGGATCTTGTATTTCAAGTCCTCATCGTGAGGTACCACGACACGTGGTGGGTCCTCGGGACCGGTGCTGTAGTACAGCAGGCCATCACTAAGGCTGTAGCGATGAAGCCTCGCGCGTGTGCGCGCCGACAACGTCGGTTTAGAGTCCGCGGACTCTTCGCTCTTCAGAGCTTGCAGTAGCGCTACGCAAGAGGCGTCCTGCGCATACGCACTGCGTATTAGGTTCGTCACTGACGACGTCACCATCGTGACATGAGACAGCTCGTAGTCCGGCCTGCGCGAAAGCGCATCCGCCAGCACGTTCTGCTTGCCCGGCTTATACTTCACTTCGAAGTTATACTCCGCAAAGAAGGAGAGCCATCGGGCCATTCTCTGAGAGAGATGGGGCGACTGGGTCGCTGTGCGTAGTGACGCATGATCTGTGTAGATCACAAAAGGCTTAGAGCCTAGCAGGTGAACCCTGAACTTGACTAGAGCGTACTTCATCGCAAGTAGCTCTTTGTCATGAACTGGATAGTTCTTCTCAGCAGCTTTCAGCTGCCGAGACTCAAACGCGATGACGCGTTCACGCCCTTCGGCGTCCGCTTGTAGTAAAGCGCAACCGATTGCGAAATCGGACGCGTCACACACGACGCTAAACGGACGATCAGGGTCCGGTAACGCCAAGATGGGCGCATGAAGGAGACTCTCCTTGATTGCATCAAATGCAACTTGATGCTCGGTGTTCCAACACCAGTCCGTATCCTTCTTAAGGAGGTTGGACAATGGCCGAGCCATCTCAGCGTAATTCTCGCTGTACTTGTGCAAGTAATTGGCGAGGCCAAGCCACTTGCGCAAGTCCTTTGGTTCAAAGGAACCGGCCAATCTACGATTGCCTTGACCTTGGCGGGATCCGCCCTAAGGCCCTGCTTCCCAATGAAGCACCGAGGAAAGGAATTTCCTCCGCGCCAAAGACGCACTTGTCTGCGTTGGCGTACAACTTGTTGGTGCGCATGCACTCGAGCACAGCTCGCAGATGCTCTACATGCATCTCAACATCCGTCTTCCGTGCTCCGCACGACTATGGACGAAGATGTCATCGAAATACGTCTGTGCGTACGCCCGATGGGGCCTAAACAATTGCGTCACAAGACGATTGAACGTTGCTGGAGCGTTCGACAGCCCTTGGGGCATTACCAGCCACTCCCAGAGCATACCGCTCGGGGTGCTCACCGCTATCAGCGGTACGTCACACGCTCGCATGAGCAATTGGTAGTAACCATCGACAAGGTCGAGGGCGCTGTACAGCGTACTGCCCACCATATTGTTCTGAAGAACATCCTTTCGGGGAATCGGTGTCTGCACCGGAATGGGGCGCATTCAGCTTATTGTAAGCATGCACAATGCGCCACTTGCCATTTGGCTTTCTGACACAGAATGTCGGGGTCGAGTGCGGAGACTTGCTCTCACGCACCATTCCGGCCTCGTGCTTGGCACGGAAGAAAGCGTCTATGACGTCACACTGCTCCCTAGGCAGTGGCCACTGCCGCGTCACGCAGTATTTGGTTCCTGGAACCAAATCAATCTCGTGGCGCACACCTCGATCGGGAGGTAGACCCATTGGCGGGTCTTTCGAGACAACGTCTCCATACTCCTTTAGTAAAGGATAAAAGGGATCCTTGGGATCCTTAAGGATCGCTGATCCACTCCGCGCATTGAGCGCCTTCTTGGTATCCTCCAAGACAGCTTCGTCCACTAAGGACGAGGAGTTCAACTCCTCTTCAGGTCGTATCATGACCACCTCAGCGAGGTCGTTGGCTTTAAAGCCTCGCCAAACTCGGCCGACATCTCCGACGATCTCAGCGTCGAGCTCGATGAGTCACTGAGATCGGGTAATCGTCGAGGCGGGATCAGTGTGATACAATTGCTCTCATCAGCCCGTATCAACGGGCGCATTGCAGCTAATCGCCGCCTGAGACGCCATCCGACGATCTACGTCTTCTCATCCGACTAGACTCACTTCTGAGAGACACCACTTCGCTGGACAACCACCCATCAGCTCAATATCACCCAACTAACAACATATCACTCGACACTTGTTAGAATCACTCAGTGTCACACTCGACTCACTCATCATATCATGCGTCAACATGCTCATCATCTGTCCGACTTCGACTGATCAGCTGATGGATTGGTCCACGACCATCTCAGCGGATATCACGCGTGCATCATGGTTGCTTGACGTCTCGTCCATCGCGACTGAACTCAACGTGGTGTGGTCCATGACCGCCACTCAGTGGATAACGCGCCACTCCGCGTGCATCTTGCAGATGCCTCGACGTCTCGTCGATCGTGTTCGGCTGAACACGCAGCGATGCACTGTTCGGTCCGTGACCATCGCTCAGTGGATTACGTGCCACTCCACGTGTCGACACTCCGTCGACCGGCGCCTCGCGCCCTTCGGGACAATGTCCCCAGTGTCAGAGCTATCCACCAGCTCCGACACTCAATGTCAAGCACATTGACCGACTCGGTCCAGTGCTCGCGCCAATAGCGCTTCTGCTTTTGAGCGGAGGTGGGTTCATGACTCGCCAAAGCTCCGCTCGGAGCAGGGTGCGTGGCACCGAGGGTCTTAGACCGCCAATCTATCCATGGCTCATGGCGTTCAAGCCATGCCATGCCTAGAATGAGGTCATACCTCGAATCAAGGTCTAGGACCAAGCAGCGTTCAACGCTATTGAAGTCCAAGAACTTCACTCGCAGGTCCACAGGGACCTTGGGCACGGTAACCCGCGCCCCCGTCGCTAGACGTACCGTGACTGTGTCACTCGTTCGCGCTTCCAGCGCCTCGGCATACTGCCGACTTCCTTCCATCGTGGAGCGCCTGGCATAGTTACCAGACGCTCCTGAGTCTATCAAGACTATCCAGGGCTTATCAAAGCCCTTCACGTCCACATGGACGACCAACAAGCCCGGCTTGCATACACGTTCCGTGTTAGAGAGTACGGCTCTTCGGGGCTAAGCCCTGTCGCTCCTCACCTTCCAAAGGTACGACAGAACTTAGTTCTTCCCCAGCAGGGCGCCCCGCACCTACTGGGAGTCGTCGTTCCCGCCGACGACCCAGAGTTCTGGTTCGCCGGACGGGCTTGGCTCGACGGAGCCTGGCGCTGTTTGCGCAGCGGACAACCGTTCCGCAAGTGACGGGTGCTCCCGCACGTGAAACATCTTCGGATGTTCATGCGCTGCTCTGCAGCTCGAAGCTCTGCTTCTTCATCTTCAGCGTAGCTGAGATCCATAGGCTCAGGACCACCTTGTCCATGTGAGCCCGCACTCGCTCCAAGTCTAGAGGACTTGAAGTTGTGCTCGGCGTTCAACGCCATGTCCACTGCCTCTTCAAAGAGCTTGGACGGGAGCGGAATACCTCCGTGCGGGCGACGCCCGTGCGAAGACCCTCCATAAACACCGTCACGGTGACTGCCTCAGGCAAGGGGTCGGCAAACATGCCGGCTATGAGCGTGCGTAGCTCTTGGACATAGTCCACCAAATCCTTCTTGCCTTGGCGACAAGCAAGGAAGCGTGATCGCACGCGGTACGCCTCATTAGGCGGCGAGAACACTCGCGACAGCTGACGCTTCAGCTCTTCCCACGATGGGAACGCTTCGTCTATTGACGAACGGCACGTGAGTGCCCACTCCTTCGCTCGCCCGCCGAGCTTGGAGACTGCCAGCGCGACGCGCTGCTGCTCCGTTTGGAGCATGGCCGAATTCATGGCCATTTCGACCTCTCGGGTCCACAACAGGAGGCTCTCTCCTTCAGATCCATTAAAGATCTTCACACTCAACATGAGTGGTTTCGGCTTCGAAAGCCTACTTCCTTGGCTTGGCGACGCCTGGGGCGTCTTAGCCTTCACTCTTTGTTGAATGTGCTCAAGGAGAGCATTCTCGTAACTTGAGAAGGCCTCGAGACGCGCATTGATTGCGTCAGGCCCTTGGGACGCTAAATGCGTCATGCCCTCAGGGCCTAGCAAAGACATTAGCTTGTTAAGCGTGTCTTGCTGACTTGAAGTCAGATGGGCGAAAGCATTCTGCTCCATCCTCACAGAGGGACAGTCAATGACTCAGGTGTCGGATTGACTACGAGTGCTACCAGATGCAGCGGGGCTGCGTAGCAAGTGCTTGGCACAGAGGAAGAGGGGCGACTCTTTGAGTCTTAGACGTCCGTCTATCAGTCGGAGTTCCGACGACTGTACGTTCTTATACAAGAACCAAGTATAACGATACTTAACAGTCCAAAACTGACTCTTTGGACTCGGCTTAGTTTAATTAAGAGTAAATAACAACTTCTTAATTAACTAGCAAAATGTGAACTGAATTGAATGTTTTTATCTGTCTAAATCTCTTTTCCTAAATGTATAGAACTAACTATTGCATACTTAGTTCTAGTCATGCACAAATGAATGGCGTTGCGCCCATGTACTGACATCAGTACTGACTTAGGGTAATCCGAGGGTACCAAGTACCAGTATATCTTTGAGGAGGGATACGGATATCTTATCCGGACGATGTGTCCCCAAGGTGACCAGGTGTGGCCCACCTTACTGGTCACCTTCATGTAACCCCGTTACAGTCGACGTTATCCAGCAGTACTGAACAAGCTGTGCAGAGAGGGCCATCGCTCACTCTGTGCATCGCCTGCGTCGTGGATGACTTATCCACGACTGTGACATGGGGCCAGTCTCTTGGAGCTACCAAGAGGTGCGTGAAAACCTCGCTCACGTCGAAGCCACTTCGACGCTTGACTGATCGGGCCAACCAATCGATCTCCGGCTGGTACCGTGCCAGCCATGGAATGCCCAGGATGCAGTCAAACGCGTAATTCATCTCGATCACCAGAAAGTCGTCAATACTGCGGAAACCATCGAATGTATACGGCAACGACAGCTCACGTCGCGAGACGCGGTGCGGTTTACCGTCCGCGAGTTTGACGACGATCTCGCCCAGACCACTCCGGACACGTACGCTGTCCGGAAGTACCGACAGACACGACGCGCGGAAGAAATTGTTCGACGCTCCTGAATCCAGGAGTGCCCGTAGTGGACGCCGGGCGCCAGCGACGTGGAGACTCACGATGATTAGCCTCGTGTCGCCGTTGGCGGTGGTGGCATTGGAGCGTGCGTGTAGCACGTGGGGGCTAGAAGACCGGGTTGCCACCGGAGGACCCGGACTTCCGTTCCAGCCAGTAGGGCGCCCCGCACCTACTGGCCCAGGCCGTTTTTTGACTGAGCAGCCTGGATGGATCCGTCGACCACTTCGACGTTCGCAACGACAGGAGCTGGCGCGCGGCACACGGCCGCGCGATGACCCACCTTCCGACAGCGATAGCATATCATTGGACGGAGTGACCTACCTCCGCGGTTCGCGGAGGGGCTGGACCGGGTACGGCTGTTCGACGCCTCGATCACGTCGATCTCCATGGGTTCAGGCGCGTTCACTCGATCAATCGCCGACATTGCCCGGGAGTATGACGACGTCACCACATAGTCCTCTCGGAGCGCGAGAGCAAGCGCTTTCTCCAGCGAATCCGGTTCAGCCCGGGTGAGACTGTATCTCGTCATTCCTCGCGCATGCCGAACACGAAGACGTGGACTTGCGACGCCATGTCGATCGGCTTCGTGACGATGCACGACGCAAATGACGCGTCTTCTGCACGTAATCGTGCATCGACATCTTGTCTTGCTTGAGCGCAAAGAATTCCGCACGCACGCGGGACTCGTCTTGTGGCGGCTCGAACGCAAGGCGCAGGTCGCTGTGGATCGCATCCAGTGTCGGGAAGACGAGGGGATCGACGACCAGTTTGCCGAGGGCTCATTCCTTGGCCTTCCCGGACAACCGGGACAGCAGGAAGTTCACCTTTGCGGAGGATGCCTCGATTAACCTCGAGGCGATGGCGATGTCGATCTCTCGGAACCAGCGATTCAGGGAAGTCTGTCAGGGCCAACCCCGGAGTACGTAGACGTTTCCATCTTCACGGCATCATTCGTGGAGCGGGAGGGAGTTTGTACTCGCTGCTTGGCGTCAGCGAGCTCACGTTCCATGAATTCTTGGGCGGCTTGACGATGCTGGTCCGGTGACGCTGTGCTCAACAGCGAGGTCACGACAGCCTCTCCTGACACCGCCGCGAGGCGGTGAAGAGCCCCCACTCGATGCGAGTGAGATGGGGGAAGGCTTCGTGTCCCAGGGTCATCCCCGAGGATCCGGTAGGGTCTTCATTCATGTTCATCTTGGACGTTGGAAGGACTACAAAGTGCTACCAGGTGTAACGGGCCAGGTACTTACCGTTACTAGCTTACACGTAGCGATGAGGAAGCTCGCAATAATAAAACAAGTCTTAAACCCGTAGAAAATTAAACTCTGATTTAAATTAGGTCCAGGCCTGAAGCCCTGACCCCTTGAGAACCATCCAAATGCAAGTCGACTCCTGCTTGGCTGATATCTTCCTTTTTCAGCCAATCAGAGAGCGACAACGCAGCACACGCTACTCGTGTGCTAATATACCTACCTATGTAATTCAATCTACCTACTTATGTAACTGGGGTGGCCCATTACATCATTGAACAGGCCAAGAGTGTTGAGTGTGGTCTGTTGACGTGACGGCGTATTTTGCCTAATACACGTGTGTGGGAGTACATATTGACTCCAAGTGTGACTTCCAACCGAAGGGAACCTTCGGCGGTGGTACAGTACCCTTCTGCTGTTGGGACTGTGCTATCCTACTGCACAGACTAGCGTTGCTCGTGCTAGTTGTGTGTTTTACATTGGTTGAGTACATACAAACGAGGTAGCAAGGTCCTGTTCGTCCCGGTGTAAGGGATCGATCTGGAGTCTTCAGATCTGGATCCGAACACTTGTTGGCCATATTGGCAGATGAGTTGTTGTGGGTGTGAGCTACTAGAACCTCTACCGAGCGTTCATTTGGCGTGGATTTCCTATACCACATAGGCAATTCAGCCGTCACGCAATCTCCCGATATATATCGACCAATCAAATCACTTGGCCTTGCCAATGGATGAACCCTCGCTAGTAAGCTTCGAGTTCACCGACAGGCATAATCCACACAAGCACGCTTATCCAGACGCTTACCTAGAAGGGTGAAGCCGGACGTCACGCTTGTTGCTTGAGAGGAAGATTCTGTTCTGTTATTTCCTTTGCGGGATTATGTCCTAATTATGTAATTACTAATGCAAGTATACAAATATCAAGTGAAACGTGGTCCGTTATGGACCTTCTGCGTCTGATCAGACGTCGACCGATGTCTCGTCCATAGTTGTCCCATCTCCAAGAGTCACCGAGGACTCGGTCCGCTGACAGCCGAGGCCTCGGAGCCGTCCATGCCTTGGGTTTAGGTTCGGTCGAATTTATTCATAGGTGCGCAAATCAGCACTCAGAATAGCCACCGAGGGCTCACTAAGTCCGGATCTTTCCATATATACCGTTTGGTATCTCTGGCTGTTGAACCCAATATAAGCAATTTTGAGCACCTCATGAGGCTTAGGTTGGGCACAATTTTTATTCAACCCAATAGTGACTCTAGGTTGTAATTGATGGTCAACCCATACGTCCACCAATCACTGAATGAGATTATTCCACAGCCGTTCACCGAGCCTCGTATGGCGTGTGACGGCTTCCATGCACAAGTAACTGGCGCATCCAAATCACAGTCAAATCGCAACACCACACCCTCTTCTAATTTCCACCCTGATGACCTCCAGCCTTGGCTTCGTAGGCCTTTTGGCGCGAATCAGCAATGCGAATCAGATCACGAGCTCGTTCTGGTGTATCGCAGCCAACGCCTAAGTTTTTAATGGGAAGGGCGACGTCACCGATGTGGTGGCGCGGTGTATTGCGTTACTTGCCTATGCCGAACGCTAATCACCTATCTAACGCCTTAGTTACAGTGAATGCCCGATTCCAAACTCGCAAACTCCTATTGATTTGGTAGGCTGTCCAATAGCATCTCAACCACGTCAATGCCTTCTACTGTGTAGTTCAATGACGCCAATTCTGTTTGCAGGTTAAAAGCTTGCTCAAGTGCTCGCTCACATTTCCACTAGGCAATTAAAACAGAGATGTGATCGTACGATGAGGTCAAACAGACAAGAGGCGGTCCGATGTAGCAAAATCAAAACAGCCTTACTCACTTTGTGCTATGTACTCAGGCAACAATGCGGTGCAAGAGCGCGACTTTTGCGTCGACCGACTTGATGGCGTCCACCGTACGCCGCCTAAACGGGGCAGCCGCGGGAGACGGTCCCGACTCCATGGAAGTGAAAGTACGGGGCTATTCGGCAGCTGCACTTCATGAAGCGCTTCATGCAAACAGCTACCAGCTTAGATATTTGAATGATACATCTACGTTTAACTGTAGCAAGAAAAGTGGTTCAAGATGGTAGCGTTATCAAAATATAACTATCTATTGACTATCGACAAAGCCATGGGCCTGAAGGAAGGTATTTGGCCTTGCATTGCTCGTGCAAACGTACGGGACAAGTACTGTTTTGTCAACTCTGAGGCGTACATGCTGGAGGTGGCACATGGCGCATACTGTCGCACTGTTTTTGCTGAGCAGAGCTTCAAATCTGATGAAGGCGATCCAGCGAACGTGTTTAGACCAATTGTAAACGTTGTAAGGAGCGAGAATGTCCAGACTATCAGGTGGTGAAGGGTGTTAGAAAGCATCGCCAACAGCAGTGCAAAGTTTATTTAAACCGAAAGCATCACGGTGGTGAACGTTAGCAGCAAGTCTAACAACGCTCGGTACGTCGAATAATAGTGTGACTGACTTTTTGCTTACAGTCTGACCTTAGCCGACGTACAGTCAATCATTGCCGTGCTTCACTAGTGACGAAGAACCCATCTGCCAGCAATCCACGTAGTTCTGTACAGGTCGTTTTCGTCCCCAGCTTTTGCTCTCCCAGATTGCTCTCTAGCACATGTTTAGGTATTGCGATGCTGTGAGTACGTTGATAAGACGTTGCATCCGTTGGGTTGCTGGATGGTCATTATATATTTAACCGAAACAGCCAAAAAGCGACTTATAGATGCTCGGTACTTAATTCAAAAGATCGAGGCATATGGGAAGTACTTTCTTCGAGAGGGCCAAACAGTTGAGGAGAGCGCCAGCGTGTATAACGACCGCTCATCATGTATTGAAGTACCACACGCGATACACGAACGAAGAGGCGTCGAGGACAATTGTGCTGGACATAGATTGAAAAAGAAGTTGGAAACGCTTGGAAGTTATTTTGATGGCTTGTGGCCGAGATTGTAAAACCAAAAGTGATAAGATTTAATTTGTTAACACTGTTCTACCTTGCTTAACCTTCGTGTCCACAAAAGAAAACTATCCCATCCCGAATGGCATCCCATATGAAAGAAAAGTTTAGTGGCTGTGAGACTTGAACCCTCAATCCAATGAGTGAGTGAGTGGAACTCAATCCACTGCACCACTAGTTCACCAACATATGCAATCACATGTCCAATCCACATGAATCTTCCACATGCTGCAACCCATACCAGACATGTACCATATGCACCATATGTAGATCAGAAACGCAACACCCGGAAGTCGAGCGTGCGACATCACTCCTTCTTCAACACTCTCCCTTGATGTGCGCTCTCTTCGTCATCTTACGCACTCATGCTGAGACCAACAATGAATCGGCGGTGCTTGTCTCGAGCCAGAGCCTTCGTTAACCCATCGGCAATCATCTCGTCCGTCGGCTTGTACTCAAGTTGGATTACCCCCTGCTCAACCTTCTCACGCAGAAAGTGAAACTTGATGTCAATGTGTTTCGTGCGTGTATGATACACGGGGTTCTTGGCAAGCGCGATGCAACCTTGATTGTCTTGGTAGATAGTAGTAGCACTCTCGCTCGGGTATCCCATGTCTTTTAGCAATAGACGTAGCCACACAGCTTCTTGAGTCGCATTATAAAGACTCATGTACTCCGCCTCCGTACTTGAGGTAGCCACAGTTGGTTGTCGTTTCGATTTCCACGAGATCGCACTGCCGTTCAAAAAGAACACGTAACCGGTTGTCGAACGTCTTGTGTCAAGATCACCGGCCCAGTTTGCGTCCGCATAGCAAACGAGCTCTCCCTTGATCCCACCGTTGAACACAATGCCCATGTCTTGAGTCGTCTTCAAGTACTTTAGGATCCTCTTCGCAGCCGCCCAATGGCTTTTGTTGTAGCGTTCACAAAACTTTGCCACCTCGCCAACTGAATGCGCAATATCCGGACGCGTGCACGTTGCCAAGTACATCAAAGCCCCCACAAGTTCACGATACGGAAACTTGGGCGCGAACACTTCATCTTCTGCTGGCTTCACAAGCTTGGAGTTACTGTCCGCCGGTGTATGCAAGTCCTTGCAGTTCTCCACACCAAACTTCTCCGTGAGTCGCTTAATGTACGCACTTTGGTTCATGACAATAACCTTGTTTTCGCGCTTGCGATGGATCTCGATCCCGAGGCAGTACTTCAATTCACCAAGCTCCTTAATGCTGAACTCACTCCTTAGAGCTTGCTTGATCTTCGCAATCCCAGTCTTCGTCCTGCTGAAAATCATGAGGTCGTCCACGTAGATAACAACAATGCTGTACTCATTGTCCAGCTGCCGAATGTAGACACACGGGTCCGCGACTGATCGCTTGAAACCTTGACCCTCCAAATGTTGGTTCAATTTGTTGTTCCACTGGCGTGCTGCTTGCTTCGTTCCGTAGAGTGCTTGTCCAAGCAAACACTTCTTTGTCGGATTTGCTTGGTCTTCAAACCCGTCCGGCTGATCCATGTAAATCTCTTCTTCCACATCACCATAGAGAAACGCAGTGTCCACATCAACATTTTCGGCCTCAAGGTCTTCTTCAGCTGCAATTGCAATCGCAGCGTTGATCGACTCTTTTCGAGCCACAGGTGCAAACGTTTCCGTGTAGTCGATCCCCGGACGCTGCGTGAACCCCTTTGCCACCAGTCGTGCCTTGAACTTCACAATGTCCCCGTTTGGGTCGCGTTTAATGCGAAACACCCACTTGCACCCGATGGCTTTCTTGCCTGAAGGGATGTCCACCAAAGTCCACGTGTGATGATCTTCCAACGACTTCATCTCACTTTCCATTGCTCGCAACCATTCCTCCTTGTACTTGCTGCGCATGACTTCTTCGTATGTCACCGCGCGCTCCCCATCGTCAACTTCAGCGTTCAGACAATAGAGGGATTCGAACTCCCCTCAAAGTCATCCAATCGAAATTCACCACGTCTCGTGCCGGGGTATTCATCTGCATACCGCACCACTCCACGCTTCTTACGAGACGGCCGCACCATCCATTCTTCTTCACCATCTCTCCCTGGAGTACTTGATCCTCTCGTCGGTACTGAGTGGCTTGGTCTGGCATGTTCCGTTTGGGTGGGTTCTTGACGCGGTCCTGTTGGCGGTGTTTGGAATATATCCTCAACACTGGATTCTTCGATCTCACTCTCGCAGTCGATGTCGATGATGTCAGTTACATCCTTGTCGCCATCCTTCGACTCCTTGATCACAGGGTGCTCAGCGAACGTCACACTCCTGGATATGACAATAGAGCCATCGTTTGCGTTGAGAAGTCGATACGCCTTGTGCTGTTTCGCATACCCGAGGAAGAAGCACTTCACACCCGAGTCATCCAGCTTTTTGCGCTTCTGCTTCGTGACGTGGGCGTAACATTCACTGCCAAACACCCGCATGTGATCCAATTGTGGTTTCCGCTTGAACAAAGCCTCAAACGGACTGGAGTGTGAGTTGGACGTCGTAGGCAGCACATTACGGATGTCCGCCGCTGTCATAATAGCCTCACACCAGTAGGCCTTGTCCAGACCACTTTCCTTCAGCATGCACCGTGTCATCTCAACCAACGAACGATTCATTCGCTCTGCCATGCCATTTTGCTGAGGATTGTATGGCACAGTGAATTCTTGCTTGATCATCTTGTCATCGCACAGTGACTCCATTGTTGCGTTTCGGTATTCGCCACCATTGTCACTCCGCAATACCTTGATCTCTGCCCCAGAAGTCTTGATATGCTTGCAAAACTTCACAAAAGCATCGGGGACCTCGCTCTTCTTGCGTAGCGGATAAACCGTTACATAGCGACTTTTCATCAAAATGAATGTCACAATGTACTTGAACCCGGACTTCGATTCTGGTGTGATCGGTCCAAGCACATCCGAACACACCATGTCATCGGAACGTCTGCTCTCCCTGGCTTCCAACTTGTCCTTGCTGGAGTTGAAAGTTTTGCGCACTTGTTTCGCCGTAGCACACACGCCGCACACCACCCCAGGTTCAGCTTTTGTGCTGCTCAACCTTCCATCCTGAACCATCGTGTTCAGTGTTCCGAATGACGCATGTCCAAGTCGCCGGTGCCAGAGCTCGATGTCGTTACCAACCGAATGACACTCATCTGCAGCCTCCGTGTTCAGGTACATAAGCTTCCCACGCTTCCTTCCCGTTGCCACAGTTTCTTCACCACGTTTCACCACACAACGGTCGCTTGTGATGACCACTGTCATCCCACGCGCAGTAGCAGCCGTGAGTGAAAAGAGGTTCTTGTTCAAGTCTTGAACATGAAGCGTTTTCTCCAGGCGCGCGTTTATCCACGATTTTCCAGTCCACACACGAAGAACCACTGTCCCATAGCCGAGCACCTTCAGATTCGCGCTATTCTTGGCGCTGGACACACTGCGCGAGCTTTGCACCTCCGTGTACTCCTCAAACGCATCTCGTGTTTTGCACATGTGTGCTGACGCTCCGCTATCCATGACCCAGCTGCCGGCTTCAAACCCCTCGGTTGCATTAAATGCAACATTCGACTCCTCTTCATTTGAGCTTGTCTTAGCACGACAATCTCTCGCGTAGTGACCCTTCTTGCCACAATTGAAACATGCTCCAGACGATCCTTTCTTGTGTCCTCCGCGCTGCTTCTTCTTTTGCTGCTGCTTTCCGTTGCCTTTGCTTGCGAGCAGCGCAGTCGCCTCTTCAATACGTGTCGAATCCTTTTGACGCACCTCCTCAGCAATTAGCTTGCTAACCAGATCTGCAAAGCTAAATGTCACCACCGACATGCGAAATGCTTGAACAAGGCTCTCATAGCTCGCCGGTAGACTTCGCAGCATCGTCGCGCAGACATCCTCCTCACTTGGTCCGCAGCCCGCGCTCTTCATCTCCATTACAAGCTTCTCCAACTCCATCACATGACCACTGACGGAGGATGCCGTAAACTTGAATGATGAAAATTTCTCCTTGAGCCACAACCGATTCGCCATGTCCTGCGTGCGGTGAAAACCTTCCAATTTCGTCCATGCCGCTCTAGCGCTGGACGCCGTCACTACGTGCATCAGTTGTGAATCACTCAGATTCAGGACGATTGCCGCATGCGCTTGCTGTTCTTTCACCGCAGTCGTTTCGCCCTCACCAGAGACCGCCTCCCACAATCCCTTGGACATCAAATACATCTTCATCTTGTAACTCCACAGCGTGTAGTTGGAACCGTCGAACGGCTCGACCTTGAACTTGGAATCGCTGCTTGGGCTCATAACCAAAAAGAAGTTGGAAACGCTTGGAAGTTATTTTGATGGCTTGTGGCCGAGATTGTAAAACCAAAAGTGATAAGATTTAATTTGTTAACACTGTTCTACCTTGCTTAACCTTCGTGTCCACAAAAGAAAACTATCCCATCCCGAATGGCATCCCATATGAAAGAAAAAGTTTAGTGGCTGTGAGACTTGAACCCTCAATCCAATGAGTGAGTGAGTGGAACTCAATCCACTGCACCACTAGTTCACCAACATATGCAATCACATGTCCAATCCACATGAATCTTCCACATGCTGCAACCCATACCAGACATGTACCATATGCACCATATGTAGATCAGAAACGCAACACCCGGAAGTCGAGCGTGCGACATCACTCCTTCTTCAACAGATTGTTCGTCTGTATCGTATTGCTCAGAGAAGTGCGGGGGATAGGTGGATATGAGGTAAAGATTTGTTCAAACTAATTAGCTAAATAATATCTTAATTCACGACTTAATTTTGTGTCCTGATGATGTCCTGCATATTTCGTTCATAGGCCGTTTAAAACCGTGAAGCAAGGGGAAAGACAAACTTAAAGGCAGCAGAAAACAGCACCGTCGACGGCGTTCACAGAGCGAGGATGAAAATGAAGAAGACGATGACGAAGAGAATGACGGCGTGAGTGATACTGACGACTGCCACCAGGAAAACTCTGCAGGTGGTGACGAAGATAACGAAACGCCAAATGATGATAGACAAAGTGCGGCGACCTCGGCTAATTTGCGCAACCAAATTTTCGGCAGTATAGCTGCAACAACGTTTCATAAGGCGTACAGTGTTTGATTTTCAGTCATATGTTCAGTATCTTTGGCTTGTACTCGACAAAAAATAGCAATGAAATAGCCAAGAAGGGGTCATGTATAGCATGTTCAGGTGCCTTATTGAAGAAACATCAGCGGGCTTCATGTCGCGTTCTGCAAAATCGATGCACGTACCTTTCTGATAGAGAATAATACTAATTTCAAGTGTAAAACGGTTTTAACAAGTTGTATCTGACGGCACATTTCAGAAGTTGATAAAGTGGCCAAAAAGCTTTGGGGGTAATCGTGACGTACTAGCTCCTGGAGACGCTATTTTGTTTTGAGATATTGAGCGCTATACCGATAGTGCTATTACTGTTGGCGAGTGTGATGCTGCACGTACGCTAGCATGTGCACAATCGTACGACTCAACTTGGATGTACGTACGATCGTACGACTGGCGTGCGTACAATCATACGACTCCACTGTGAGTACAGTCGTACGACCCTGCATGCACAAACTTACGACTCCTGTGCAATCAAGTCAGCGCGGCTCTCTTCTACAAGAATCCGACTAATTTACATGTGGGATGCATATTAGGATGTGAAATTTTTGAGGACGAGGAGGACGTAGGGAGAGAGAGTAGGCAGCGAACTCTTAACTCAATCTCACTCACTTTTGGTTTTCCAATCTCGCCCACAACCCCTTCTCTTCTACTCTTCTGCGTTTAGCCAACTTCCTTTTATTACATCATCGGCTCCATTGAACGTTGGGGCAGAAGTTGTGTGCTTTTGGGGAATTCCTGTTCGGCGCTGAATGCGTCGAATATTCTAACTTCTGCTAGAACAGTGAAGGTGGGAGAGACATTGAGCCCACTTTCTTTACTGCGGTCAGTGTGGTCAGCACATCAGCTCACAACGTTGTTTTTGTCAAGTGTTGCGGCAGAATCGTTCAGTAACATCGCCTCCACCAATGAGAGATTTGATAGCGGGTTGCAACAGCAAATTACACTCAAACAAACTGTACGGTGGGGTAGTCGTCTTTGAACCCTAGGCATCTTTGGTCGAGAATTAGCATCCTTTGAAATTATCGAGAATGACGATGCGTATGGGAAGTTTCTTCGATCCAGAAATGGGGCCTAGTGGCACAACGATGGACATTACGAATGTGCTTTTGACGATTAAGAGAGATGATACAGCAGACTGAAATAATGTCACCTTCTCGAAATGATTTACGTTGGCCGACTGAAGCGTTTTCGTTTGCGGTATCAGTATTAGTGTTTTTAGTTGAATTGACATAGGTGGAGTCATGTATATATCCATTGCTGAAGAAATCAAGAACAGAATAATAAGGTTCATGTTGTTATTGGTATCCTCGTAATTGGGTGGGTACAAAAACGCTTGCAGTTAAAGGAGTCGAGATTCAACGATACCCAGTCGTAAAATCATTAATAGATTCAACGATGTACTTTATAGTGACATTCATGCAGAATCACAATACTCAAGGCTTGATTGTGAAAGAAACGATGTTGGATCGTTGCTGTGAATACGTTACTAATCAGTAAGATTAAGTGGATTCTGTAGCTGATGCTGCACTTGCAGTTTCAGACGCTGCGATGAGAGTGAGTCGAGCAAGCAGACGTAGGAGCCTTGCGTCGATGAACAGAGCAGGAGTCGACAACGTGTGCCTTTAATGCAATACGCATTAAATGGTTGGCGAGAAATTGCTGGCTGCATGGTACTTGCTTCAAATATCCTGTAGCTATTCGAGTACGTAAAAAAATACGTCAACCGCCGTTTTACCGATCTTTAAATGTTTAAAAAAATTTACGTTGATAATCACGACTATGATCTGGTTGGTGATTACAGTGAATTCCTTTTTCGGTCTGCTGCACTATTGGGTGATTACACATGTCAGTCTGAAATCTGTGAAAATGTCGGCTTGTACGAATTTGTAACGAAGAATTTCTTACGGAAGTGAAACTCGTAAACTCGTGTAGTTGTGCTGTTTTCGTACCGGCATCAGCTTCATGAGACTTATTACATTAATCATCATCTTGGAGATATCATTCCAGTTGTCACAGGAATGCGAATCACTTCCATAAATGAAGAATCCTCAATTGACACGTAGTGAAGCAGCCAAAATTTGCTCTGCCACTTTTTAAACTACTTCGATGAGTAACAGATTTATGTCGCTCTTTGACGATGCTCCGTAAGGCGCGTATTAAGTGGGAACCAACGATCTACGTTTTTGTGTGAGAGATCCCGCATAGTATGGATGATAATATTTGCATGATAAATAAAGTTTCGTCGACGCAGCAAACGTCGAGCTCCAGTAGTAGCAGCACAAGTGACAATTTGTACTACTTCAAAGATGAGACGAGCTTGGGACGATAATATGAATGGAATACAACAAGTGATGAATTGGGGATCATTATGGACGGATCAGATGAGGTCATTGAACCCGATCCTTCAAATCACAACAGCATCCAAGTGCGCAAAAACCTTGATATTGCTGATGTTCTCGTTGAGTATGTATCCCCTCTGCGACTATGAACTCTACAGCTAGAAGATACGGGGATATCCATCACATGTTACAAGTTGGACATTAACTAGTTGCTGAGAATGATCACTTATCACTTCGTAAACTTCCTGTATGGGTATTAACCCTGATACTCACGACACATAAAGTGAAAACCACAAGGATCACATGTCGGTCGAAAGCCCAACAGAAGTAGTAGAGCTGTTCTTGAATGCATTCCTGCGACAGAATGTGACGTGGCGGCCTAATCTCGAACCGTCTTGCATGATTTGTATGCATCAATACAAGCAATGTTGTGTAACAGCAAACTGGACGAATGCAAGGAAGTATATAGAGTTTATTATCGTGGGAAAATGCTTTTTCAAATCGGTTTATGTACAAGAGTTTGGCAATTACGACTATTCTTTTAGTTACACACATGGTAACTTTGAGCAACGTTTAGAAACTGACCGTTTACGTATGTTTCTGGGGGATGGAAAGGTACGCAATATCAATACTGGCATCGCGAAAATTTATCCGTGAAAGTTGTTTTGACGGGAAAAGCGGTAAACCTTATCGATATTACACTTTGTCAAACTTGTTGTTGTGGATAAAGTTTGCGATTGAAAGAAGAGCGTGCTATGTGTTGAAGAATATGGTGGTAAATTGGCGAGGTACTAAGTTACAGTAGGTTCAGTTGGATAATTTGCTTCGTCGATGAAAAAACGTAATGGTGTCTTGTTTAGTGGCATGCGCATTTTGCTAGTTAGGAAATTTTCTTCAGATGCCTACAGTAGGGTTTGACTCAACTTACATCGGTTCGCAAACAAACCCGTCGAAGTGTTATAATCGTTATTACGCTCGAGCAATCGATGCAGTTTCGAGAGAGACCAAAGTGATGCGAGGGGTGTTGGAGTGTTCGTGTCGGTGTTTGGACCCCGGAGTCTGTCAATTGATCAACAGCAGGGTGGTGGATCAGTCAGTGACGCTTGGTAGTGATCATGACACATCTTAGTTACACCTGTACAACAAGAATATCCATCACTAATGCGTTCACGACAGAACATGTCGCTATTACTTCATTTATCCATCCGTAATTACCTTCGAATGGGTATATGAAGTAATAGCGACATTCAGACGGTTGTAAACATCCCGATGACCGTTTAAAGCCTATTCCCTTTTTCACCTAATACCTTGTATGCCCCGTATGGTGTCGCGATTCGTGTTTCTTAGTGTGGCGTCCCAGATATTTGGAACGAACCGTCTGAACGGTGATTGGCTAATTTATCAACCACTGGCCAGACCTCGCAGACGACTCACTATAGTGACTATCAGTGGATTGACTATGGAAGTCACTCTTCTGAACCGATCCTAGCTAAAATCTAACATAGGCAGGGTCGGCTCCTAGTCGAGGCTTATTTTCGGACACGATATCTTCCTTCAAGGGGCACAGTGACTCTTTGGTACTCCCTGCGAAGCGTCGCTGACATTCAAAACGGATAAGTTCACTAGATATTTGTGTAGGGAATTTATATGAAAGATATAGGAAAAATATAGGTAAGATAACACCCCTTCGGGTGACACAAAGAGAGCAGAATATTTCTTCAACCCCTCAAGCGTCCAAGCACCTTAGAGGTAAGACTTGTACGTTGTTGCTTGGAGTATGACTGCCTGGTGAACACGTTGACCCATTTGGTGAGTGTTTGCCCTGGTAAGGCCAAGAGTGTTGATTGGTCTGAGAGTGTGAGTGTGTGTGGCTGTATTGCCGCGTGTATGGGAGTGTCTGAAGAGCATTCCGAAGCTTCTTCCTGCCTTGGTTATACCGAGGCGCCCCTGGACAGAGCCCCTAAGAAGGCTTGGTACCCTCCGTCTGTTGGGACCTCGGGGTTTGAGTGAGAAACGTCTGAACCGGTTGCTCGAGGTTCAGGACGTGTGTATAAGTTGGCTACTAGTGATTCGAAGTGAAGGATTCAGACAGACCTGGGTGTTCTGGGAGATCTCGGGTACCTTCGGATCATTAAACCCAGCCATTGTACTTGATTCATGTGAGGAGAGTGCAGATTGTTGTACGGGAATATAAATATCGTAGCCACGTAGACTAGGTCTCGCAGTGGATTGGAGTTTTCCTACACCACACCCGCAAATGTTGCAACTGGAAAAGGCGCTCAAATTACACGCTAGGGAAATTGAAATAGTTGTATTTTGACGCAAAGTATTGTCAAAATTTCCACATTTACTTTTGTATTTCGGTCAACTCAAATTTCAAATAATATATCGGAATACGCATTGATTCATGTACCAAGAACTAATGAGGCACGATCTATTAGAGCGGCGTGGGTTGATGTGCAGCGTGTGCGTCAAGGAGAATGCTGGTGGGTGTGATGTTGCACGTACCCCGGCATGTGTACAATCGCACGAGTTTGATGTGTGTTCAATCGTACGGCTTTGATGTATGTACAATCGTACGCCTAGGATACGTACAATCGTTCGACATTGATGTGCGTGCGAGCATACGACTCCAGTGTGCGTACAGCCGTACGACTCTGCGTACAAACTTACGACTCGTGTGCAATCAAGTCAGTGCGGCTCTCTTCTACAAGAATCTGGCTCGCTTGCATATGGGATGGATGTTACGATGGGAATGTTTGAGGACGAGAGGGACATAGGGAAGGAGATAGCAGCAGGGTGGCGAACACTAAATCGCACTCACTTTTGCTTTTCCAACCTCATCCACAGGCCCTTTTTTTCTACTATTCTGTGCTCAGCCAATTTTCTTTTCACATGTAGATCGTTCAGGTGTAATACCCCAAAATCCTTCTGAAGAGCAGCGGTAAGTTCATGCTGCACGTATCGAGGCAACAGTCGTGGTGCTCATTGTCTCAGCTCCTTACCCTTGAAAACGACGTATTTCACGTAGCACACTCTGCCATGTTGGTATACAAACAGCAAACGTTATCAGCTGAGCTCATCAATCTATAATAGATAACGTACTTATGCAGTTCAAATGATACGTGCAAAGGCTGTAGAGTCCACCAATGCGAAGGCGACTCAGAAGAGACACAGGTGTAGAACATGTTTAACAACAGAGTAACTACACAATACAAAGCTTAAACGATAAACCGCGAGTTGTCTTGGAAGTCTCTGTGACGATGATCAGTTCGCAGCTCTTTAATTAAATGTCTTGGCCGATAAACTACTACAAGAATTTTGCAAATTGAGTAAATGACTAGAGTGCGAGTTATGCGATCAATTTATAGCCAATTGAAAAAAAAGTTGCAGAAAGTGCTGACGAGTACCGTACTTTACGAAAGGGGGCAGAATGCCCCCATTCGCGCTTCGACCTGCCTTGTTTTGATACCGAAAGCATATGGACACTGAACAAAACCAAGGTCAGACAGGCAGCTGAAGTACCGTAGTTTATGAAAGGGGGCATTTTGCCCCCGTTCATACCTTAACATCTTGGGTTGTATTGTATAGTTTAATTAAAAGAAGTTGGAAACGCTTGGAAGTTATTTTGATGTCTTGTGGCCGAGATTGTAAAACCAAAAGTGATAAGATTTAATTTGTTAACACTGTTCTACCTTGCTTAACCTTCGTGTCCACAAAAGAAAACTATCCCATCCCGAATGGCATCCCATATGAAAGAAAAAGTTTAGTGGCTGTGAGACTTGAACCCTCAATCCAATGAGTGAGTGAGTGGAACTCAATCCACTGCACCACTAGTTCACCAACATATGCAATCACATGTCCAATCCACATGAATCTTCCACATGCTGCAACCCATACCAGACATGTACCATATGCACCATATGTAGATCAGAAACGCAACACCCGGAAGTCGAGCGTGCGACATCACTCCTTCTTCAACACTCTCCCTTGATGTGCGCTCTCTTCGTCATCTTACGCACTCATGCTGAGACCAACAATGAATCGGCGGTGCTTGTCTCGAGCCAGAGCCTTCGTTAACCCATCGGCAATCATCTCGTCCGTCGGCTTGTACTCAAGTTGGATTACCCCCTGCTCAACCTTCTCACGCAGAAAGTGAAACTTGATGTCAATGTGTTTCGTGCGTGTATGATACACGGGGTTCTTGGCAAGCGCGATGCAACCTTGATTGTCTTGGTAGATAGTAGTAGCACTCTCGCTCGGGTATCCCATGTCTTTTAGCAATAGACGTAGCCACACAGCTTCTTGAGTCGCATTATAAAGACTCATGTACTCCGCCTCCGTACTTGAGGTAGCCACAGTTGGTTGTCGTTTCGATTTCCACGAGATCGCACTGCCGTTCAAAAGAACACGTAACCGGTTGTCGAACGTCTTGTGTCAAGATCACCGGCCCAGTTTGCGTCCGCATAGCAAACGAGCTCTCCCTTGATCCCACCGTTGAACACAATGCCCATGTCTTGAGTCGTCTTCAAGTACTTTAGGATCCTCTTCGCAGCCGCCCAATGGCTTTTGTTGTAGCGTTCACAAAACTTTGCCACCTCGCCAACTGAATGCGCAATATCCGGACGCGTGCACGTTGCCAAGTACATCAAAGCCCCCACAAGTTCACGATACGGAAACTTGGGCGCGAACACTTCATCTTCTGCTGGCTTCACAAGCTTGGAGTTACTGTCCGCCGGTGTATGCACGTCCTTGCAGTTCTCCACACCAAACTTCTCCGTGAGTCGCTTAATGTACGCACTTTGGTTCATGACAATAACCTTGTTTTCGCGCTTGCGATGGATCTCGATCGAGGCAGTACTTCAATTCACCAAGCTCCTTAATGCTGAACTCACTCCTTAGAGCTTGCTTGATCTTCGCAATCCCAGTCTTCGTCCTGCTGAAAATCATGAGGTCGTCCACGTAGATAACAACAATGCTGTACTCATTGTCCAGCTGCCGAATGTAGACACACGGGTCCGCGACTGATCGCTTGAAACCTTGACCCTCCAAATGTTGGTTCAATTTGTTGTTCCACTGGCGTGCTGCTTGCTTCGTTCCGTAGAGTGCTTGTCCAAGCAAACACTTCTTTGTCGGATTTGCTTGGTCTTCAAACCCGTCCGGCTGATCCATGTAAATCTCTTCTTCCACATCACCATAGAGAAACGCAGTGTCCACATCAACATTTTCGGCCTCAAGGTCTTCTTCAGCTGCAATTGCAATCGCAGCGTTGATCGACTCTTTTCGAGCCACAGGTGCAAACGTTTCCGTGTAGTCGATCCCCGGACGCTGCGTGAACCCCTTTGCCACCAGTCGTGCCTTGAACTTCACAATGTCCCCGTTTGGGTCGCGTTTAATGCGAAACACCCACTTGCACCCGATGGCTTTCTTGCCTGAAGGGATGTCCACCAAAGTCCACGTGTGATGATCTTCCAACGACTTTCCAGTCCACACACGAAGAACCACTGTCCCATAGCCGAGCACCTTCAGATTCGCGCTATTCTTGGCGCTGGACACACTGCGCGAGCTTTGCACCTCCGTGTACTCCTCAAACGCATCTCGTGTTTTGCACATGTGTGCTGACGCTCCGCTATCCATGACCCAGCTGCCGGCTTCAAACCCCTCGGTTGCATTAAATGCAACATTCGACTCCTCTTCATTTGAGCTTGTCTTAGCACGACAATCTCTCGCGTAGTGACCCTTCTTGCCACAATTGAAACATGCTCCAGACGATCCTTTCTTGTGTCCTCCGCGCTGCTTCTTCTTTTGCTGCTGCTTTCCGTTGCCTTTGCTTGCGAGCAGCGCAGTCGCCTCTTCAATACGTGTCGAATCCTTTTGACGCACCTCCTCAGCAATTAGCTTGCTAACCAGATCTGCAAAGCTAAATGTCACCACCGACATGCGAAATGCTTGAACAAGGCTCTCATAGCTCGCCGGTAGACTTCGCAGCATCGTCGCGCAGACATCCTCCTCACTTGGTCCGCAGCCCGCGCTCTTCATCTCCATTACAAGCTTCTCCAACTCCATCACATGACCACTGACGGAGGATGCCGTAAACTTGAATGATGAAAATTTCTCCTTGAGCCACAACCGATTCGCCATGTCCTGCGTGCGGTGAAAACCTTCCAATTTCGTCCATGCCGCTCTAGCGCTGGACGCCGTCACTACGTGCATCAGTTGTGAATCACTCAGATTCAGGACGATTGCCGCATGCGCTTGCTGTTCTTTCACCGCAGTCGTTTCGCCCTCACCAGAGACCGCCTCCCACAATCCCTTGGACATCAAATACATCTTCATCTTGTAACTCCACAGCGTGTAGTTGGAACCGTCGAACGGCTCGACCTTGAACTTGGAATCGCTGCTTGGGCTCATAACCAAAAGAAGTTGGAAACGCTTGGAAGTTATTTTGATGTCTTGTGGCCGAGATTGTAAAACCAAAAGTGATAAGATTTAATTTGTTAACACTGTTCTACCTTGCTTAACCTTCGTGTCCACAAAAGAAAACTATCCCATCCCGAATGGCATCCCATATGAAAGAAAAAGTTTAGTGGCTGTGAGACTTGAACCCTCAATCCAATGAGTGAGTGAGTGGAACTCAATCCACTGCACCACTAGTTCACCAACATATGCAATCACATGTCCAATCCACATGAATCTTCCACATGCTGCAACCCATACCAGACATGTACCATATGCACCATATGTAGATCAGAAACGCAACACCCGGAAGTCGAGCGTGCGACATCACTCCTTCTTCAACATAATTCAGTCACATACATTGGAGCGTTCGCGAAATGGTTATCTCCTTCCCTGTTCAGTCGATTTGTGCTTGGACTACATACTTATTTAATATAACACAGCTCAACACGTAAGCGCTCGCGTGGCCCAATGGATACGGCGCTGCCCTCCTAAGGCAGAGATTGCGGGTTCAAGTCCCGCCGTGAGTAAAAATTTTTGCATTGTGATCTGCTTGAAAACCAGTATGGGTAATATGTTTTGCAATTCTTTCGGCTAATGATCTCAAGAACTATCCCTTTCAAGGGTAGGTAGGGTTTAAGGATAAAATACGAGATCGATTTGAAAAATTGGAGAGATGGTGACAGAGCTCCGATGTCATACAAACCTGAGGACTCTTTTTTTCGCAAAGTTCCAGACAACATGCAATTGAACGCCATTTGGAGATATAAACAAAAGCAGGAGCAAATGAGGTGCTTGTAGTGCAAATGCATGAAAACAGGAGTTTGACATTTTGG
>JAAVTJ010000011.1:0-25080 GCA_011947355.1 Phytophthora boehmeriae | reverse complement strand
ATAGGAAATTTATGAGGAAAGGAAAATTGTTGGTTCACAATTTTTGGGTTGTCAAATTAAGGGTATAGGTATAATTATCGGAAGCTGATGGGGACGCCGTCACTCCCTGTTTCGCAGTCTGTCTCTGACCCGTCCCTCTGATAGGCAAATTATCTGAAGTAAATGACTTCAAATAACAGAAGGTAGCTGCCTCTACTCGACTATATCAAGTATACCACAATCACCATTCCCGAACAGAGGTAGAGTCGAGCAGGACAGCCAGCAGCCTCAAAGAGAGAGAGAGAGGCGGCCCTGGTGGCTTGTGGCCACGACGAGACCGTGGCGGACAGGACAAACATGGTGATGGCTCTGACAGAGGACAGAGCATTGAATAGACCACGATCAATGCACAGCAAGAACATGGAGTGTCAGAGTGGACGACTACACCAGCGGGTGCTGGCGCTGGCGAATTGATGCACTCAGGGGCGCACGCAGGATGTAAGTCGAATGGAGGTGATGAACAACGAAAGGATCTGTCGCAAGTTGCGCTGGTGGCGTGCTGATAGGTCAAGGAGCGGAAGACACCACCAACAATCTCTGGGTATATAAACTAATTGCCATGAGCTGCCTTGATTGTATGTTATACTTAAGAAAACAATATCTAATGTATGACTGTTGTACTGTGTAGCTCACTATGCTCAATTCAGGCTTTCACTTAGAGCGTTCAAGGTAAGTTGAGATTGCGTGCGTTGGCTTTCCAGTATGCATACTGCTTGCTCATGACTGACATGCTGCTCTCGTGCAATTAGAACAACACGATCAATAATTCGCTTGCGACGAAAGAAGAAGCGTTTTTCAGCTGAAGTGCTGCGCCAGCTTGATCCATAGGTCTCTTCAAGCTCACGCACGGCTGGGCCGCCATGTAATCCTACTACCCACTCCTGCCATACTTGACGAACCGTCTTTAACGATATCACTTGCTTATACACAGCAGGTAGTGATGCTTGACGGGCTGCTGAATGAGGAGCGGCCAATGCATTGCCGGAAGCCCCCATTCCACACTAAAACGAACGGCGGCAGTGCCCGAAGTAATTTGCGTAAGCTTTTCTTTCAAAATTTGCGCTGATGTCCCAATGTCGTTGATCCTGTTGTCAATGTGGGTTAATGTTTGTCGCTGCTGCTGCTTTAAAAGGTCCATCAAGTCCGGCACTACTTCTTGTAAGTGCGTTGCTTGTGGTGATTGTTCAGTGAGCATTTTGGCTTTCAAATCCGTTGCAAATTCATCAAACCCGGGACTGTTGAATGGTTGGTGGCACCATAGTTTGTGTGCTGGGTGTAAGTCACGTAGCAGCGCCGCGTCTTGTAGAAGGACAACTCGGAGGTAGAGTAACAAATTTAGAAATCCACCAGTTGCTACATGGGGTGCTGACTGTTTCATGTATGCAGCCATGTAGTTTTTAACGAATGGAAAGATTTCCCGTTGAAGCTTCTCGGGTGGTATGAGGGCTGCTCGTTCTAAGCAAAGCGTACGTCTGTCAGGAGCAAATCCAGCTAGTGAGCGCATGGCCTCTCTCGGCAAAGCGCTAAGGTAGCAACCCTCCATTGCTGATGTATTCCAACGTCCACATCGTCTAATTTGTGACTCTGTAGTTCCACCTAGTTCGGCCATTCTGGACCCGGACCCTCGCACAGCATGGGTCTTCGCTTTCGAGTGTATACCGAGAGCAGTAAATGCTTTCACGATAGCGTCATAATGAGCACGGTACGTCAATGCAGCGGTTGCATTCTTTCCTGACTTAAGAACTTTAATATCATACCATCTTTCAGGCACCAAGAAGTCTGGAATTTCTTCCATTTTGACACACCACCGATAAAAGAAATACAGAGCAACAGCTCCAATAGGACAAGTCTCAACTTCTCGATGTCTGATACATGATCCAAACTCTCGGCGGCCAAACTGATTTGTTTTCCCTTGCTCCATGATCATCACAAGTGCATGACACTCTGTAGATCCTTCGCGCTCCAAAACCACACTAAATAGATCAGGTAGCTCTAAATTTCGCGCCGATTCACCTCTAAGCAGGCATGCATGACACAGAAAGTGGCTCATCCTGTTGCGTAAATCACTTCCGGTATTCAGATTCATGTAGTAGCGGGAAATTGAGACGAGGTCATCAGTAGTGCTGTAACCGTCTAATAAAGATCCAATACCACGATCGACGTAATCACGTTTGTTCTTTTCGTGCTTTTCACGCTTTAACGATGACAACAGCGCTTTAATGAGGCTGTTCCGGGGTGCGGGTGCCCGTTTGCATTTCGGCTGTGCTGGTCTTGGTAGAGATCTGAGATAGCGTTTACATACATTTCGACAGTAGCAACACTGACTTTTCGACCGGAGCCCTTTGTACGTACTTGCCGATCGACCACTTCTTCCTGTAGGAATAAGTGCATATTCGATGCCGTGACTTGGTACCGAGTTGTTTCATGAAAACCTTTGCGATCACACCATCCTTTGAACTCACGTTGCTTTGGTGCGTACGCCCGAGTTGTATTGGCAGGACGTGCGGCACGACAGCGGTCTAGCGTTGCGTGTGCGCTCTCCTCGAGCTGTACTTGTAGCCCAGGTGGCTCCATGTGGCGACTGCACAACTTGAAGCTGGTGTTTCTGTCTCTTAAGCTATTAAAATGTGGCACTTGGCGATTTTTAGCTATCCTCGAAATGCTTTCCCCATAGAGAGACGTCGTCCTCAATGCTTAGTGCTTTCAAGAGCAGTGAAACCTAGCCCTAGGAAGATAACCCTTAAGTAATGGGGACGTCTCAAAATTTGGGCGCAGGAAGGTATATTGGGAGCCACCAGTTATAGATAGTCGGATCGGCGAAAAATCGCGACACGAAGAGTCGAAAGTTTTTTTTTGAAAGGTCGCAGCTTGATTTAGGATAAGCCAAGCCACAAGCGAGCCATGATAGGATAGGAAAAAGTGTGCTTATAGTTAAGGGCAGACATTGCATGGGCGTAATCATGTGAAAAGGCACGACATGAAAAGTCGTATGACATTTTAGGAAGGGTCGTAGGGACATATGCGATCACTGAAATGATGATCAGGATGTGCTTGAACTTTGAGTGGGAGTGTTAGGCCACACGATTGGTTGAAATAGGTAATGTATTAGCCAATAAGAAAAGAAAAGCACATCTTACTTATTGAATAATTTGCCACTTAACAATGTAGCACTAATTGCCGAAGGATGTTTGGTGAGGAGGACGCGTGGCTTGAGGCCCGCTTGGTTACCCTCCTCACTACGAGAACTGACGGCTTACATTGCAACGGGGCTGCGTAGCAAGTGCTTGGCACAGAGGAAGAGGGGCGACTCTTTGAGTCTTAGACGTCCGTCTATCAGTCGGAGTTCCGACGACTGTACGTTCTTATACAATAACCAAGTATAGCGATACTTAAGAGTCCCAAAACTGACTCTTTGGACTCGGCTTAGTTGAATTAAGAGTAAATAACAACTTCTTAATTAACTAGCAAAATGTGAACTGAATTGAATGTTTTTATCTGTCTAAATCTCTTTTCCTAAATGTATAGAACTAACTATTGCATACTTAGTTCTAGTCATGCACAAATGAATGGCGTTGCGCCCATGTACTGACATCAGTACTGACTTAGGGTAATCCGAGGGTACCAAGTACCAGTATCTCTTTGAGGAGGGATACGGATATCTTATCCGGACGATGTGTCCCCAAGGTGACCAGGTGTGGTCCACCTTACTGGTCACCTTCATGTAACCCCGTTACATCCTCCCCCATCAAACTGTCGACACCTCGTGTCTTGGCAAGTCTTGCCACATCACCGCGTTCTCCGCGGTTGCTCCGAGAGCATCTTCGAATTTGCAAAGTGCCCAGCACTGCATGCCCCCTGCCTCGAGGCTTCTCCTGCCTCTAAGCAGCACGACAGCTCTCCGAGCTCTGACCCACAAGTCTCTGGGTCTTACGACCAACGGCAACAGCCTCAGCGTCTTCACGCTCCGCCTTTAAGGCATTGTCCCTTAGCTACATCAGCTAACGGGACTAACTCAAACGCACTTGGTGCGGAGACAGCGGTCCAGGACCGGACCAAAGGGAAGGCGTCCGAGCCTGGGGCTCCAGCCACACTCTCTGTGGCAGAGTATTTTCGTGCTCACGACCACGTATACGGTCGCGCACGCGCGAGCAGCATCGCTGCGAGTATGAGCTCACCACCCAAGGATGGGAGCGAGATGGAGGTCGATTATGAGACCGACACTAGCGCACGGCGCGAGGAGGGAGAGATGAGCGATCCCGACGCTCTGGGTTCCCACGAACCGTTCAGCCCACCATACTCGGTGGCGTCAACGACAAGTCCCGCAACGGTCACGACGACCACGGTGACTTCGGGCGCAGTCCACTGCGGACTCCCAATCCGTTCCCGGAACGAACGCTTGCGGATTATGGGGGCAGGGCCCTGCGCGATGCGCCTCCGCTGTCATTCAGCGATGAAGACGCCCCCATGGGTTCGCGTGTCGTTACGAACGATCTGGATGACGCGCAAGAGCGACAATTGGCTTCACAAGCCTCTCATGCGTTGTCGCGACCTCAGGCAGCGCCTGTGCGGTTCCCAAACCGTAGAGATTATGGCTTCGGGTCTCAGGACCCCGCTGGTCTCGCGCGCACCCATGCTAAGGCCTCGAACTTGAGTTCGTACCTTGCTGGTCCGCAGGCAACCACTGCCGACCAGATCGCACAGCGAGACGCGCTCCGTGAGCGCTTCCTGACAATGCAGGATATTCCGGCCGTCGAGTATCGACAGCGGATCGACGATCAACTCGCTCGGCGGCCGGTTCCCAACATGCGGACTTGTCCGCGGGTGTTACACCCTGGGGAGTCATCGGATGATGACGAAGTGCATTTCATGCGCTGGGTGGAGAAAGCTCGGAAGCTTCCTTCACTCGAAGCTCTTATGGCGAGCTATACCGAAGTAGACGCTCGTGTTGAGCGTGCTCTACGCTTTGCTTTTGCAAAGCTTAAGGCGAAGCGCAAGCTTTCGTACGGGTATCGTACGATGTACGCCAGCGCGACACCTGTCGCTCCTGCGACGACGTCGACGGAATCCGTCTCTGCGTCAGCGGGTCAGAGCCGGAGCTCAGCTGCTAACCCAGCAGCTCCACCACCTAGTGTGAAGCGCGGTTCGACCGCGGCGGCGGCCAGGGGCCCTCGCCCTGATGGGCGCGATCAAAAGCGTCCACGACGTCAGGGCAATCTTGCCGGAGGGGCACCTCGAACTCCCACGAGTTCTGCGAGTGTGGATAACCCCTCCACTTTACAAGATACTGGGTTTGACCCCGGCGACGACGTCGCGCTAAAAGACGATCCACATGAAAGTGGAGATCGCCCTGCTCGTCGAGCAACGCCGGCGGCGGCCGACTCACACGCGAGTCCTGAGTCCGTAACTCGGTCTGAGTTTTTGAGTCTGACTCGACGGCTGAATCGCCATAGCGAGCGTTTTCGCGAGATACTCGAGACGCTCGATCGTTATGATAACGATATCCGCGAGCTCCATGAGCGTGTGGATTGGGTCGAGACCCCGTGGACGTCCCGCGACGTCTTCGCGCTCTGGAGTTTGGGCTCGCTGAGCTTCGTGGCAGTGTTGGGGTCCTGACGGGCCTCCAACGGCCGGCAGCTCCTGCCCCTCAGCCTCTGGCTGTTCCTTCGGCAGCACCTGCCGCTCAGCCTCTGGCTGCTCCGCCCTTGGCTTCTGCCTCTGCGCCAATCGAGGCGAACGTCTCCTCGATGTTGGCGGAGCCAGCTCACTCGAGCTCACCCGCGCCGGGTCCTGGTAAGGCTTAAGTAAGCCCACGTAGAAGGTAGGATGCGTGCGCATCGCCTTCGGAAGGTTTAGCGTGTACGCCAGGCCCTTCTTAGCCACGACCTTGAAAGGTCCCACGAAGCGTGGCCTCAATTTCGTTTTAAAAACAGCAGACACTGCATGTGTAGGTAGGTTCTTAGCGTTTAATAAAACTAGGTCGCCGACCTTGAACACATCTAAATTGCCTCTGCCTTTTGCATCAGCTTGTTCTTTTGAACGTCTTGGCTCTCAGCCATCGCGTCACGCACGTGTCGTAAGACACTTAGACGCTGCGACACAAAGTCGCTGATGTGCTTACGCACAGAAGCAGGGCTGACATCAGCAAGCCTGTCGGCTATCCCTCCCCCGTCAAGCCCTGAGCCACGTCGTGGCGGTGTCAATGGGACACGTGGGTTCGCTAACCCGTTCACGTAAAACGGCGTAAAGCCCGTTGACGCGTGAACCGCATTGTTCAATGCAAACTCAACAAGCGGGAGCATCGCGCTCCAACGCTTAGAGTTTCAGCGCACACGCTGCGGAGGACATCCTCCACGACGCGGTTAACGCGCTCGGTTTGACCATCGGTCTGCGGATGATCCGCTGTGGACATATCCAGTCGAGTGCCCAGCACTTTAAAGACTGATGTCCAGAACTTCCCGGTGAAGCGCGGATCTCGATCCGAGACAATCGTCTCAGGCAGCCCATGCTGCCGAAAGACACGGTCTAGGAACAGCGAGGCTGTTCCTTCTCCATCAATGGAGTCCGGCACAGCCGCTAAGTGAGCCATCTTGCTCAATCGGTCTACAAAGACCACAATGCCCGTGTTGCCTGCCGAATCTTTCGGCAGACCAAACACAAAGTCCATACTCATGGACTGCCAACACCCACTGGGTACGGGCAAACTCGCCAAAGGCGCAGCCGCATGCGGCGAGGGTTTGACCCTCTGACACGTCTCGCACGTGCGTACGTAAGTACTGACCCACTTATAGAGCTTGGGCCACCAGTACATCGCGCTCACAGCGCTATAGGTCTTT
Organism: Phytophthora boehmeriae; assembly: GCA_011947355.1. Lineage (NCBI taxonomy): Eukaryota > Oomycota > Peronosporomycetes > Peronosporales > Peronosporaceae > Phytophthora > Phytophthora boehmeriae. Next base: position 18,208 of record JAAVTJ010000011.1, on the reverse strand, counting down.
TCACGACCAAGGTGTCCGCTCACCGGAGCGTCATGTGCCTCAAAGAGGATCTTGTATTTCAAGTCCTCATCGTGAGGTACCACGACACGTGGTGGGTCCTCGGGACCGGTGCTGTAGTACAGCAGGCCATCACTAAGGCTGTAGCGATGAAGCCTCGCGCGTGTGCGCGCCGACAACGTCGGTTTAGAGTCCGCGGACTCTTCGCTCTTCAGAGCTTGCAGTAGCGCTACGCAAGAGGCGTCCTGCGCATACGCACTGCGTATTAGGTTCGTCACTGACGACGTCACCATCGTGACATGAGACAGCTCGTAGTCCGGCCTGCGCGAAAGCGCATCCGCCAGCACGTTCTGCTTGCCCGGCTTATACTTCACTTCGAAGTTATACTCCGCAACGAACGAGAGCCATCGGGCCATTCTCTGAGAGAGATGGGGCGACTGGGTCGCTGTGCGTAGTGACGCATGATCTGTGTAGATCACAAAAGGCTTAGAGCCTAGCAGGTGAACCCTGAACTTGACTAGAGCGTACTTCATCGCAAGTAGCTCTTTGTCATGAACTGGATAGTTCTTCTCAGCAGCTTTCAGCTGCCGAGACTCAAACGCGATGACGCGTTCACGCCCTTCGGCGTCCGCTTGTAGTAAAGCGCAACCGATTGCGAAATCGGACGCGTCACACACGACGCTAAACGGACGATCAGGGTCCGGTAACGCCAAGATGGGCGCATGAAGGAGACTCTCCTTGATTGCATCAAATGCAACTTGATGCTCGGTGTTCCAACACCAGTCCGTATCCTTCTTAAGGAGGTTGGACAATGGCCGAGCCATCTCAGCGTAATTCTCGCTGTACTTGTGCAAGTAATTGGCGAGGCCAAGCCACTTGCGCAAGTCCTTTGGTTCAAAGGAACCGGCCAATCTACGATTGCCTTGACCTTGGCGGGATCCGCCCTAAGGCCCTGCTTCCCAATGAAGCACCCGAGGAAAGGAATTTCCTCCGCGCCAAAGACGCACTTGTCTGCGTTGGCGTACAACTTGTTGGTGCGCATGCACTCGAGCACAGCTCGCAGATGCTCTACATGCATCTCAACATCCGTCTTCCTGTGCTCCGCACGACTATGGACGAAGATGTCATCGAAATACGTCTGTGCGTACGCCCGATGGGGCCTAAACAATTGCGTCACAAGACGATTGAACGTTGCTGGAGCGTTCGACAGCCCTTGGGGCATTACCAGCCACTCCCAGAGCATACCGCTCGGGGTGCTCACCGCTGTCAGCGGTACGTCACACGCTCGCATGAGCAATTGGTAGTAACCATCGACAAGGTCGAGGGCGCTGTACAGCGTACTGCCCACCATATTGTTCTGAAGAACATCCTTTCGGGGAATCGGTGTCTGCACCGGAATGGTGGCTGCATTCAGCTTATTGTAAGCATGCACAATGCGCCACTTGCCATTTGGCTTTCTGACACAGAATGTCGGGGTCGAGTGCGGAGACTTGCTCTCACGCACCATTCCGGCCTCGTGCTTGGCACGGAAGAAAGCGTCTATGACGTCACACTGCTCCTTAGGCAGTGGCCACTGCCGCGTCACGCAGTATTTGGTTCCTGGAACCAAATCAATCTCGTGGCGCACACCTCGATCGGGAGGTAGACCCATTGGCGGGTCTTTCGAGACAACGTCTCCATACTCCTTTAGTAAAGGATAAAAGGGATCCTTGGGATCCTTAAGGATCGCTGATCCACTCCGCGCATTGAGCGCCTTCTTGGTATCCTCCAAGACAGCTTCGTCCACTAAGGACGAGGAGTTCAACTCCTCTTCAGGTCGTATCATGACCACCTCAGCGAGGTCGTCGGCTTTCAAAGCCTCGCCAAACTCGGCGACCGACATCTCGTCGAGCTCGATGAGCTCACTGAGATCGGGTAGTCCGTCGAGGCGGATGCCTCCAGTGACATCACCTGTCACTCCGTCAACGAGCGTGTACAATTGCTCGCTGCGGCCGCGTGGAGCCTTACCGCTCAGCACGCTAGACGCGTCATCCGACGACGTCGCTACAAGCGCCTTGCGCTTCTCCATGACGCCTTGCGTCTAGTCCGTCTCTTTGCAGAGACACTCCACTTCGTGGACAACACATCGACTTTACCGTCGACGAGTTCGGGTGTGTTCACCCCTAACGTATCATCCTGATACCTTGGCGTCTCGCCAGTCATGTTCACTGAACACGCAGCGGAGTGTCACTCAGTCTGCGACCTCCACTCAGTGGATAACGCGCCACTCCGCGTGCATCATTGCGATGCCCCGACATCTCGTCGATCACGTTCGACTGAACGTGCAGCGATGGCTGACATGGTCCACGACCATCGCTCAGCGGATTACGCGCCACTCCGCGTGCATCATGGTGATGCTTGGACGTCTCGTCCATCGTGTTCGACTGAACACGCAGTGGTGTGTCACCAGGTCCATGACCGCCACTCAGTGGATAACGCGCCACTCCGCGTGCATCTTGTGGATGCCTCGACATCTCGTCGATCGTGTTCGGCTGAACACGCAGCGATGCACTGTTCGGTCCGTGACCATCGCTCAGTGGATTACGTGCCACTCCACGTGTCGACACTCCGTCGACCGGCGCCTCGCGCCCTTCGGGACAAATGTCCCCAGTGTCAGAGCTATCCACCAGCTCCGACACTCCAATGTCAAGCACATTGACCGACTCGGTCCAGTGCTCGCGCCAATAACGCTTCTGCTTTGAGCGGAGGTGGGTTCATGACTCGCCAAAGCTCCGCTCGGAGCAGGGTGCGTGGCACCGAGGTCTTAGACCGCCAATCTATCCATGGCTCATGGCGTTCAAGCCATGCCATGCCTAGAATGAGGTCATACCTCGAATCAAGGTCTAGGACCAAACAGCGTTCAACGCTATTGAAGTCCAAGAACTTCACTCGCAGGTCCACAGGGACCTTGGGCACGGTAACCCGTGCCCCCGTCGCTAGACGTACCGTGACTGTGTCACTCGTTCGCGCTTCCAGCGCCTCGGCATACTGCCGACTTCCTTCCATCGTGGAGCGCCTGGCATAGTTACCAGACGCTCCTGAGTCTATCAAGACTATCCAGGGCTTATCAAAGCCCTTCACGTCCACATGGACGACCAACAAGCCCGGCTTGCATACACGTTCCGTGTTAGAGAGTACGGCTCTCTTCGGGGCTAAGCCCTGTCGCTCCTCACCTTCCAAAGGTACGACAGAACTTAGTTCTTCCCCAGCAGGGCGCCCCGCACCTACTGGGAGTCGTCGTTTCCCGCCGACGACCCAGAGTTCTGGTTCGCCGGACGGGCTTGGCTCGACGGAGCCTGGCGCTGTTTGCGCAGCGGACAACCGTTCCGCAAGTGACGGGTGCTCCCGCACGTGAAACATCTTCGGATGTTCATGCGCTGCTCTGCAGCTCGAAGCTCTGCTTCTTCATCTTCAGCGTAGCTGAGATCCATAGGCTCAGGACCACCTTGTCCATGTGAGCCCGCACTCGCTCCAAGTCTAGAGGACTTGAAGTTGTGCTCGGCGTTCAACGCCATGTCCACTGCCTCTTCAAAAGAGCTTGGACGGGAGCGGAATACCTCCGTGCGGGCGACGCCCGTGCGAAGACCCTCCATAAACACCGTCACGGTGACTGCCTCAGGCAAGGGGTCGGCAAACATGCCGGCTATGAGCGTGCGTAGCTCTTGGACATAGTCCACCAAATCCTTCTTGCCTTGGCGACAAGCAAGGAAGCGTGATCGCACGCGGTACGCCTCATTAGGCGGCGAGAACACTCGCGACAGCTGACGCTTCAGCTCTTCCCACGATGGGAACGCTTCGTCTATTGACGAACGGCACGTGAGTGCCCACTCCTTCGCTCGCCCGCCGAGCTTGGAGACTGCCAGCGCGACGCGCTGCTGCTCCGTTTGGAGCATGGCCGAATTCATGGCCATTTCGACCTCTCAGGTCCACAACAGGAGGCTCTCTCCTTCAGATCCATTAAAGATCTTCACACTCAACATGAGTGGTTTCGGCTTCAAAAGCCTACTTTCTTGGCTTGGCGACGCCTGGGGCGTCTTAGCCTTCACTCGTTGTTGAATGTGCTCAAGGAGAGCATTCTCATAACTTGAGAAGGCCTCGAGACGCGCGTTGATTGCGTCAGGCCCTTGGGACGCTAAATGCGTCATGCCCTCAGGGCCTAGCAAAGACATTAGCTTGTTAAGCGTGTCTTGCTGACTTGGAGTCAGATGGGCGAAAGCACTCTGCTCCATCCTCACAGAGGGACAGTCAATGACTCAGGTGTCGGATTGACTACGAGTGCTACCAGATGCAGCGGGGCTGCGTAGCAAGTGCTTGGCACAGAGGAAGAGGGGGCGACTCTTTGAGTCTTAGACGTCCGTCTATCAGTCGGAGTTCCGACGACTGTATGTTCTTATACAATAACCAAGTATAGCGATACTTAAGAGTCCCAAAACTGACTCTTTGGACTCGGCTTAGTTGAATTAAGAGTAAATAACAACTTCTTAATTAACTAGCAAAATGTGAACTGAATTGAATGTTTTTATCTGTCTAAATCTCTTTTCCTAAATGTATAGAACTAACTATTGCATACTTAGTTCTAGTCATGCACAAATGAATGGCGTTGCGCCCATGTACTGACATCAGCACTGACTTAAGGTAATCCGAGGGTACCAAGTACCAGTATCTCTTTGAGGAGGGATACGGATATCTTATCCGGACGATGTGTCCCCAAGGTGACCAGGTGTGGTCCACCTTACTGGTCACCTTCATGTAACCCCGTTACATACATACACTAAGGCCTAACACTCCAGCATGATAAAACTTGTGTCGGCACTGCACTGCCACGTGCACTAGACTCGTCGGCATTTTTTAAATCCCGGAGAACCATTTCTTATCTATTGTCACCATGTTAGGCCATTTTCAGCCATCCATCTTACCAGTGGTCGCGTTCAGCGATTGGCTATCATTCGCCAATTTGGTGGCACAACAAACCACCCTCTCACTTGCTCCTGCTATTAAACCGTCATCCCACGCTCGCGGCTAAGGTGAGCCATTCGTCCACAATGTCTAGTAAAGCAGCAGCTCTTTTCATAGCAGAATTTAAGATTTACCACACCATGAAGAGCGATATCAAGTTGTGTCGCGACGGGTGAAAAATGTAGCTGTCTGATATTGGCCAATAAATGTTGTCTCGCGTAGAGAAAGCGGCACTGATTCACAAAACAAAATTAAACTATACTACACTCTGCGACAAATTAGAAACGAAACGGCAACCTCCATCATGAAATCGATATTGAGCTATTGAGCTCTTTTGCCACCACCTTTGCTGTTGGCAGCTGCAGGCCAAGCATTGGAATGCGAATATCATCCACTCAAGGCTGTTGGCTGAGAACAGGATGTCGATGCCGTTACTCGAGAGGAAGTCGGTGCCGAGAATGATCGGATGCAGCAATCCGTCTACCAGTCTCAGCGTATACACACACTCACGCTTGCTCGAAAATGCTGGCAGGCAGAAGACAGTGTCCGCCATGTGTTTAGTATTGTGGACAGAGCAGTCTGCCATGAGATAAGATCCCTCCTGACGTCGCAACTTCAGGTCCTTCTTCACGGTGTTCGCTATCCTTTGATCAATGGCGGACCGGGCGCATCCAGTGTCGAGGAGTGCTCGAAATGACTGCTCTCCACTGCGGACTTCCGTTTCGAGACAAACTTCCCGTCCTGAGGATGGAGCGGCAGGTCTTTGTAGCAATGGAGCTAATGTTTCTGTACTTTCGTCGTCAGCGTCAGACTGCTGCTCGTTCACATCAATCACCACACTTAAATCGTCCTGACGGTAGAAGCGGAGAGCACCCAACGATGGCGTTTCATATCCTGCATCATAACGCCATATCCGCAACCTGCTCTTGCATAACAGCAAATGCCTTGTCATTGCCACTGCCACCGTTGTTGTTGCAGCGGTTGTTGGTATTAGAGCCCCGATTGTTGTGCTGCTGTGGCCTGTATGCCGGCGACTCGGGGTTGTGGAAACACTCTACATCCGAGTGGCTTGCAGAACTTGCAGTACTTCCCGTTGCAGCCTTCCTTGCAGTGCTGTTGTGGCTATCCACGCGCCTGACTGATTTAGTTGTTCTGGCGAGAGGCCTGACCTCGTCCCTCGTTTTTGTCGTTCTGTTGTTGCTGTGCATTTTGGCCAGTGCGTGTGCGCGACTCTCGGCCTCCGTTTTTCTTCCTGCTTCTTGCGCTCGATCAACTCAAATTGGTGCACTAATTCGCTGTACTCCCAACTGTACGATATTCGGTTGGCTTGAATCTGCCAGTTAATTGGCATGCCACGCTTATACATGTGATCATGGCAGCCGTCGGAATGGCTTCGTTGTCCGCAATGTAGCTCAGCATCCGTCCTAGCTTCCTGAAGCTTCGGGTGTACTCTCGTACACTGACGTCGCGCGTTTTCTTTAGCGCAGACATCTCGTCTAGAATCACACCTCGGGTTCCGTCGGAACAGTGAATTTCAGTAAGTCGCTGAAGTGCGACAAGGGCGATAGTCATGGGCCGCAGAATGCTCCCTCGGCCACGGTGTCGTTGAATTGCTGCAGGTTTTCGTCGAAGAGAGGGTCTTGAATGTCCTTCACGAGCGCCACTTGGCCCTCTACATCGTCTGCCGCATAGCCCATAGAGGCGTAGTACTCAGAGAGGCGGAATAACCACTCCAGTCAATCCCTCCAGTCTCCGTCGCGGAAAGTCAACACTCTCTTCTTCACCACTGCTCCGTTGCTCTTGACCGTCTCAAAGGTCACTTCTGCGGGGTCGCTGTTGGACATGTTGGCAATCAGTGCGGTGAAGTCTCGTAAATTCGATACGTAATAGCTATAGATAAATGTCGCGAGTCCTTGCTAGTGAAATTGGAACTGATGAGATTATGAGATAGAATTCTAGCTGAATGCTATCCTACCAAAGTTCCTCTGCCTCGATGGTCTATCTCTAGGATGTACATATGTAGGTGATCATCAAGCAGTTGTAGACGAAGCTCAAGCAGTTGTCTGGTTGCGGGGCGTCTTATTTGGCAGCTTACAGGAGGAGCAGGAACTGAAGAATCACGTCCTGCAGAAGATGAAGCTGATACGCGTGTGTGTACGCATTTCATAGGTGCAGAGTGTGGAGAAGTGGGTCAATGAAAATCGACAAAGAGAAAATTGATATCTCCAAGATCGATTTTCCCAAAATCGACATTTCGAAAATCGACATTCTGAAAATCGACAAGTGCGTGGACCACACTAAATCGACTTTTCGATTTTCACAAGATTGGCAGTATAGAGCGACGGCGAGGTGACACGTGGCAGAGTTTGGTGATAGGTTAGAGTCAGTCTAGTTTTCTCCCAGTAAAACGCAAGTAGCCAACAAACACGGCAGGCTTTGGACACCATACATTAAGCAAGTGTAATTTGCTTATCGGTTCCTGACCAGCCTACGAGAAGAATCGACCCCGGCCACAAGCGATAGGGTGGCACGGGGCGCTCGGAATCTGTTGCTACAAGACTCAACACCCACCTAGAGTATCACGAGAGCGGCACTGTAAATCGAAACGTCGACGCGGAGCAAGCGAAAGGGCCGAGCGATCGACGGAGAAGGAAAATCGACTGACCAAGCGATAGGGGTCCAGTCGATTTAGCAAGGAGACGAAGAAGAGAGCACAACCGACAGTGTGGGACGCCCATCCTCGCTCCTGTTAACAACCAAGACCTCAATAATACCGAGAATCCAAGGTGTTCTCAACACCATCCTGCTTATTGCGCTACCGAGCTTCGGAATTACGTTAGTCAAGTTTCGGGGAATATCGTGACGTTCCTGTAAATCGAGAGGACCGTCGCATTTGTGCGCTGGAGATTTCGAGCATTCCGACTGCAGATCCGCAAGGACCGCGTTTTGGAGGCACGCGCTCCACCACAAGAGCACGTACCTGTGTCAAGACTGCAGGGGATTTCACTCAAAGATCCGAAGAAATACCACGATGCGATAAAGGACCTGCGCGCGGAGAACTGGAAGCAGGCGATACGCGAAGAGGTTGCAGCGGTGAATCGAAACGGCACCTGGGAAATAATCAAGAAGCCGCGAAACGCCAGGCTGTTACACTACAATTGGGTCGTCAAGGTGAAAACGCATGCGGACGGCTCAATCGAGCAATGCAAGGCGCGCTTGGTTGCCCACACCAGCAAGAGTATGGGGTCAACTACAACTTCACCAGCACGGCTCTGATTTAACATCGGGCAGATTGATTCTGGTGGTGGCGTGAAAATGGGGAGTACCGCTATGTTACGGTTAGGTACCGAGTGCGTACATGAAAGCAGACAAAGAAGCCGCGATCAAGATCTTACTACGCATTCCGCTGGGGATGGTAATAAGCCGGGCGCTGCCTGGTTTGCTGTGCGTCAAGGACTAGAGGGAGCTCGCACTGCAGCTCAAGAAGGGCTCTACGGCCTTAAGCAATCAGGAGATTATGGAACTTCATGTCGCACGCAATCTTCGCGCCCTTGGACTTCACCCAGTGCTACACGGACAGCTGCATGTGTGTCAAGGTAGAGGCCGACAGTACAGCACTCGTGGGGGTGCATGTCGATGATTTGCTGGTGACTAGCACTAGCACGGACAAGGTAGACAAGCTCTTCACCGACATGCAAGTGGTGGAGCGTAAGGATGTCAGCGTTGCATCAAAGTTCTTGGGCATCTCATTTCACGTATGATGATATTACCGGCTAGGGGCTTGACCAAGGACAGGTTATCCAGGAGATGCTGGAGAAATTCAGCTTGACAAGGCAACCCCATCGCGGGTTCTCATTGGCGGAGAGCATGATGGGACGACAGTGGAGAACTGCTGCCAACTGGAGGCGCTATCAGTCGCTGGTCGGTAGTCTGCTATGGATCACTCGGTGTACCAGACCAGACATTGCACGCACGGTGCACCATGCGACCAGGGACTCACACGCGCCACTCGAAGCAGCTTCGCGCTTGGCGAAAATGATCGCCAAATACTTGAAGGGAACCAAGGATTACAAGCTGGTTGTATGCGGCGATAGGGCATCAATGGGCAAGGACAGTCTGCTCGTGGAGACGTACTGTGACGCCGCCTACGACAAGAACGACCTGAAGTCAATCACTGACGGAGTGCTAGTGGTTGCTAGATATCATTGTAGGATGGCTCTGCAAGAAGCAGAGCTGCGTGGCGCTATCGACCATGGATGCTGAGTTCGTTGCTGCGTCACAGGCTACGGCTGAAGTACTCGGCATCGTTGAGCTGTTGCAGGAGATTGGCATCATGGTATAAACGCTATCCGTGTTGAGAGACGGGGCTGCGATTTCAGATATTTTTTAACAATCCCTGTGCTAAACGGAAGACAATGCCCAAGACGCTAATAACTAAATATAATATGTAGATCATCATTGTCTGTATCGGTGGCGTGTAAGTAACGCACGTGGTTTATCCAAAAGTTTCAGTCCACTAGGTAGCTTCATAATCACTGTTCTTGTTTTCTATTTTGCCTCGAGTCTCCGAACCACACCTCCATATCACTTCCTCCACGCGATCCTGGTTGGCCGTTCAAATACCACGTGGAGCCCCCTGAGCCGTCGTAGACTGGGTGCCTCGGCTTCGATGGACGGCACACCCCTACCTGCATACGTCGTCGTCACTGATGCCTCGGCGTCGGTGTCCAGCACACTCCTGGCAGTACACATAGTGGCGACTCCGGCGACTTGCCCACTTTCGACAATCAGTTCAATCCAATATAGGATTTTGCTTCGGTTCGACATCCACGTTTTGGCTTCGTTTGCAAGAGCTTTTATGATGTTTTTAAACATCATAAAAGTTTTAGCGACTTCGATATGAATCGATTCACGTAAAGGAAATCACGTTCTCGTTTAAGTTTAGGTTTCATGTAATTAGAAGGGAGAGGGCGCGAACCAAAATTAATCAGGAACTGAGTTCCTGAGTCCAGACAGTTCTGGCTATTAGTCAGAACCATCAAGCCTCTAGTTACGTTCATTTTATACTTGCATTAACTCCACAACATGATTTTACGTAGGGCATGAATGCGCCAGTGAAAACATCAACAATACATCGACATTTTACAGCTGGCTCCGATCTACTAAAATCGCATCTAAGATCGCTTTAACCAGGTACGTGCTCGCGTACATACGTTTACATATCTGTTGAAGCTTCGTGAAAATTGGGTCTGTGAATGATATAAGAAAACATCTTCATCTTCAACTTCTCGTTGTAAAACCACTTTTGGAGACCCAATAATAAACTAGACGGGCCTTGTGCAAGATGTTCTTCTGACTGCGACTGTATGGCTAAGCAGAAGAAAGTCGCGTAAATTTAGTTAGAAAAAGTGAGGGTGTGGTTTAGATATATATCGAGATCTATTCTATTGGATAGTTGAAGTCGACGGTGCTGTGCTTCCAATCATGTAAGCTCTTCCCAGTCTATATCATAGTTTAAATCGGTTAAACTTTACTTCTGGACCATTTGGTTATGTATAAATTACTCTACAAGCACCTATTACTTAACTAGTACAATTGCAGAACTCAGAAAAATTTATAATCATCTTGGGGTGCGACTCATTTTGGACTGTAGCTTCTAGTAAGTCATTATGACAGACCTCTGTAATGTCTGCTGCAGATGCGGTACACAATGAACTGGATGTGATGAACAATGAACTCCTTTAACCCTTTCAATCCCGATAACTATTCTGTATGATACAGAATAAAGGCTAACCTAATAATTGTATGTGCTCGCTTTCAAGCTGAAACTTGTGCTTGAAGCCGTTTGAAAAAGCGCGCGAAAGTTCACATAAATTGTACGATTCATGTGCATAAAACGATGAGTTGCAAGATGCTGATTGGGTAATTCCCAACATGTGGTCCTCTGATAAGCGATACCCCTTACAATTCATTTATTTGCTTAGAGCCAGCTCCTAACCAGCCGAATCCCCCTACTTCCGGTCACTCTAAATATACCGCATCCGAGCACACGTCCCAATGTCCGTGAGCGTTCTCAGAGCCGAGAATCAGTCGCTCCGACGCGAACTGCGCGCGGTCAACCGCAACATCGAGCGGCTGACGGAGAGCAATGAACGTAGAGACCGATAAATTGCTAACCTAATCACAGTGCATCACACCGAGAAGATGTTCCTTTTAAACAACCTAGAGATTCGAATGACCGAGCTCATGCGGCTTCACCAGGAGCTCGTTGGACAGATCACCCGACAGGAAAACCGGGTAACGACGGCCCCCACCGACACGAATAAGGTTCATGGATTTGCGTTGACGATTAATCCGATGCCGGAGGGAGCCCACGAGATCCGGTTCATCGCCGGTCAGGAGAAGTACGTAACGAGAGAGGCGGCCGGCGCGGCAGGACTTCTTTTGATTTCACTGAGACCGGCAACCCTATCGACCTCCGCCAGAACTTCCAGCGCAAAGCAAATGCGCGTCTTCGTGCTCGTGTGGGTGCATATCTGCGCAATCACCCGGTAAGTTTATTATGTATATGCTTCCAATTATCGCCTTATGATTCACTTACTCTGTATCAAATTGAATTGTTAGAGCAGGACGAGACGGCCCCCGACATCGTCTTCCGTTGCTGCCGTTCCAAGTGGGTCGACAATACGCCCTTCCCCTCGAAGAGGTCGCGGATATCCTAACGGAACTCTCGGAAGAGACAAACGTGGCCATGCGTTTGGTAGAATTATACACAGAGGTTCATTCGCAAATTCAGGATTATATCAGGATCCAGCGTTTTTCACTTGCGCCGTGATTCCGCTTGCCGCGAACCGCGAAGGTTACTGCTAAATTCTGCTAAGTTCAAGGCTAAAAATGTAAGCCTAAAATGCAGTTCATTCACAACTTTGCTGAAAGTGTTTACGTTTCGCAACTCGGACATGTTCATGTTGTACTCGCGGATCTACTCCTCTGTGTTTTCGCGAGCAGCACCTCGGCCGCCTTCATCCAGCCTATGTTGCAACTCGTTAGGCACCGTCCATTTTACAGCCACACACCACGCGGTGTAGCAACACATAGTCGCTTAAGCGGGGCAGCGTCATGCTCACGCGTAAAACCTCTGGCCACAGCAACGACGGTGCCCGACCTAATTTCCAGCAACACCGCCTTTCTCGGCGGCATCGATGTTGATTCGCTCGCAAGCACCATCGAGCGCAGTTCCATCAGCAGATTCACGTCGCGACATCGCAACAAGATTGCCAACAGAGGCGCCACCTCCACGTTTTGGGCCATATTGCGCTTGCCGCGAAGGACCAGTACCACAGAACCACGGAACCAGTACGACACCGACGGATACACCAGTAGTAAGTCCATCGCAAACTCCTCCGACCGATTCCGGCGCCGCCGTTGACAACATCTGACAAGCCGGCTCCGCCAGCACGCTTATAACACCCGCGTACTTTCCGTCAATCATCACGCCGCTCACAAACATGTGCCCGTGAACTTGCACGTCCATAGTCAAGTACTCCGACCGTGGCGCCGTCGAGCGACTCGCTCAGCACGTCCAAGCCTAGCGAAGATACCACAGCCGCCTCGGCCCCTCAGCCGCTCAGCTATATATTATTCTCGATCGCTGTTTGATTCGGGTTGATTCCGTTTGCGTTTGTCGGCCCTGAAACGAAGGCGTTTAACGCCAGGAGGAAGTTGAGTTCCATTCTTCCAGCGATCATGCCAGATTTGGGCACAGGTCAGAGTGTTACCTTCTTGAATTCGTCGCACTTGATTACACAACGCTACCCTGCCACCCCATTTGCTGCTGCATGTGGGGCACACGTACGTGGTTTCTGCGTTTTTGCCGGAGTTGAGCGCTGAGCATACCTTGCACAAAAATTGGCGCAATTTTCTCTGTTTCGAGTAGCGTTCTGTAACTTGTTTGACTCTGTGGGGGCGCTTGCAATTGGCTCTGTAGCCAAATCTTCGCCAAGCATGTTTCTCTCGAAATGGGAAGATTGTAGACCAAGAAGTTCGTTATGGAGGCGACGCATGTATTTCGCGTGAGTGGTGATCTTTGCTCCTTTCTTCTTCTGCATTATCTCGTGGATGATAAAGCCGTTCGTTATGGCCATGTCAACTAACCCCAGGAACAGTTGCTTGTAATATTTCCTCAATGAGACCGTCTTCTGGATGGAGTAACGCTGAAGCCGGATCTGGTCATGCACGTCCACCCCACCCATTCCTGAGAGGTAGTCTTTTACAAGGGTGGGGCAAGGAACAACCGATCTGCTGCCATTCTTCTCTGTGCAGAGAACGGAGGTTGTCTGAGTGCTGCAACCAGTTGCGAGCATATTCACAGGGCGAGAATCCATCCAAGACAGTGCAACGAGTTCAGGATAGTCAACACAGCGAGCTATACGGTATGTCCCCCTTGAAACATTTTTCGGCCGCTTCTTCTGTGTGAACTGGATCGATTTACACCAGCCTAACCGATTGGTACGTACTGTTCCAACGTGATACATCCCCATGGACAAAAGCTTGATAGAGAGTGCAACTGAGGAGTAGTAGTTGTCCGTAATGACGAGCCGCTGACCCTCCTGGCCACTCAGTACCTTCGATATATTGCGAACAACGGCAGTCGGTCCAACATTCCCTTTGGACACCTGTTCCTTGCCACAGTACACTTCAACTCTGCACACAAACACGTAAATAATGTCAGTCACAACGGTACAGACAAACATCGTAAATCTCCTTTACTTTCCTTGCACAATACGCCGTAGTAGAGCAGCAGGTCAAATAAAATTTAGTACCCCATTTGCTAGGCTTGTCCTTGTTGTAGACTTTCAGTGGGTTGAGCTTGCTCTTATTGGGGACCATCCCTTCGTCAAATGAAATTCCAGTGCCAAGGCGGAACCCACGGCGAAATGTAGTCTCAATCGCTTGTAAAACTGGGCGTATCTTCCAGGCTTTGTCATGAAGTGCATCGGGGCTTTCGTTGTCGTTGAAGTGAATGAATCGAATAATTTCTTCGTAACGTGCACGCTTCATGTAACGTCCCCATGTCCCTCGAGGCACAGCTCCGTCCTCTGTAGATGACCAGTGTTTTGCCACACCGTCACGCATCGGACAAAGCGAGCGGGCAATTAGCAGGCCAATCACATGAACCAATTCGTGGGGTCGAACTTGGTCGTAGCGCCTGAGACCCGCTTCAATATCAGCTAATGTGGGCACGCTCACACAAGGGTCACGCTGCTGTGCTCTCAGCAAAGTATTTCGTTTTTCTTCGGCTAGTGGTGGGACCGATTGTCTCCGATATCTATTCGTCTCATCCGCGATCCTTACCCAAAGTGCTTTTGGAAGAAAGTAGAAAAACAATCCGAGAGGTGAGTCTCCAAAAGCGGCCGCAGACATTGTTGGCCCCCAAGAGCCTGAGTAGTAGTCGGTTGGAGCGTTAAGCCTTAGTTGATCTGCAGATAATAATACAGCAAGTATTACATTTTCAAATAAGCGAACCAAACCAATAGCATCGACAGTTCTTACCTGAATGCTGCTCATCGTAGATCTCCCAACCTTCAGTCGCAATGTTGCGAAGTGCATCATCGGAGACGTCAAAGATTACGTCCGCGTTGTCATCCTCGCTGTCGCTTGAATCGACGTCATCAACATAGCACATCGGTTCCGGAAATTCCATTTCTTCGTCCGAGCATTCGCTGAGCACCTCTTCCGATCCATAACCACGATCAAGATTCTCAGGGCACAAATTGATATCATCGTCGCTGACGGGATGGAAGAGTTCTTGCGTTCGCATGGCTTCCAAAAAGTTGTGACGGTCAAACGCTGATAATGAATCATCAAGAAGCTCCTCATCGTCATTGCCTTTATTTCTTCGAGCTGCTGCGGGCAAAATTGTGCTGTGGACGGCGCTTGTGGCAGCAACATTCGCTTCTGCTGCATCCAAGTATGCTATCAGCTCCTCTTCCCCTATACAAGCCGAAACATTTCCAATGAGTAGTGAATAAGCCATGATAAAACAATAGTTTCATACCTTCAAAATAATCAATGCCGAGAGTGAGTTTTGATAGTCTGCCGCTTTTCCCAGGCGCCACAAACACGGGCTTCAACCTTCGAGGTGTTGCTTTTCTTCTCTTCCATCCATTACGCGACAATTGCCTCCACACATCTGGACTCAGCCCAGCATTGTTTATCCCAGTTGACTGCGTTTCCGCTGACAACACGTTCCCCATCGCTCCCCCAAGTACGGAAGCTGTCGCATTCCCCTGCGTACGCGCAGCTGGCATTTTGTTTGTACTCGCTACTGCTGCTGCTTTTTCGCGTTTACGCCGCTAGATCGGGTAACTCGCGTGCTTCTTGTAGATCGTCTAGCTGAAGCCGTTCGGTTAGGCTCTGTATCCGTCACCACCGCATTCCTCACTTTCGTCACAGCAGCCATCAACGCAGCGCCCGCGTTATTCATCGCTGCTGGGGACGCCGCACGCGCCGACCTTGTTGTCGCTGCAGGAGACGCCGAGCTCGCTGGACTTGTTGTCGCTGCAGGAGACGTCGCGCCCGCCGCCCTTGTTATCGCTGCTGTCGGCGATGCGGCATCATCGTTGGACGTCGGTGCCGTCATTGACACTGTGTCATCTTTGGCTGTAGGTGCTGCCGCTGCACGTCGTGAGCCCTTCATCTTCTCTTTTCTTCACTGTACCTCTCCGATTTTTATACAAATCATTTTTGTAAAATCACTGATCGTCTTATGGCTATGTTTTTGTACACATGCAATCATTGACCCAGCTTCAAAATTGCATATGCGAAAAAGAGTGCCAGTATCAACCTTCCTGATAATAATTCATGGCAAATTCGGCTGAAGTTTGTATTCTGTATTATACAGAATATAGGATTGTAAGGGTTAAACAAAGTTTTTTTTTAAATGTCGAGAAGATAGATAAGCTTTATAGTGCTTTTACACAACATGGAGGCCTGCGATTAAAATATATTTACAGTAATGTATATTCATTGTCCTTGAAAATTCGCATAACCGAACAAACAACAACAGAAAATTTCAACCTTTTTGTTGTGAGATTTATTAAATATACTTCTTTCTTGTATTTCGCCCTATTTTATTAGCTCCTGGCGATCTTTGTTTTCATCTCCCACTTAGCTTTAGCTGACACGATTGTAGGGTAGTGCGCGGTTAATTGTGTAAGAACCTCTTCTTTTCAGCGTCAAAGTTGTCTTCGCCTCAATTACGATGGTCCATCACACAAGAGACCGACAATATAGGCATCTGTGATGATTGATTGTGAAACCTCATATCACATGGCGACTATCGACACAACAGATTTGGAAGCAGTGAAGAGCGAGGAACGTAGAAACGAAGCGGGAGGACGAGCGTCTGCGAGGGACCTGCGGCTGCCTGACGAGCAGGCAGTCTGTGTACGTATTGAAGCAAGAGGAAGGTGCTGCGTGTGGCTGTGACGAAGGGAAGGTGCTGCGTGCGGCTGTGACGAAGGTACGCGCGTTGCTGGCGCGTGGTGAAGAGGGATCCAAGGGGCTGCAGGTAGGAAACGTTGGTAAGGTCTGTAGGTCTCTAAATTGCTCCAGAATTCAATTTGCTTTCTCAAAAGAAGTGGCCTTTACCATAACATCTACACTTCCTTAGAGACCTTGCGTGAGCCACCTTTAACTCGGTTCACGTACAGATAGGAAAGATGTTTTTCCTTGCGGAAAATTACAACACAGCCAGACAGAGCACTCCATTTTCCTCGTCTGACGTACCAGCACGAAATCTAAAAATTACAGAGCGATAAACCAGAGGTTCATGTACGCTACATTTCCCGGTCCCTGTATTAGTAATTTGATACCGGACGTGCAAACAGACGTTTAATAGAGTTTACTTTGTTTCCGACTAGTCACACTCCGGCAAGTTAAAATACATCTACACTTTAAAACACTGTGTGATAGACGGAGGAATATAGGCAAGAACACGACCATGGTCCATGTGAATAGGGTTCTCTTTATTTCCCAGCTATAACCACGATTCGTCAGGGTACATGTAGCCTGCAGCTGCAGCTTCTTGTAGTAATCAGGTAAATCCACAACTCGCTGATCAGGTAGCGATTGCTTCTTGTCGTAGCTCCTAGAAGAAACCTGCTTGGTATACACCACGGTCGAGTGTGTGCCGAAACCTCCCTGATATGCTCCGGGTTGGTCGGTAGTTTTCGAGGAGCCCCAACCATAGAGATCATTGACGGCTCCTCGAAAAACCAACGCTGGAGCTTCAGTCGCTACTGCAAACTTCCAAGAAAACCCTTGCTTCGATGGTACGTACCTATCTTAGCCGCAACAGAGTTTCTCCATGACGTGGTGTAGGGTCACTTTGTATCCAAAATCTCCATTCATGACAAGGTTTTCAAGTTCATCGATATTTTCATAGATTTTGAAAAGATTGTCTTATGCTGCAGCAACAGCAATGGGCGGTAGCACTGGACGGACGGTGGTACGGGGCAGGTGTTTTGAAAGCGGTCTGCCCGTCTCTAAGTTGAACGGGCGGGAGACAGGAGGATTGGGCTAGTTGACTATCTGGACACTGTGTGGCGAGCGCCCAAACGTGAGTGGCACTAACACTTTTAACAGTGTTTTGGTAATTTACTCCTTGTAGTTACCTACGGCAGAATACCTCGACCAGGCTCTGCAATATATAGTCGGAGCGAGACAGCTGGTCCTTGCACTCCCTCCTCGCTGTTTCGTCAAGGGTTTATTTTCAATATCTTCAGCAACCCTCGTGGTCTCCCGACGCCGAGACGCTCGTAAACCTCGTGGACCTCATGACACCTGTGACACTTATGACCTCCGTGACCTATTTTTTGGCCATAAATTTCCTATTGAAATATTGATATACTTGTTGATTGGGTATATGGCACTTGTGATCAGGTAAGTAAGAGTGAAAGTGAATGCATTTGGAGGAGGACTTATTTGCTACCTTCCATTCGTGGCACAGACGCGCACCAGCGAGCCGCGTGTCGTTGAGTCCGGACGCCGCGTGGATCTGGTCTGGCCGGAACTTCTGCGTGCCTTTGTTGCCGAGGCCCGGTCTGGGCACTGACGACAGTAGTGCCTTCCAACAATACTTAATACAAGATATAGCTATCAGACGATGCATAATAAATCGTTTTATGAATATTTCCGATATTGACGTGTTACT
>JAAVTJ010000119.1:0-48897 GCA_011947355.1 Phytophthora boehmeriae | reverse complement strand
CCATGTGATCCATTGTGGTTTCCGCTTGAACAAAGCCTCAAACGGGCTGGAGTGTGAGTTGGACGTCGTAGGCAGCACATTACGGATGTCCGCCGCTGTCATAATAGCCTCACACCAGTAGGCCTTATCCAGACCACTTTCCTTCAGCATGCACCGTGTCATCTCAACCAACGAACGATTCATTCGCTCTGCCATGCCATTTTGCTGAGGATTGTATGGCACAGTGAATTCTTGCTTGATCATCTTGTCATCGCACAGTGACTCCATTGTTGCGTTTCGGTATTCGCCACCATTGTCACTCCGCAATACCTTGATCTCTGCCCCAGAAGTTTGATATGCTTGCAAAATCACAAAAGCATCGGGACCTCGCTCTTCTTGCGTAGCGGATAAACCGTTACATAGCGACTTTTCATCAAAATGAATGTCACAATGTACTTGAACCCGGACTTCGATTCTGGTGTGATCGGTCCAAGCACATCCGAACACACCATGTCATCGGAACGTCTGCTCTCCCTGGCTTCCAACTTGTCCTTGCTGGAGTTGAAAGTTTTGCGCACTTGTTTCGCCGTAGCACACACGCCGCACACCACCCCAGGTTCAGCTTTTGTGCTGCTCAACCTTCCATCCTGAACCATCGTGTTCAGTGTTCCGAATGACGCATGTCCAAGTCGCCGGTGCCAGAGCTCGATGTCGTTACCAACCGAATGACACTCATCTGCAGCCTCCGTGTTCAGGTACATAAGCTTCCCACGCTTCCTTCCCGTTGCCACAGTTTCTTCACCACGTTTCACCACACAACGGTCGCTTGTGATGACCACTGTCATCCCACGCGCAGTAGCAGCCGTGAGTGAAAAGAGGTTCTTGTTCAAGTCTTGAACATGAAGCGTTTTCTCCAGGCGCGCGTTTATCCACGATTTTCCAGTCCACACACGAAGAACCACTGTCCCATAGCCGAGCACCTTCAGATTCGCGCTATTCTTGGCGCTGGACACACTGCGCGAGCTTTGCACCTCCGTGTACTCCTCAAACGCATCTCGTGTTTTGCACATGTGTGCTGACGCTCCGCTATCCATGACCCAGCTGCCGGCTTCAAACCCCTCGGTTGCATTAAATGCAACATTCGACTCCTCTTCATTTGAGCTTGTCTTAGCACGACAATCTCTCGCGTAGTGACCCTTCTTGCCACAATTGAAACATGCTCCAGACGATCCTTTCTTGTGTCCTCCGCGCTGCTTCTTCTTTTGCTGCTGCTTTCCGTTGCCTTTGCTTGCGAGCAGCGCAGTCGCCTCTTCAATACGTGTCGAATCCTTTTGACGCACCTCCTCAGCAATTAGCTTGCTAACCAGATCTGCAAAGCTAAATGTCACCACCGACATGCGAAATGCTTGAACAAGGCTCTCATAGCTCGCCGGTAGACTTCGCAGCATCGTCGCGCAGACATCCTCCTCACTTGGTCCGCAGCCCGCGCTTCATCTCCATTACAAGCTTCTCCAACTCCATCACATGACCACTGACGGAGGATGCCGTAAACTTGAATGATGAAAATTTCTCCTTGAGCCACAACCGATTCGCCATGTCCTGCGTGCGGTGAAAACCTTCCAATTTCGTCCATGCCGCTCTAGCGCTGGACGCCGTCACTACGTGCATCAGTTGTGAATCACTCAGATTCAGGACGATTGCCGCATGCGCTTGCTGTTCTTTCACCGCAGTCGTTTCGCCCTCACCAGAGACCGCCTCCCACAATCCCTTGGACATCAAATACATCTTCATCTTGTAACTCCACAGCGTGTAGTTGGAACCGTCGAACGGCTCGACCTTGAACTTGGAATCGCTGCTTGGGCTCATAACCAAAAAGAAGTTGGAAACGCTTGGAAGTTATTTTGATGGCTTGTGGCCGAGATTGTAAAACCAAAAGTGATAAGATTTAATTTGTTAACACTGTTCTACCTTGCTTAACCTTCGTGTCCACAAAAGAAAACTATCCCATCCCGAATGGCATCCCATATGAAAGAAAAAGTTTAGTGGCTGTGAGACTTGAACCCTCAATCCAATGAGTGAGTGAGTGGAACTCAATCCACTGCACCACTAGTTCACCAACATATGCAATCACATGTCCAATCCACATGAATCTTCCACATGCTGCAACCCATACCAGACATGTACCATATGCACCATATGTAGATCAGAAACGCAACACCCGGAAGTCGAGCGTGCGACATCACTCCTTCTTCAACAGATTGTTCGTCTGTATCGTATTGCTCAGAGAAGTGCGGGGGATAGGTGGATATGAGGTAAAGATTTGTTCAAACTAATTAGCTAAATAATATCTTAATTCACGACTTAATTTTGTGTCCTGATGATGTCCTGCATATTTCGTTCATAGGCCGTTTAAAACCGTGAAGCAAGGGGAAAGACAAACTTAAAGGCAGCAGAAAACAGCACCGTCGACGGCGTTCACAGAGCGAGGATGAAAATGAAGAAGACGATGACGAAGAGAATGACGGCGTGAGTGATACTGACGACTGCCACCAGGAAAACTCTGCAGGTGGTGACGAAGATAACGAAACGCCAAATGATGATAGACAAAGTGCGGCGACCTCGGCTAATTTGCGCAACCAAATTTTCGGCAGTATAGCTGCAACAACGTTTCATAAGGCGTACAGTGTTTGATTTTCAGTCATATGTTCAGTATCTTTGGCTTGTACTCGACAAAAAATAGCAATGAAATAGCCAAGAAGGGGTCATGTATAGCATGTTCAGGTGCCTTATTGAAGAAACATCAGCGGGCTTCATGTCGCGTTCTGCAAAATCGATGCACGTACCTTTCTGATAGAGAATAATACTAATTTCAAGTGTAAAACGGTTTTAACAAGTTGTATCTGACGGCACATTTCAGAAGTTGATAAAGTGGCCAAAAAGCTTTGGGGGTAATCGTGACGTACTAGCTCCTGGAGACGCTATTTTGTTTTGAGATATTGAGCGCTATACCGATAGTGCTATTACTGTTGGCGAGTGTGATGCTGCACGTACGCTAGCATGTGCACAATCGTACGACTCAACTTGGATGTACGTACGATCGTACGACTGGCGTGCGTACAATCATACGACTCCACTGTGAGTACAGTCGTACGACCCTGCATGCACAAACTTACGACTCCTGTGCAATCAAGTCAGCGCGGCTCTCTTCTACAAGAATCCGACTAATTTACATGTGGGATGCATATTAGGATGTGAAATTTTTGAGGACGAGGAGGACGTAGGGAGAGAGAGTAGGCAGCGAACTCTTAACTCAATCTCACTCACTTTTGGTTTTCCAATCTCGCCCACAACCCCTTCTCTTCTACTCTTCTGCGTTTAGCCAACTTCCTTTTATTACATCATCGGCTCCATTGAACGTTGGGGCAGAAGTTGTGTGCTTTTGGGAATTCCTGTTCGGCGCTGAATGCGTCGAATATTCTAACTTCTGCTAGAACAGTGAAGGTGGGAGAGACATTGAGCCCACTTTCTTTACTGCGGTCAGTGTGGTCAGCACATCAGCTCACAACGTTGTTTTTGTCAAGTGTTGCGGCAGAATCGTTCAGTAACATCGCCTCCACCAATGAGAGATTTGATAGCGGGTTGCAACAGCAAATTACACTCAAACAAACTGTACGGTGGGGTAGTCGTCTTTGAACCCTAGGCATCTTTGGTCGAGAATTAGCATCCTTTGAAATTATCGAGAATGACGATGCGTATGGGAAGTTTCTTCGATCCAGAAATGGGGCCTAGTGGCACAACGATGGACATTACGAATGTGCTTTTGACGATTAAGAGAGATGATACAGCAGACTGAAATAATGTCACCTTCTCGAAATGATTTACGTTGGCCGACTGAAGCGTTTTCGTTTGCGGTATCAGTATTAGTGTTTTTAGTTGAATTGACATAGGTGGAGTCATGTATATATCCATTGCTGAAGAAATCAAGAACAGAATAATAAGGTTCATGTTGTTATTGGTATCCTCGTAATTGGGTGGGTACAAAAACGCTTGCAGTTAAAGGAGTCGAGATTCAACGATACCCAGTCGTAAAATCATTAATAGATTCAACGATGTACTTTATAGTGACATTCATGCAGAATCACAATACTCAAGGCTTGATTGTGAAAGAAACGATGTTGGATCGTTGCTGTGAATACGTTACTAATCAGTAAGATTAAGTGGATTCTGTAGCTGATGCTGCACTTGCAGTTTCAGACGCTGCGATGAGAGTGAGTCGAGCAAGCAGACGTAGGAGCCTTGCGTCGATGAACAGAGCAGGAGTCGACAACGTGTGCCTTTAATGCAATACGCATTAAATGGTTGGCGAGAAATTGCTGGCTGCATGGTACTTGCTTCAAATATCCTGTAGCTATTCGAGTACGTAAAAAAATACGTCAACCGCCGTTTTACCGATCTTTAAATGTTTAAAAAAATTTACGTTGATAATCACGACTATGATCTGGTTGGTGATTACAGTGAATTCCTTTTTCGGTCTGCTGCACTATTGGGTGATTACACATGTCAGTCTGAAATCTGTGAAAATGTCGGCTTGTACGAATTTGTAACGAAGAATTTCTTACGGAAGTGAAACTCGTAAACTCGTGTAGTTGTGCTGTTTTCGTACCGGCATCAGCTTCATGAGACTTATTACATTAATCATCATCTTGGAGATATCATTCCAGTTGTCACAGGAATGCGAATCACTTCCATAAATGAAGAATCCTCAATTGACACGTAGTGAAGCAGCCAAAATTTGCTCTGCCACTTTTTAAACTACTTCGATGAGTAACAGATTTATGTCGCTCTTTGACGATGCTCCGTAAGGCGCGTATTAAGTGGGAACCAACGATCTACGTTTTTGTGTGAGAGATCCCGCATAGTATGGATGATAATATTTGCATGATAAATAAAGTTTCGTCGACGCAGCAAACGTCGAGCTCCAGTAGTAGCAGCACAAGTGACAATTTGTACTACTTCAAAGATGAGACGAGCTTGGGACGATAATATGAATGGAATACAACAAGTGATGAATTGGGGATCATTATGGACGGATCAGATGAGGTCATTGAACCCGATCCTTCAAATCACAACAGCATCCAAGTGCGCAAAAACCTTGATATTGCTGATGTTCTCGTTGAGTATGTATCCCCTCTGCGACTATGAACTCTACAGCTAGAAGATACGGGGATATCCATCACATGTTACAAGTTGGACATTAACTAGTTGCTGAGAATGATCACTTATCACTTCGTAAACTTCCTGTATGGGTATTAACCCTGATACTCACGACACATAAAGTGAAAACCACAAGGATCACATGTCGGTCGAAAGCCCAACAGAAGTAGTAGAGCTGTTCTTGAATGCATTCCTGCGACAGAATGTGACGTGGCGGCCTAATCTCGAACCGTCTTGCATGATTTGTATGCATCAATACAAGCAATGTTGTGTAACAGCAAACTGGACGAATGCAAGGAAGTATATAGAGTTTATTATCGTGGGAAAATGCTTTTTCAAATCGGTTTATGTACAAGAGTTTGGCAATTACGACTATTCTTTTAGTTACACACATGGTAACTTTGAGCAACGTTTAGAAACTGACCGTTTACGTATGTTTCTGGGGGATGGAAAGGTACGCAATATCAATACTGGCATCGCGAAAATTTATCCGTGAAAGTTGTTTTGACGGGAAAAGCGGTAAACCTTATCGATATTACACTTTGTCAAACTTGTTGTTGTGGATAAAGTTTGCGATTGAAAGAAGAGCGTGCTATGTGTTGAAGAATATGGTGGTAAATTGGCGAGGTACTAAGTTACAGTAGGTTCAGTTGGATAATTTGCTTCGTCGATGAAAAAACGTAATGGTGTCTTGTTTAGTGGCATGCGCATTTTGCTAGTTAGGAAATTTTCTTCAGATGCCTACAGTAGGGTTTGACTCAACTTACATCGGTTCGCAAACAAACCCGTCGAAGTGTTATAATCGTTATTACGCTCGAGCAATCGATGCAGTTTCGAGAGAGACCAAAGTGATGCGAGGGGTGTTGGAGTGTTCGTGTCGGTGTTTGGACCCCGGAGTCTGTCAATTGATCAACAGCAGGGTGGTGGATCAGTCAGTGACGCTTGGTAGTGATCATGACACATCTTAGTTACACCTGTACAACAAGAATATCCATCACTAATGCGTTCACGACAGAACATGTCGCTATTACTTCATTTATCCATCCGTAATTACCTTCGAATGGGTATATGAAGTAATAGCGACATTCAGACGGTTGTAAACATCCCGATGACCGTTTAAAGCCTATTCCCTTTTTCACCTAATACCTTGTATGCCCCGTATGGTGTCGCGATTCGTGTTTCTTAGTGTGGCGTCCCAGATATTTGGAACGAACCGTCTGAACGGTGATTGGCTAATTTATCAACCACTGGCCAGACCTCGCAGACGACTCACTATAGTGACTATCAGTGGATTGACTATGGAAGTCACTCTTCTGAACCGATCCTAGCTAAAATCTAACATAGGCAGGGTCGGCTCCTAGTCGAGGCTTATTTTCGGACACGATATCTTCCTTCAAGGGGCACAGTGACTCTTTGGTACTCCCTGCGAAGCGTCGCTGACATTCAAAACGGATAAGTTCACTAGATATTTGTGTAGGGAATTTATATGAAAGATATAGGAAAAATATAGGTAAGATAACACCCCTTCGGGTGACACAAAGAGAGCAGAATATTTCTTCAACCCCTCAAGCGTCCAAGCACCTTAGAGGTAAGACTTGTACGTTGTTGCTTGGAGTATGACTGCCTGGTGAACACGTTGACCCATTTGGTGAGTGTTTGCCCTGGTAAGGCCAAGAGTGTTGATTGGTCTGAGAGTGTGAGTGTGTGTGGCTGTATTGCCGCGTGTATGGGAGTGTCTGAAGAGCATTCCGAAGCTTCTTCCTGCCTTGGTTATACCGAGGCGCCCCTGGACAGAGCCCCTAAGAAGGCTTGGTACCCTCCGTCTGTTGGGACCTCGGGGTTTGAGTGAGAAACGTCTGAACCGGTTGCTCGAGGTTCAGGACGTGTGTATAAGTTGGCTACTAGTGATTCGAAGTGAAGGATTCAGACAGACCTGGGTGTTCTGGGAGATCTCGGGTACCTTCGGATCATTAAACCCAGCCATTGTACTTGATTCATGTGAGGAGAGTGCAGATTGTTGTACGGGAATATAAATATCGTAGCCACGTAGACTAGGTCTCGCAGTGGATTGGAGTTTTCCTACACCACACCCGCAAATGTTGCAACTGGAAAAGGCGCTCAAATTACACGCTAGGAAATTGAAATAGTTGTATTTTGACGCAAAGTATTGTCAAAATTTCCACATTTACTTTTGTATTTCGGTCAACTCAAATTTCAAATAATATATCGGAATACGCATTGATTCATGTACCAAGAACTAATGAGGCACGATCTATTAGAGCGGCGTGGGTTGATGTGCAGCGTGTGCGTCAAAGGAGAATGCTGGTGGGTGTGATGTTGCACGTACCCCGGCATGTGTACAATCGCACGAGTTTGATGTGTGTTCAATCGTACGGCTTTGATGTATGTACAATCGTACGCCTAGGATACGTACAATCGTTCGACATTGATGTGCGTGCGAGCATACGACTCCAGTGTGCGTACAGCCGTACGACTCTGCGTACAAACTTACGACTCGTGTGCAATCAAGTCAGTGCGGCTCTCTTCTACAAGAATCTGGCTCGCTTGCATATGGGATGGATGTTACGATGGGAATGTTTGAGGACGAGAGGGACATAGGGAAGGAGATAGCAGCAGGGTGGCGAACACTAAATCGCACTCACTTTTGCTTTTCCAACCTCATCCACAGGCCCTTTTTTTTCTACTATTCTGTGCTCAGCCAATTTTCTTTTCACATGTAGATCGTTCAGGTGTAATACCCCAAAATCCTTCTGAAGAGCAGCGGTAAGTTCATGCTGCACGTATCGAGGCAACAGTCGTGGTGCTCATTGTCTCAGCTCCTTACCCTTGAAAACGACGTATTTCACGTAGCACACTCTGCCATGTTGGTATACAAACAGCAAACGTTATCAGCTGAGCTCATCAATCTATAATAGATAACGTACTTATGCAGTTCAAATGATACGTGCAAAGGCTGTAGAGTCCACCAATGCGAAGGCGACTCAGAAGAGACACAGGTGTAGAACATGTTTAACAACAGAGTAACTACACAATACAAAGCTTAAACGATAAACCGCGAGTTGTCTTGGAAGTCTCTGTGACGATGATCAGTTCGCAGCTCTTTAATTAAATGTCTTGGCCGATAAACTACTACAAGAATTTTGCAAATTGAGTAAATGACTAGAGTGCGAGTTATGCGATCAATTTATAGCCAATTTGAAAAAAAAAAGTTGCAGAAAGTGCTGACGAGTACCGTACTTTACGAAAGGGGGCAGAATGCCCCCATTCGCGCTTCGACCTGCCTTGTTTTGATACCGAAAGCATATGGACACTGAACAAAACCAAGGTCAGACAGGCAGCTGAAGTACCGTAGTTTATGAAAGGGGCATTTTGCCCCCGTTCATACCTTAACATCTTGGGTTGTATTGTATAGTTTAATTAAAAGAAGTTGGAAACGCTTGGAAGTTATTTTGATGTCTTGTGGCCGAGATTGTAAAACCAAAAGTGATAAGATTTAATTTGTTAACACTGTTCTACCTTGCTTAACCTTCGTGTCCACAAAAGAAAACTATCCCATCCCGAATGGCATCCCATATGAAAGAAAAAGTTTAGTGGCTGTGAGACTTGAACCCTCAATCCAATGAGTGAGTGAGTGGAACTCAATCCACTGCACCACTAGTTCACCAACATATGCAATCACATGTCCAATCCACATGAATCTTCCACATGCTGCAACCCATACCAGACATGTACCATATGCACCATATGTAGATCAGAAACGCAACACCCGGAAGTCGAGCGTGCGACATCACTCCTTCTTCAACACTCTCCCTTGATGTGCGCTCTCTTCGTCATCTTACGCACTCATGCTGAGACCAACAATGAATCGGCGGTGCTTGTCTCGAGCCAGAGCCTTCGTTAACCCATCGGCAATCATCTCGTCCGTCGGCTTGTACTCAAGTTGGATTACCCCCTGCTCAACCTTCTCACGCAGAAAGTGAAACTTGATGTCAATGTGTTTCGTGCGTGTATGATACACGGGGTTCTTGGCAAGCGCGATGCAACCTTGATTGTCTTGGTAGATAGTAGTAGCACTCTCGCTCGGGTATCCCATGTCTTTTAGCAATAGACGTAGCCACACAGCTTCTTGAGTCGCATTATAAAGACTCATGTACTCCGCCTCCGTACTTGAGGTAGCCACAGTTGGTTGTCGTTTCGATTTCCACGAGATCGCACTGCCGTTCAAAAGAACACGTAACCGGTTGTCGAACGTCTTGTGTCAAGATCACCGGCCCAGTTTGCGTCCGCATAGCAAACGAGCTCTCCCTTGATCCCACCGTTGAACACAATGCCCATGTCTTGAGTCGTCTTCAAGTACTTTAGGATCCTCTTCGCAGCCGCCCAATGGCTTTTGTTGTAGCGTTCACAAAACTTTGCCACCTCGCCAACTGAATGCGCAATATCCGGACGCGTGCACGTTGCCAAGTACATCAAAGCCCCCACAAGTTCACGATACGGAAACTTGGGCGCGAACACTTCATCTTCTGCTGGCTTCACAAGCTTGGAGTTACTGTCCGCCGGTGTATGCACGTCCTTGCAGTTCTCCACACCAAACTTCTCCGTGAGTCGCTTAATGTACGCACTTTGGTTCATGACAATAACCTTGTTTTCGCGCTTGCGATGGATCTCGATCCCGAGGCAGTACTTCAATTCACCAAGCTCCTTAATGCTGAACTCACTCCTTAGAGCTTGCTTGATCTTCGCAATCCCAGTCTTCGTCCTGCTGAAAATCATGAGGTCGTCCACGTAGATAACAACAATGCTGTACTCATTGTCCAGCTGCCGAATGTAGACACACGGGTCCGCGACTGATCGCTTGAAACCTTGACCCTCCAAATGTTGGTTCAATTTGTTGTTCCACTGGCGTGCTGCTTGCTTCGTTCCGTAGAGTGCTTGTCCAAGCAAACACTTCTTTGTCGGATTTGCTTGGTCTTCAAACCCGTCCGGCTGATCCATGTAAATCTCTTCTTCCACATCACCATAGAGAAACGCAGTGTCCACATCAACATTTTCGGCCTCAAGGTCTTCTTCAGCTGCAATTGCAATCGCAGCGTTGATCGACTCTTTTCGAGCCACAGGTGCAAACGTTTCCGTGTAGTCGATCCCCGGACGCTGCGTGAACCCCTTTGCCACCAGTCGTGCCTTGAACTTCACAATGTCCCCGTTTGGGTCGCGTTTAATGCGAAACACCCACTTGCACCCGATGGCTTTCTTGCCTGAAGGGATGTCCACCAAAGTCCACGTGTGATGATCTTCCAACGACTTTCCAGTCCACACACGAAGAACCACTGTCCCATAGCCGAGCACCTTCAGATTCGCGCTATTCTTGGCGCTGGACACACTGCGCGAGCTTTGCACCTCCGTGTACTCCTCAAACGCATCTCGTGTTTTGCACATGTGTGCTGACGCTCCGCTATCCATGACCCAGCTGCCGGCTTCAAACCCCTCGGTTGCATTAAATGCAACATTCGACTCCTCTTCATTTGAGCTTGTCTTAGCACGACAATCTCTCGCGTAGTGACCCTTCTTGCCACAATTGAAACATGCTCCAGACGATCCTTTCTTGTGTCCTCCGCGCTGCTTCTTCTTTTGCTGCTGCTTTCCGTTGCCTTTGCTTGCGAGCAGCGCAGTCGCCTCTTCAATACGTGTCGAATCCTTTGACGCACCTCCTCAGCAATTAGCTTGCTAACCAGATCTGCAAAGCTAAATGTCACCACCGACATGCGAAATGCTTGAACAAGGCTCTCATAGCTCGCCGGTAGACTTCGCAGCATCGTCGCGCAGACATCCTCCTCACTTGGTCCGCAGCCCGCGCTCTTCATCTCCATTACAAGCTTCTCCAACTCCATCACATGACCACTGACGGAGGATGCCGTAAACTTGAATGATGAAAATTTCTCCTTGAGCCACAACCGATTCGCCATGTCCTGCGTGCGGTGAAAACCTTCCAATTTCGTCCATGCCGCTCTAGCGCTGGACGCCGTCACTACGTGCATCAGTTGTGAATCACTCAGATTCAGGACGATTGCCGCATGCGCTTGCTGTTCTTTCACCGCAGTCGTTTCGCCCTCACCAGAGACCGCCTCCCACAATCCCTTGGACATCAAATACATCTTCATCTTGTAACTCCACAGCGTGTAGTTGGAACCGTCGAACGGCTCGACCTTGAACTTGGAATCGCTGCTTGGGCTCATAACCAAAAGAAGTTGGAAACGCTTGGAAGTTATTTTGATGTCTTGTGGCCGAGATTGTAAAACCAAAAGTGATAAGATTTAATTTGTTAACACTGTTCTACCTTGCTTAACCTTCGTGTCCACAAAAGAAAACTATCCCATCCCGAATGGCATCCCATATGAAAGAAAAGTTTAGTGGCTGTGAGACTTGAACCCTCAATCCAATGAGTGAGTGAGTGGAACTCAATCCACTGCACCACTAGTTCACCAACATATGCAATCACATGTCCAATCCACATGAATCTTCCACATGCTGCAACCCATACCAGACATGTACCATATGCACCATATGTAGATCAGAAACGCAACACCCGGAAGTCGAGCGTGCGACATCACTCCTTCTTCAACATAATTCAGTCACATACATTGGAGCGTTCGCGAAATGGTTATCTCCTTCCCTGTTCAGTCGATTTGTGCTTGGACTACATACTTATTTAATATAACACAGCTCAACACGTAAGCGCTCGCGTGGCCCAATGGATACGGCGCTGCCCTCCTAAGGCAGAGATTGCGGGTTCAAGTCCCGCCGTGAGTAAAAATTTTTGCATTGTGATCTGCTTGAAAACCAGTATGGGTAATATGTTTTGCAATTCTTTCGGCTAATGATCTCAAGAACTATCCCTTTCAAGGGTAGGTAGGGTTTAAGGATAAAATACGAGATCGATTTGAAAAATTGGAGAGATGGTGACAGAGCTCCGATGTCATACAAACCTGAGGACTCTTTTTTTTCGCAAAGTTCCAGACAACATGCAATTGAACGCCATTTGGAGATATAAACAAAAGCAGGAGCAAATGAGGTGCTTGTAGTGCAAATGCATGAAAACAGGAGTTTGACATTTTGGAGAGTATACTTTAGTACGAATTAATGACTATTATCCTGTTTCTAATGAATAAGAAACGGCAATACAGTGCGCGCCACATTATTATGACCACCAACGTTTTATATCATAACTCCCTCAAATTTACGAGTTGAGCGATGCTATTTAGATATGTTGTTCGCGACGTAAACGCGTGTTTGGGAATTGTTTTAACGTGCGCGGTTTTGCAGTTTAGCTAGGGGTTAGTATACAAGTGACCACATTTGCCAGTGCGCCCATTATAATGACCACCTCCACTCCATACAAAAACAAGACAATAAAGAAATGGCTACATTAGTAGTCAATCACTGCTAGCCATCAATTTAGTAGTTTGCTTCTGTTTGCGGTCGATCACTACACAACTATGGGGAGAGGTGCATCACTAACTGACAAAGAGAAGGGCAGAATCAAAGGGCTGCACGAAATGGGTTGTAGCGAGCGCGAAATAGAGCGTCGCACGGAGCGGTCACGAGGAGCAATAAACCGCGTGTTGTTCGGCGAGGAAAAAGAGCGAAAGAAGCCGGGGCGTGCTGCTGCGATGTCGGAGCGAGAGGTACGGTTGCTTTTGCAGACAGTGGCCAAGGGAGACAGCTCTGCGTGGCAGCTCAAGAGCGAGCTCAGCCTGTCGGCATCGGTGCGACGATCCAGCGTGTGCTTGCCGGTGTCGACTGGCTAATCTATACAAAGATGGACAACACCTTGCCTCTCTCGGCGGAGGACAAGGTCGCAAGGGAAGAATGGGCATGGGCAAGAATCTTTAATACGGATGCCGCCGGGTCCTGGGACTCCATCATCTTCTCAGATGAGAAGAAGTGGAATCTGGATGGGCCCGACGGCTTCCAAACCTACTGGCGGGATATCCGCCGGCCACCTCGACAGACCAAGCGTCGGCAAGCTGGTGGCGGCTCGGTGATGGTGTGGGCGGGATTTAGTGCAGCAGGTAAGACTAAACTTGCGGTGCTACATGGCAAGCGGAACTCGGACGATTATGTGTACACAATGTCCGAGTATCTGCTGCCGTTTGCCCACCTGCATTATGACATTAATTTTGTTTACCAGCAGGATGGTGCTGTTGAAGAAGGAGTGATGTCGCACGCTCGACTTCCGGGTGTTGCGTTTCTGATCTACATATGGTGCATATGGTACATGTCTGGTATGGGTTGCAGCATGTGGAAGATTCATGTGGATTGGACATGTGATTGCATATGTTGGTGAACTAGTGGTGCAGTGGATTGAGTTCCACTCACTCACTCATTGGATTGAGGGTTCAAGTCTCACAGCCACTAAACTTTTTCTTTCATATGGGATGCCATTCGGGATGGGATAGTTTTCTTTTGTGGACACGAAGGTTAAGCAAGGTAGAACAGTGTTAACAAATTAAATCTTATCACTTTTGGTTTTACAATCTCGGCCACAAGACATCAAAATAACTTCCAAGCGTTTCCAACTTCTTTTTGGTTATGAGCCCAAGCAGCGATTCCAAGTTCAAGGTCGAGCCGTTCGACGGTTCCAACTACACGCTGTGGAGTTACAAGATGAAGATGTATTTGATGTCCAAGGGATTGTGGGAGGCGGTCTCTGGTGAGGGCGAAACGACTGCGGTGAAAGAACAGCAAGCGCATGCGGCAATCGTCCTGAATCTGAGTGATTCACAACTGATGCACGTAGTGACGGCGTCCAGCGCTAGAGCGGCATGGACGAAATTGGAAGGTTTTCACCGCACGCAGGACATGGCGAATCGGTTGTGGCTCAAGGAGAAATTTTCATCATTCAAGTTTACGGCATCCTCCGTCAGTGGTCATGTGATGGAGTTGGAGAAGCTTGTAATGGAGATGAAGAGCGCGGGCTGCGGACCAAGTGAGGAGGATGTCTGCGCGACGATGCTGCGAAGTCTACCGGCGAGCTATGAGAGCCTTGTTCAAGCATTTCGCATGTCGGTGGTGACATTTAGCTTTGCAGATCTGGTTAGCAAGCTAATTGCTGAGGAGGTGCGTCAAAAGGATTCGACACGTATTGAAGAGGCGACTGCGCTGCTCGCAAGCAAAGGCAACGGAAAGCAGCAGCAAAAGAAGAAGCAGCGCGGAGGACACAAGAAAGGATCGTCTGGAGCATGTTTCAATTGTGGCAAGAAGGGTCACTACGCGAGAGATTGTCGTGCTAAGACAAGCTCAAATGAAGAGGAGTCGAATGTTGCATTTAATGCAACCGAGGGGTTTGAAGCCGGCAGCTGGGTCATGGATAGCGGAGCGTCAGCACACATGTGCAAAACACGAGATGCGTTTGAGGAGTACACGGAGGTGCAAAGCTCGCGCAGTGTGTCCAGCGCCAAGAATAGCGCGAATCTGAAGGTGCTCGGCTATGGGACAGTGGTTCTTCGTGTGTGGACTGAAAATCGTGGATAAACGCGCGCCTGGAGAAAACGCTTCATGTTCAAGACTTGAACAAGAACCTCTTTTCACTCACGGCTGCTACTGCGCGTGGGATGACAGTGGTCATCACAAGCGACCGTTGTGTGGTGAAACGTGGTGAAGAAACTGTGGCAACGGGAAGGAAGCGTGGGAAGCTTATGTACCTGAACACGGAGGCTGCAGATGAGTGTCATTCGGTTGGTAACGACATCGAGCTCTGGCACCGGCGACTTGGACATGCGTCATTCGGAACACTGAACACGATGGTTCAGGATGGAAGGTTGAGCAGCACAAAAGCTGAACCTGGGGTGGTGTGCGGCGTGTGTGCTACGGCGAAACAAGTGCGCAAAACTTTCAACTCCAGCAAGGACAAGTTGGAAGCCAGGGAGAGCAGACGTTCCGATGACATGGTGTGTTCGGATGTGCTTGGACCGATCACACCAGAATCGAAGTCCGGGTTCAAGTACATTGTGACATTCATTTTGATGAAAAGTCGCTATGTAACGGTTTATCCGCTACGCAAGAAGAGCGAGGTCCCCGATGCTTTTGTGAAGTTTTGCAAGCATATCAAGACTTCTGGGGCAGAGATCAAGGTATTGCGGAGTGACAATGGTGGCGAATACCGAAACGCAACAATGGAGTCACTGTGCGATGACAAGATGATCAAGCAAGAATTCACTGTGCCATACAATCCTCAGCAAAATGGCATGGCAGAGCGAATGAATCGTTCGTTGGTTGAGATGACACGGTGCATGCTGAAGGAAAGTGGTCTGGACAAGGCCTACTGGTGTGAGGCTATTATGACAGCGGCGGACATCCGTAATGTGCTGCCTACGACGTCCAACTCACACTCCAGTCCGTTTGAGGCTTTGTTCAAGCGGAAACCACAATTGGATCACATGCGGGTGTTTGGCAGTGAATGTTACGCCCACGTCACGAAGCAGAAGCGCAAAAGCTGGATGACTCGGGTGTGAAGTGCTTCTTCCTCGGGTATGCGAAACAGCACAAGGCGTATCGACTTCTCAACGCAAACGATGGCTCTATTGTCATATCCAGGAGTGTGACGTTCGCTGAGCACCCTGTGATCAAGGAGTCGAAGGATGGCGACAAGGATGTAACTGACATCATCGACATCGACTGCGAGAGTGAGATCGAAGAATCCAGTGTTGAGGATATATTCCAAACACCGCCAACAGGACCGCGTCAAGAACCCACCCAAACGGAACATGCCAGACCAAGCCACTCAGTACCGACGAGAGGATCAAGTACTCCAGGGAGAGATGGTGAAGAAGAATGGATGGTGCGGCCGTCTCGTAAGAAGCGTGGAGTGGTGCGGTATGCAGATGAATACCCCGGCACGAGACGTGGTGAATTTCGATTGGATGACTTTGAGGGGGAGTTCGAATCCCTCTATTGTCTGAACGCTGAAGTTGACGATGGGGAGCGCGCGGTGACATACGAAGAAGTCATGCGCAGCAAGTACAAGGAGGAATGGTTGCGAGCAATGGAAAGTGAGATGAAGTCGTTGGAAGATCATCACACGTGGACTTTGGTGGACATCCCTTCAGGCAAGAAAGCCATCGGGTGCAAGTGGGTGTTTCGCATTAAACGCGACCCAAACGGGGACATTGTGAAGTTCAAGGCACGACTGGTGGCAAAGGGGTTCACGCAGCGTCCGGGGATCGACTACACGGAAACGTTTGCACCTGTGGCTCGAAAAGAGTCGATCAACGCTGCGATTGCAATTGCAGCTGAAGAAGACCTTGAGGCCGAAAATGTTGATGTGGACACTGCGTTTCTCTATGGTGATGTGGAAGAAGAGATTTACATGGATCAGCCGGACGGGTTTGAAGACCAAGCAAATCCGACAAAGAAGTGTTTGCTTGGACAAGCACTCTACGGAACGAAGCAAGCAGCACGCCAGTGGAACAACAAATTGAACCAACATTTGGAGGGTCAAGGTTTCAAGCGATCAGTCGCGGACCCGTGTGTCTACATTCGGCAGCTGGACAATGAGTACAGCATTGTTGTTATCTACGTGGACGACCTCATGATTTTCAGCAGGACGAAGACTGGGATTGCGAAGATCAAGCAAGCTCTAAGGAGTGAGTTCAGCATTAAGGAGCTTGGTGAATTGAAGTACTGCCTCGGGATCGAGATCCATCGCAAGCGCGAAAACAAGGTTATTGTCATGAACCAAAGTGCGTACATTAAGCGACTCACGGAGAAGTTTGGTGTGGAGAACTGCAAGGACGTGCATACACCGGCGGACAGTAACTCCAAGCTTGTGAAGCCAGCAGAAGATGAAGTGTTCGCGCCCAAGTTTCCGTATCGTGAACTTGTGGGGGCTTTGATGTACTTGGCAACGTGCACGCGTCCGGATATTGCGCATTCAGTTGGCGAGGTGGCAAAGTTTTGTGAACGCTACAACAAAAGCCATTGGGCGGCTGCGAAGAGGATCCTAAAGTACTTGAAGACGACTCAAGACATGGGCATTGTGTTCAACGGTGGGATCAAGGGAGAGCTCGTTTGCTATGCGGACGCAAACTGGGCCGGTGATCTTGACACAAGACGTTCGACAACCGGTTACGTGTTCTTTTTGAACGGCAGTGCGATCTCGTGGAAATCGAAACGACAACCAACTGTGGCTACCTCAAGTACGGAGGCGGAGTACATGAGTCTTTATAATGCGACTCAAGAAGCTGTGTGGCTACGTCTATTGCTAAAAGACATGGGATACCCGAGCGAGAGTGCTACTACTATCTACCAAGACAATCAAGGTTGCATCGCGCTTGCCAAGAACCCCGTGTATCATACACGCACGAAACACATTGACATCAAGTTTCACTTTCTGCGTGAGAAGGTTGAGCAGGGGGTAATCCAACTTGAGTACAAGCCGACGGACGAGATGATTGCCGATGGGTTAACGAAGGCTCTGGCTCGAGACAAGCACCGCCGATTCATTGTTGGTCTCAGCATGAGTGCGTAAGATGACGAAGAGAGCGCACATCAAGGGAGAGTGTTGAAGAAGGAGTGATGTCGCACGCTCGACTTCCGGGTGTTGCGTTTCTGATCTACATATGGTGCATATGGTACATGTCTGGTATGGGTTGCAGCATGTGGAAGATTCATGTGGATTGGACATGTGATTGCATATGTTGGTGAACTAGTGGTGCAGTGGATTGAGTTCCACTCACTCACTCATTGGATTGAGGGTTCAAGTCTCACAGCCACTAAACTTTTTCTTTCATATGGGATGCCATTCGGGATGGGATAGTTTTCTTTTGTGGACACGAAGGTTAAGCAAGGTAGAACAGTGTTAACAAATTAAATCTTATCACTTTTGGTTTTACAATCT
This sequence comes from Phytophthora boehmeriae, assembly GCA_011947355.1. Classification (NCBI taxonomy): domain Eukaryota; phylum Oomycota; class Peronosporomycetes; order Peronosporales; family Peronosporaceae; genus Phytophthora; species Phytophthora boehmeriae. Next base: position 30,788 of record JAAVTJ010000119.1, on the reverse strand, counting down.
CGGCCACAAGACATCAAAATAACTTCCAAGCGTTTCCAACTTCTTTTGGTGCGTCCATCCATCGTTCAAAGAGGACACAAGAGTTTTCCAAGAGCAGAATATCCACGTGCTACCCTGGCCTGCTAGATCACCGGATTTAAATCCGATCGCAAACCTATGGTCTATAATGAGTCGGCGTGTTTACACCAATGGACGACAGTTCAACAGCATCGCAGAGCTAACCGCAGCTCTACACGATGCCTGGGAGGCTATCGAACATTCGACGCTGACAACGTTAATCGAGTCTATGCCGCGTCGCTGCAAGCAAGTCATTAAAAACGCGGTGACAAAATAGACTACTAATGTAGCCATTTCTTTATTGTCTTGTTTTTTGTATGGAGTGGAGGTGGTCATTATAATGGGCGCACTGGCAAATGTGGTCACTTGTATACTAACCCCTAGCTAAACTGCAAAACCGCGCACGTTAAAACAATTCCCAAACGCGCGTTTACGTCGCGAACAACATATCTAAATAGCATCGCTCAACTCGTAAATTTGAGGGAGTTATGATATAAAACGTTGGTGGTCATAATAATGTGGCGCGCACTGTATCAGTGAAAGGCACAATACGTTTGCTTGATCGGCAGTTCAGGTGATTTTCTAGTCCAACAGACTTCTCATGACTGGGATAACAAGCATGAAATATGGTAACTCATTTTTTAAGACACTTATTAGGGGAGTCGAACATTGCACAAAAACGCGCTCATTATCCCGTTGATTTTTCGCTTACAATCCACAATTTTTTTCGCTTATTTCGAAATTCAAGCAGAATTCTCTTGTTCCCTCCCCTCCATCGCAACATGTGGTTCTCAGTAGATTCACGCGCAGGCAAGGCACGTCTGTCTGTGAAAACAGAAGCTTGTTGTCTTCTCGATCGCTATTTAGGAGCTCTAGCATATCCCCTCCTCCTCTACCTCATCCAGCCCGCCACCGCTAACACATCCACAATCTCCCGCAGAAGGCGCTTCCGGTCTCTTTGCTTTGGCGACACTGCTCTGAACTGTCTATTTCACAAGTGGCACAGAGACATGCATAATATGTAAGCAATCAAGTGAGCCCCCTGCTGTTTCAGCTTATCTTGCCAAGCATATTTTGCTTCGATTTTTTTCGTCTGCTCGTTTTGTTGTTCGCCTCCCCTCTTTGGGCATTTGTTGCCCAACCACGGCATAATATGCGGAGTGGGTCGTATTAGTAGTATAGTAAGAGGGAGAGTTGGTTTTTACAAATGTACTAGGTCGTTTGCAGCATTGCGCAGTTCAAGTACCGCTGCAATAGCATGTTACTGTAATAGCATGTTAGTGCATGTGCGATCACTAGTTGGTAACGACGAGGTGTTTTGTGGCGCAACGTAGTGCATACGTGCGTGCATGCGTGCGTGAGTGAGTGAGTGAGAGTAGACCTACGAGCAAAGGAGCAATGGAAAGAGGATGGAGCCGTCACCAGTTTAATCGCAAGAGCACCTTCGAATAATGCACAGCAACTTGTGATATAGAAGTACATGCAAGCACTAACAGAACGTTGTTACCTAATAAAGCCCAAAGAATAAATCATTGACACAGTAACTCAATAAGAGGACAGGTAAATGCGATGTGCAGCAAGTGTTTTTCATTGCTGTGCATTTTTAACTTTGAAAGTCAGAGGCATCCAGACCAGAAAACATGATTCTTCGGGCTAGGGCCAAAATGGACTTCCTGAATTCTTACTCTTTCGAGCAAGACTAAACATGAATGAAAAGATATGAAGAATCTATTCTAAGTGGAGGCACTCCTAGTTGGAGAGCGTCGGTATTTGACGAGATATCGCTCCTCGAAATTGGCGCTTGTCTTCATTAGAGCCAATTTGTCTTCACCTTTGCTGCCGCATCTTTTTATTTCACAAAAATTTACGATATTCATACCAGATCCTTCATCTTAGCCAATAAGACCACGTCTTCGCAACGACCGCACAACAATTGAACTGAAACCTACAGGCAACGGCAAAAGCAGGTTTTGGCAGCACCTCCACGCTTTCAATCATGATTCTTTAGAAGCCGCAACTAGTACTCTGGCGTTAGCACATATTATAGTTTACATTGCAACTAAGCTGGAGGCTGTAAGTTAAAAAATGGCAACAAAAAGGTGGAGACAAACTGCATTTTTTAATGAGTTTTTCGGGTCGGTGTTTCTTCAAATGCATATTGCCTTGCGTACAAGTATCCTTAAGCCGTTTAGCTTCATTCAATGCTAGTAAAAGATACTAGACTTCTATTTAAGCTAGCTTTCACGTTGTGTAAGTCAATTGGAGCGATTTCGTATCCGTACTTAGCCCGAAATCTGGTCTGGTTCCCTCAATCCCTCAGAGTTAAAGCACGTCCAACCAAAAAGCACTGGACAAGAACCCACCAGCAAAATTCGTGTACTCACTCCCTCGCTGTGAAAATTGCCATTGAGGTTGCAGACGTGGTCGCCAGACTACGCGTCCTGGACCAGGAAAAAGCAGAAAAGCTAGAGCGAAACACTCCAGAGTTTGGGGATTACGCTGACTACATAGAAGACGTAATCGTCGAATCAGATTCTCCAATTTTGGACTTGTACTTCTTGCAAGGGATAATCGCACGCTCAAGACAATGGCGAACTTCACGCAAATTGAGTTTGTCGTGCCTTGGGAAATTATGGAGGACGACGTGCAATCTGTGTGGAACTTGGATCGCGGTCTTATGTGCAAGACAAATGCAATGCATGCTATGTTCGTAACATTAGTAATCACGAAACACTACGACACTTGGGACAATCATGCTGTCGATTTAGGTTGAAAGCTAACACCCTCGAGAAAATGACGAACAATCTTCTAGCAATTATTGAACGATTATTTTCAGAATGGTTATTAAGGCTGCGCGCATGACCGACCAACGATATAACGGGGCTACATTTCGCAACTATCCGCATACACTCTACGCTTCTAGCGGCTTCTTCAGCCCGTACGTCTACAACGAGACGTACTGCTACACGCTGCACGCCACGTCGCTTCATGCCCTATGTGCGCTTTTCACCACGCGAAGACGACGAAACGCAACTGTCGCAGGCATTTTGACTTTCATGAAAGAATTCCGAACACTATTTCGTCCATACCTCTGCGCCTAGAGCACTTGTTTTTTTACGTTTTACTATTGGATTTGATAAGCAAAAGTGCTTTTCACGATGCGAAGAACGCAAAATTACCACTTCCAGGCAACATTGGCCTGTTGGTTGAAGTTGACATCAACTTGCCCCCTGTAGTCATTTTCTAGCGACCTCTATAAATATATATAAGTTATGTTCACTACATAAAATAATATTACAAAGTTCTTGCTGTTACGAACTAAGGCCGTGCGCGCGCCCCGGGTGAGCTCTGAAATTCAGAAATACCCTGAATTTAAGCTGCTTGCTTTTGTATGGGAGTCGTCTCCATGAAGTCCTAGTCATGAGCACCTGCTGTGCGGGGCACAAAATTCTAACTCCCTTCGTGCAACATCACGGCGGTGGGCGATACGCAAACAGCCCAGGTTAATTGACGAGAAACCCACTTTTATATTCTTTGCAGTGTAAACTACACGCAATGTCTTTAGGTACGATACAGGCAACATCGCCCTGGATGAATCACCTGTGTAAGGGGCTCCAGAACACAATCGTAATTGCTTGTGGTGTCATTTGGCTGTGCAAAAGGCACGTTTTCTTCGTCGTCATAGGATTCAAAATGGCCACCAAAATCGGGGGACTCAGCTTCAGCAATTAACCCACCGTGCCAGCAGCACAGAAGTCTGTGTCGTCACTGCTGCTGCTTTAAGCTCTTGATAAGCGGACGAGAAAATCCGCCACTGAGTTTGAGCAAGGACAGCTCGAGAGAGACGAAAAACGCTCCGGAAGGGTGGCTACCATGTCTATGACGGTGGTGCATCGTGATATGAACTCCTATAACTTATTCGACCAACAAGCATTAAACACCAGGGACTATTTCTATTGACTTAGATGACCTTTAGGATACGGAAACCTTGGCAGAGACTACACGCGCAGTCTTCGGTGCACAGTACGCCTCCCATGCACAATTTATTACGAGAATCAGTGAACGTGCCCTCATTTTATGATTTCGTACCGTATAACTTTGAACTTACAGCATTTCTCTGAATGTGCCTACAAAATGTGGTGAAACCACTGTAAACTGCTGCAAAAACACAATAAAAGCAAAGTACATGGGACCGTCCAGCTAATGCATGGGACCGTCCACTTCGTGCATGCGACCGTCCTGTTTAGGCTCTCTGTGATTGGTTGATATTTACTCCATCATGCCGCGTTTGATTGGCGGTGCGCCAGCCAATCGAACCACCAGGAGATCGCAATTCCCCCAGTCTAGATCCCCGACATGCCCCGAACGCTTCCCTGGCGCGAGGTGGCTATTGAGCTGGACCAGGATGGACTAGAGGCCGAGCTAAAGAAATTTAGATTGCTTCATGTAAACAAAAGTTACCTCATGTCGTGCACGGTTTGTGCTAGTGGCGACGTCCACAAGATGCGATACAAGTTGTTGTCATGCAACTCCAAGACGTGCCAGCCATCCAAGAACGAACCGCCATGCTTCTGGCGGTGTAAAGTGCTAGCGTGTCAGTCGACCAACTATTCCTACCTGTACACTACGGGAGAACATGTGGTGCAAGATTCAACGTCTCCTAAGAGGGTGAAGCTATCTGAGGTGCACAAGGAATCTTTGGAAAAACTCACTGAGCAGCGAGTTAGGCCTATGAGAATTCGTCATGCGATGGCAAGAGAGTATAATTTGGCGGCAAGCGACACACCATCTTTAAGTACGGTGCAGAATGTATGCAACTACTATTCCCGAACAAAATTGGCGAACAATGACTGCCTCGAAGATCTGACTAAATGGATTCATGAAAAGGGCTATACTGGGGAAGAGGACGACGTCGACCCATTTACGTTTGCATGGGAGCTGGACGCGGCTGGTAAACCTGTTGTTGGGGATGGCTCAGATGTTGACCCGTTCGTTGTCGGGATCTCGACAAAAAGTTTGATGAAAAACTAAATTTACCCCCCGAGAGCTTTATCCTACATATGGATGCAACCTTCAAGCTAAACGACAAAGGCTATCCCGTTCTCGTTGTGGGCATTTCCGACCGCTGTCGCTCATTCCACGTTGTTGCTGTGTTTGTTGTTTCTCATCGAGAGGAGCCTACGTACGTTTCGTGCTTGGCAGCGTTACGACGCCTCTACACGTTGATAACCGCCAAACCTCTGCGGTTGCGATATGTTATGGGGGACGCGGAGAAGGCGCAACGAAATGCATTCTGTTCGGTGTTTGGTCTGGAATCTAATTTCCAGTACATAATGTGCTTCTTTCACGTGTTGACCAACGTGGAAAAGCGCATTAAGTCACTTCCCTCGGGTGCAGCGGCTGTAATAGTCAAAGGACTGTACGATTTGCATTTCACTCGCGATGAAAGCACCTTCGTGATGATGCGGGAGCGGATTATGCAATACTGGAAATCGTATTCTGGTCTCGGTGCCTTTTGTGAATACATTGAAGGCCAGTGGATGTATGGGATTTTCAGTCAATGGCAATGCTGGTTGACACCGTCCGGTTACGCAAGCACTAATAACCCTGTCGAGCAGTTCAACAGGGTTATTAAACGCGACTACACCATGCGCCGGAGATTGAAAATGGGTTCTCTCTTACGAGAGCTTGCAGACTGCTGCAAGGACCAGTCTGTCAATACACGCAGATTTCGAATGGAGACAGAAGCCAGCCGATCGCTCACCAAACGCACTGCAGATCTAACACGAGAAAAATTGCTGATGCGGGATATCTTTGCTGGTAATGCAGTCGCTGACGAGCGAGTAATGCACGTTTTGTCGTTCCCGGCAAAACGTGTGAATATCGAAGGGGTCTGCAAATCGGTGGAGGAACATGTTGCCGTATCGGCACAGATGGGTGTCAATTATGCGCGCATGGAGATCATGAACGAACCCAGCTGCGGGTGGCCCGTCAATTTGACTACGCGCTGGTGTCCGTGCAACTACTGCTACAAGTTCGGTGTGTGCATTCACGTTACGTTTGCTCTAGCAGCCCTTGACCGCATAAATGGACTTGGACAGCGTGTCTTAGTTGATCGACGACCCAACCGAAAGCGACGTGCCACCACGGCAGCAAACACAGGCGGTCGACCAAGGTCCATAGGACCGGCCCTCTCTATCGACTGACCTAGCATCTCAGGAACGGTTTGGAACACAACGAGCTGGGTGGGAATTGACCTGAAGGTTTGTGTTTTAGACTGTGGATACGAGGCTTTTCAATAAAAATTGTTTTCGGTTCAGCATTTGCAGTTGCTGTCGATATGAAGTGCAGCTTCGTTTAGAGTCGCCTAACATGCATATCAAGACACAACACCTGCGCGAATCTACCTAGCATCTCACACAATAGATATTGTAGCTTGACATCACATTAACACATTGCTACGATGACAAGTCGTTTGTTGCATTAGCGCATAATTGCTAACCTAAATGCATTTGACGCAGTGGCATGGAAACCCCTTGTCCTTTCCATAATCCACAGTGATCTCAGCCCCCGCACCTACAGGCTCTGTCATTATTACTAGCACTTTCACCTTATCGCGGTTGCACATCTCGACAAAAGACGAGTTTGCACTGCAAGAGTGGTTGATAAATCGAGTCATTGATCCACAGGGTCCTGCCTCCACGTAGACAAACTTTCCATTTGATGCGCGTTTGTTGTACAACAGTGTATACCCACTGTTGTACTTGACCGCAGTGGATGGCTGTCCAGCCACCAGCCCTTCGAAGGCACACAGCTGCCCCACGTATTCACCCACGATGTCGCCGGCTTCCATTGGGGTCGTGGTGTAGACCCCGATGCCAGTGTGCGCGGTCTTGAACAATCTCAGAGTAGTGCGGGCGCGAGGTTTGTTGCTACACTCGCCGTTTAAGTTGCATGTTTCTTCAGTGCAGAAAATGGCTGCAGTCGCATTGTGACACTCATCGCGGAAGCAGTCCCCAGTGCAGATGCACTTGCCGAGATCCCCTTCGTCGACGAAGGAAATTCCATCGGGAACACGATTTTCATTCAGCCATGTGACCTCATCGGACGGCCACTCTACGGCCGTCATTGCAGGCAGGTCTGGTTCTTGACACTCGCTTGGCGGCTGGTACACTGGCCGGCGTTTACGCAGCTCTCGCAACTGTGTTTCAACCCGAGGTAGTTTTATGAACTGCTTAATATACATCGCCTTCAGTGTCTTTATGTGGTATAGTCCCGTCGTGCATCTCTTGACCTTTTGTTTTTTCTGGTTAACACGCTTCCGTGACTTGGGGACGTGTCACGACACCTTGCGAAGCTTTGCTTGGTGACGGATTTTCATGCATTGAGCGTGTGTCGAGACATTCATGAAATCCACATATGCATGAGCAATTTGCTCAATAGAGGGCTCCACCTTGATCTCAGTCCCTGCAGGGGATGGCGCAGCTTGATTAGCCCTATCCTCGAGTCTACGTGGGTCTCCAGCATGCAGGGGATCTATCGATGTGCGCGACGGAGACGACAGCTCGGTTTCACAGCTGCTGGGCCTCTCCAAACACCCGAGGGAATCGTCGATATGTCCGTGGGGTGGCAGTTTTGCAGCCATGGCGTCATGTGATGTAGAAGTCGTCGTAGAGTTATTCGTAATACATGCACGACTTCCCTCGCGTGCATCGCGTAGTTGATCTCCTACTTCGGCCATACATTCCTCCACCACATTGGCAAGCGTCGAATTGAGGGCGCTGGCCCTGATTGGCCCCTGTGCACGCCCGTCCACCAATGTAAACGTCCTGAGCTTTCTCCACTTGGCGTACGACTGCTTGAACTTGTTTCCAAAGCGGTCCTCAACACGTTTGACCATCATGGTCAACGGGATGGCTTCTTGCGTGTCTACTTTGATGGGATAGTCTTCATTTTCGTGCTGAGCAATCTGCAGTACCTTGGTCACACGCTTGCCGCGCTTGTCCCCGCACACGAACGCCATCGAATAGTAGGCCACAGTATTGCCGGCATACAACGTCTCTGGAGGAAGTTGTGCCCTCGAGAGAGGGTTAGACGCTTGTGTTGTCCCTGCGTCGTCTCCGTGGTTGCCACTAGCTAGCTGCATCCTGCTCACCGCTCGCTTTGTGAAATGGCGTGCGTCTAAACGATATTTATACGTGTTGACTTAAGTAATACAGACTCTTGAACAAGTCCTGTGGTGCACTTTACTTACCTCTGATAATTTGACTTTAACTTGTGTATTTTGACGCGCAAACCTGGCGACGGTGCGCGCAGGCAGAGTGCATGGCATGGCCAGCATGGCAGTCGTGCGCACGGCTACAACCTTCAGCACAATACGTTTACTGTGTTTTTCAGGTATGTTCATCTATTTTTCACGTTTTCTCATTTATTACAGTCCCACACACCTTAACACCATAACCGGTGCAGTCTTGTTGGATAGGCTATTCATATGGCAGTCAGGTTTCACTCAAAAACAAGCCTAATGAGTGTAGAATAGATCCTGTTTGTAGAAGTGAGTGTCGCTCTCGTCGATTTTCGCTAAGGCTTCACTCTGAGCCAAAATTGGACGAGTGTTACCGAGTTGTGAATTGGTATGCATGTTCTAGACATGTCAAACAAAGACCTACATTAAATTTAAGATATAGCTAAAAAACCTGTACCGGAAGAACTGCATTGCAGGTCTTATGTAACCTTCCAGGACACTTGGCTCAACTCCAAAAACTACAAGCTAAAAAACAGGAGGACGAACACACCACAATTGTAGTTGTCGAGCTAAATCACCCATTCGATCCGCTTAAACCTCATCCACTTCGGAGATTGCGGCTTCGGCAGCGGTTCTGCTTTCAAGTATGTTCTCAAAGTCTGAAATCTGTCTCCACTTTGCTGAGGGTCGTAGACGGTAATAGTTGAAATCAATCGCCACAGCGCACCAATGGTTCAGGTTGTAGTAAATCAGTTGTAGTAAATCAGTGTCAAAAATAAAAGCCGCTTCTTCTTCTCCTGTGGTGTGATCGACTCACTTTCTGCGTTTATCTTACCCGTCAAATTTATGTCTACTGCTGCATCCTGATTCTCTTTTCCTTACGGCTTGTTGTTTGATCATATCTGGGTCAAACTACAAACATCGCAGGGCGTCTGAAGGAAGCGTGTAAGCTGAATTTTCATCGTTGTACTCTGAATTATTGCGCCCAGAGTAAGATCCAAGCAGGGTCCTTCAACCATACTGCTTGTGCATACCTGGAAGGTACGACTGCTGTAGGCCTTCAAATACGCGTCCAGGGCATCCCAACTTTCAAAAAAACACACGTCAAGCTCTGGCACGTGCACCACGTCGTCCAAAGCGGCAACAGACCACTGCGGTGAGGCGTTATTGGGCTCGCGAGTCCGCCGAACAAAAGTGTGACAGGCTTCGAAGAGCTCGGGAATGCAAACGCAATCAAATTCCTTATTCAAATTTGGAGCCAAAATCAGAAATCACAGCGTGAAGTGTTACAACGTCTGCGGTTTTCACTTGGTGCTGAAAGTCTAGACGAGTGTCCATCGTTGCTCACGGAGTCTGCAGGCCCATTCGTCTCATTAAACGGTGTTGACGCTCTTGGCGAGTGTGATGTTGCACGTACGCTGGCATGTGTACAATCATACGACACAACGTTTTTGTGCGTACGAGCGTACGACTCCACTCTGAGTACAGTAGTACGGCTCTGCATACACAAACTTACGACTCGTGTGCAATCAAGTCAGTGTGGCTCTCTACTACAAGAATCCGGCGCGCTTGCATATAAGATCATATTGGGATGGGAAATTTCGAGGACGAGGAGGACGTAGGGAGATAACAGTAGGGCAGCGAACTCTAACTCAATCTCACCCACAAGCTCTTCTCTTCTACTCTTCTGCGTTAGCCGGCTCGGACTTCTCTCCGCACCAGTCGCATACAGGCGTTGCAATTCGCACTATTCAGCCCAATTTGGTGGAATACATCTAGTGTATTCCATGTCCGGACGACTGGAGGCGAATCACAACAATTACTACCACTTGGTTCAGGTTCAATCAAATTTCGACGTCTTTGTCTGACACTTGCAGCCTTGAACAAGTGCTGCTTTGCAGATTTCTTGGATAACCTCCGACAGTGGCCGGCCGCGACCAGTTTCTTTACAATGATCTATACCGCTGTACTTCCCCAGTTGGGCTCTAGACTCCGACCCCACGATATTTTTCAACTTTATCACCAGCTTAGCGACGTCTTTCACCGCGTACTCCCACATCATGAAGCTGGGGGCTGCATGTGATTTCCCAACCAACTTTTCCTCCATGTTATGGAATTTTGGTACGGGGAGGTGTCATCGAGGACCAGCGCACGCGATTTTTCCCGAACTTACGGTCTCAAGACTGGATTGCTGTTCTCCAGCCGGTGACTCCGCTAGAACAACATCCACTGTTGCATCTTGGATGCCCAGCCCGACTGCTGCATCACACACTGTCGCGAATTATTTGGTTACGTCGCTGCCTCATGCCAGTTGTCCATGATGTCTTACTTCGGATGTGCTTTGGAAATCTTACGGTTGGGTCTAGGCTTTACTTTTTGAGGTCCCTGAATCCAACGATTCAATTATGCGTTAGACCTTCATGCGATGCAATTGAAACGGTACAACACTGTTTCCTGGAGTGCCCGTCATTGATAAGGATGTGGGACCAACTATGGATACCTTGGAGCGCTGTTTTCAAATCACCAGTAAGTTGGAATTTACTTCTGTTCCCAGGCCCACGCGACCTACGAGATGCTTGGAGGCGTCAGCAGGAGGTTGTGCTACTCCTATGGCGCATATTCACGGCGATCGTTTTTCACGCATCCTGGCGTCTTCGAAATGATATCCACTTTCGCGCAGCACAAGCCGATTCTCCAAATATCCCCAGTTTGCTATTCTCTTTCCGCCGCCACTGTCAATTTGTTTTTAGGCACGCAGACGAGTTCCAGATTGATGGCAATGAGATTGCTATGGTTCTTCGTCGCCTGAATTTTGAAGATCCTACTACCATACCTGAACACTCGTCCGGACAGCGCATTTGGATTCCGCAAGCATAGCCTTTGTGTGTATAGACACCTGTCATTTCAGGAATTTCCTTACGAGAAATCCACATAACTAGTTAATCAATTGCTTTCTCTTCTACTCTTCTGCGTTTAGCCAACTTTTTTTTCTTCAAGTGAAATGCCGAGTGCCCCTTGGCAAACCATCGTCCAGCTGATAGGATTTCTTGCGACCATCGAGTTATTCTCTTGAGTTCTTTATCTTCTGCCATGCCTCCTTTCTCTAGAACTAATTTGTACCAACAAAGATTGTCAGCGGTTTTGGCCCAAATATGCCACTGATGAGGCCGACGTCGAGTCCGTACACGGACTCGACGCAAAACAGCAGCAAACACACACATACTTTCATGTAATTAGACAATCGCCATGACGTTCGCTCCAGACTTTCGTTGGCGCGACTTGTAAAACGAGCCCGTAATTCTTACGAATTCCGTAATTTAACTAGAATAAATACGAAATTTTGTTGCTTCTAGTGTTGTTTGTTGTGTTACTAGAGCGTCATGTGTTGCAGCAAAATCTGTCGTGTTGCCGTTCTTGTGTCGTAGTAACGGCGTTCGGAGGCGAGTTGCATTGCGAAGTATAAAGGTATGACACATTTCCAGAAGTTTACCATGAATTTCATTAGTCTCAATGGTTGCATGAGGTATCTATCATCATGAATGTTCAATGGGTAACAAGTGGTTCGAGTTGACGCGATCGCCTTTTGGCGTTTGCTGGAGACTTGAGTGGACTCGCGCCAGATGCAAAGACGTCTGAAGAATTGATGTGGTAACCCCCATTGTTTGTCATGCGCCGATTGTTCGGACTGCTAAGGTGGGTGGCTGCAGCGTTCTGACGGGCCTGAGAAAGAGTCGACGGCAGTCCTCCCCAGCGCCACTGCGCCCATGACCTTCTGTTGTCCCCTCTGGGGCTGTTTCAGGACGAAGTTTAGGCAACTCGTCACCGCTCGACAAGGACGCGAGCGAGGTGGCGTTGGGACTGCTCACTAATGTATGCCGACTGGCGAGCTCAAATTCAACGTTCACGCGCACTTTCTCCGGCTTTGGGTCGGTCAAAGGTTGGAATCTACCCAGCACCGCATCGGTACTGCAGGTTCTCGGTGGTGCCAGTGCAGAAGTGAGTATCGATTGTGGCGCCATTTTCGGAGATACAGGTAAGTTCGGACCCAAAAGCTTCCCAGTTGACTTGCTGTGCTGCGCCATGGAACCTTTCCGTCGAGAAGTACTTTCGTCACCACTTATGTCCGAGCATGAGTCTTCTTCTTCTTGAAGACCTGGCGATACTGAGCCAAGGGCTAATTCACCGTCGATATGGGTCGCTGTCGCTCCACTACTGTGACTTTCGATCTCTGGCCAAGACGACAGATCTTTAATGAGCACTCGACCCCAATCTGGCGCTGAACCACGCTGTTCTACCGCCCGATTTAACGTTCGCAGCAGTGTTACCGGCTCATTAACTGTTGGGGAGGCTGCACGATCATATACAGGTTCGTAGACACACCAACAAGCAAATCGTGGTGGTGGGAGTCTGCCAGTGTAGCAATTGCGGCGACGATACCCTCCTGTACAATCTTGTCCAAGTGCGGCTCATCCCAGTCTGGGTTGTTCGCAGTTGCCGTAGTGGAGTCGGAGCCCGCTTGCTGTGAAGGAAGTTGTGGTGGTGACTGCGTAGATAGAGCTTGCAGTGTTAATGCACATACGTGCCGCTTGAAGGCTGTGGCGTCAGTTGTACCGAGACGTAGAAGCACTTTAACACCATCGTTCTTGATGAGTTGCCGCTTACTGCGGCGCAACCGTGCCAAATTATACAGCGATACCACCACATGCTCACGCGCCAGAGGATTGGTGGACTGTGACAGAGCCAGCACTATAGGCACTAAAGCTGGCTGCGAAGTTAGTCTTTGGCTACGAACGTCCTCGGCCTTGCTTGTAGTAACGCGGAGCTCATCGCCGGTACAACCCGTTTCGTGAGTTGGAGGTGTAGAAGTCGGAGGCTCCTGACGCGATAAATTACGGATAACCACCATGCAATGCAGGGCAAACATCTCCCCACGAACCCCAACGAGAGCTTTGAAGGATGCCCGAGAATCGCCAGCATTTGTGGTACACAACAAAGCGAGCGCATCCAGCGCGCCGTCACGCAGCATGCCATCATGACACTTTGGATTTACTGAAAGACTGCTGAGAGAGGTTGCAATATTCATGCAAGCTGTATTCTCCTCTGATGTCGTCGTTGATCCATCCATAGCACCCTTCGCAATTGCTGCTAGTGCACGCACGATACCGTCCTTCACAAGCCGCTCTTCATAAGACATCCCCCTTCATCTTTAGACGACCCGACATTAAGTTTGGCTAGCGAGCACACCATATCCGTGGCCACTCGCAATGTTGCGGCTTCGGATGCCATCGCTGGACTTGTGAGGATTCCTGCCAATGTAGGAAGCCCATTACAAGCGATGAACTTGCGCTGATTCGTCTCGAGCGAAAAGAGGTTACGAAGCGTGAAGACACACGCGCAGTTCGACTCGACACAGATGGGGGCGAAGCGCCCGACGATGAGGTATTGCCATTTCCAGGAGTTGCTCCAGCTTTCGTCTTCACGCCCCTCATAACGTCATTAATGACACTTACTACGCCAGAGGCAACATCATTTGTCATAATCTGCACAGCCACGGATGATGCGCTAAGGTTTGCCAACGTCTTGGCTGCGTACTTACGCACGTCTCGACTCTCCGATTTCAGCTGCGCCACTAGAATGCCAAGCACCTGGCTCTCGTCCTGCACAAGCAATTCTGCAACGCGAGTTTCTGTAGCGCAAGAGAGGTTATATAGCACGTTTGCTACGTACAGCTTCATCTCTGGGTCGCGCACTTTTGCGAGACTTTTAAGAACACCCAGGGCTCCCTCTTGAATCATTTGTAGCTCGACATGCGTGGCGGCAATAACGGGTTCAGTGACAGCTGTGCTGTTTTCAAAATCCTCATCGTCCTCATACTCATCATCACTGGTAGTGGTGCTAACCGTACATGAAGCACTTGACAGGTTGCTGAAGATGCCGACCATGAGCCGCTTCATTGTCTTGTTCAAGTCAGCTTGATACATCTTAGCTAAAATTCTCACGAGCTCCATCTCAAGCAGTTGCGCTGTTTTCTTGCGGTCCAGGGAAATATTGTACAATGCGCGCAGTGCCAAATCTCGAATAGAGTCACTCTCAATCCGCGCTAGTTTAAGCAATGCGTACAAGACGCCATCGCGTATGAGCTGATCGCGAGCATCTTCATGAGTCAGTAGATTGAAGAGGGCCTTGGCACAGATACCCTTGGTCTGAGGACTATTCACACGCAATAGTGTAATGACAATGAAGTCCTCGACAGTAGCGTCCCGCCATACTCGAGGCAGGGTCTTGCCTTTGACTGGAGCTGCCCGCTCGGCCGCCAAGTTACATAGCGCAATAGCTGCACAAACTTGTGCTTCATGTATGCCGGTGCGCATGACCATGTTGAGGGCGGGTGGAATGTCAACATGCTCTGCCAAAAGTCTCGCACCATGCGGCACTGCAAGCGCCACCTTGGCAATCGTAAGTGCATTTCGCCGTGCTGTACGCTGCTGCAAAAGTGTTGTTGACTTAGACAGCCGAGAATTTTTCGCTGCTGACTGAGTGGCTAGCAACAGCAGACACGAGAAAAACGCCGGGGCATCTGCAGGAGCAGGACCATTGCCTCCATCTGCCATCACACTACCGCAGCAGAGCCTGTGCATCTTGAAGGTAATCTGAGAGGCAGCATACTGTGACTTGATGACATATCGATCAGTTACCGCATCACGTGGCCGCTGATCAGCAGCAGATGCAATCAAAAAGTGTTGAATCGCCTCCAGAACGCCATCGTCTAGAATTGTGCGATGTCTAGCGGCGTGCGAAGCAAGATGTGCCAGAGTTGTTAAACAGTCTAACCAAAGCGCATAAATCGTGGCTGGAGTTTCAGCCGTACTAGGCTTCTGTAAAACGCGTACAAGAAGCCCCACCACACCCTCGTAAAAAGTAACTCGTGGTTTTCCGACCGAGATGATAGGTGGTTGAAGAAGCTAATACAGACGCCGCAGAGCTCAGCATTTGCCAAGTTCTTGGATGCAAATGCCAGCATTGTCGGGATAGCCCCAACCTGGTCATTTCCCTTAGTGCTCTTTTGGGATGCCTCGGCAAGCCGCGTTTTCATCCCTGGGTCCTTGGCAAGTCCAAGCATTGCGTACACACAAGCCTTCTGGATCTCACGACTACTATTGCTGGCACCGGGAGCAGTTGTCGCTTCGTTGCGGACAAGATCCAGGAACGCAGGAACGACACCAGCATTGACCAGTGCCTGGAAGTTCGCGGGATGAAGTAGCAGATTACTGAGCGCTGTAACACAGTCCAGCTTCAACAGCAAACTACCCTGTCCATCATTGGCTCCTTCATTTTGTTGATTTCCGGCAACGGCCAGCATCTCAGGGGCATTCAACAAGCGGAGGAAAATGGGTACTGCTCCATCCTCCACGAGGGTTGGGCGGCATCGATCGTCCAATGCCAAATTGGCGAGTGCTACTACAACAAATTTCTCGGTTTCGGGATCTAAGTTGCTTCGTACAGAGACTGCATAATTGGTGGCAGCCTGATCATCATCGCTCCACTCATCGTCTGGGTCGTTCTGTTTAATAATGCTTAGCAACCTCGGAATGAAGCCGGCATTGCGCATACGGACGTGGAGCCTCGGGTTACAGCAGAGCATAGCTATGGCGTTAACACAGCTCTTTCGAACTGTGCAAAGGAGATCGAGCGCATGTGTCTCCGCTTCCCCACCTCCATCCACATTATTCTTGGAAGGCTTCTGCAATCGCCGAAGCTCTGCACCAACATTGTCAAGAATGTCGGACAAAATACCTGACGCACTATTCTTTGACAACAGTTCTTGGTTAGTCTTGACTGCCGCGAGATTACACAATGTGCACGTGATTGATTCCAATAACGTCAGCTGCATTGGTTGCATTGCCACGGAAGTCAGCACACCTAGTGCATTTACCGCTCCTTCTTCTACAACCATGCCTCGTGTCGTGGGAAGAATGGAGAGATTCAATAAAGCCTGAGCACAGATTGTGTGGATCGCAGTGTCTCCGTGCTTTGCCAACATGACGATCGCATTCAGCAACGCATCGCACGTGACAGCACGCGGTACATCAGACAGGTTAACAAGAGCCAACACACAAAACAACTTTACGTCATTTGGAGCTGCTAGAGGCGACGTCACTGTTGTGGCCACTGTTGCCATCACCTGCGAGAGAGCAGCCACCACGCCTTCATGCACCATGGTGAAATGGTGAGCTTCATCGATAGTAAAACGAAGTAAAGCGCGAGCACATAGCGCCTTGACTGTTGCGTGGGGCGTATGCATAAGATCCAATAAGGCTGCAAAGACGTTTTCATCAATCATTTTGACGTACAGTTCCCTGGTTGACTGTGGAGGCACCATGGCCAGCAACGACAACGACGAGGATGATTGCGCGTGAGATGTCTTTGCCACAGGTGAGAGCGGCACAGGGATAAAATGAGTGAGATTAAGGATGGTTGCCGCGGCGTACAGACGAATGGCTGGATCATCTTGCTTCAGGACGTTCGAGAGGGTGACAAGTGCTCCTCGCGAAGTAGCTGTGCCTCGTAACCCTTATGGCACGATATACTGTAAAGCCCCTCCACGGACTTGAGTTTCGTTTCCTTGGTCAAGTGTGACGTATTAACGCCACCGGGGAGAGCAGACGCTGCTACTGATGCACTTCCAAAGACTGGTATCTGGTGAATTATCGCATTCTTTTCACTCTCTTTCACAGTCGCCACCACGCTTGCAGTGCCCCCAGTAGAACCAATGCCCCCACCCTTAGTTTTAAAACTAGGATCGGGGGTTGTGACTAAAAGACGATTTAGTGGTGTTGGTGCCGACGCTGAAGAAGTTAAGAGGTCATGGCAGGGATTATGGCTTTCGGACTGGAAACGAGACCTATCAATACGTGACAAGTAGATCAAGCCCTCATCATAATCACCTCGCTGGTAGAACAGATCTCCACCGAAATTCTTCTTTTAGCAGAGGCCACAACTTGCTCTCTGTCATTGTCGTCGCCATCCTGCCCTTCCCCACTCCCTGTCTTAGTGTCGAAGAATGTGGTCAAGTCGCGTAGTTTTCCCGGATTTCCATCGTCTGCCCCATTCAGTGACTTGCGATACTTGTCTTGAGCCTCCTGCCGCCGTTTTTATTAGCTGCCTCGCTCTTGATATGCTGCAACAATGCACACACGAGGTCATCTTTGTCCGGGTGATCACGCCAAAAACCGCGTTGTCGATGGAGTTTCCAGTGTTTAACAAGCTCTTTTAGCTCTTCCAGTCGAATGGGCGAGTTGTGTGGATCCCGGTTGCGTGGAAAGAGGTTGTACTTGATGAGGTACACTCGCAGTCCGTCGATCTCCTGGTCGCGACGTAGCGCGGCTAATCGCTGCTCCATATTCACAGCGCATTTTGGCGGGTTAATTGCCATGATCTCCTTTGCTATGGGCTGAGCTCGAACTGCAGAATGACCTATTCATGGAGATCAGAGCCGTTGGTTTTATCGACTTCCATTCACTGTCATTAAAAATCCTCATGGCGCTAACATTTTTCATCATTGGATTGCGGCGGTCTAGTTAGGTTTGCTTACACCTTGCAGTTTTTTCTTTCGAGCTTTAGGCGATGGCGTTAGATCCACCACGTAGAAGAGCTTCTCAGACATGTGATACGACCGCTTGTCACCGTCGTCGTACGCAACGAAATGTTCGTACGTGTCTTCGTTGAACTGCTGAACAGTGCCTTCGTACCACTTGTCTTTCGCCCACTTCACGCGCACACGCTTGCCAACAAGTCGCTGAGGATTGTCGTCACTGTCGTAGAAGGTCTCAACTGCAGCATCAGGATCTAGGATGCTGCGGATGCGTGGCAGCAGTTTCGAAATCGAGCGGTCAATTGCCTTGATCAGCCCGGAGCTCGTTACGCTCACATTCACCCATGAAGACGTGCTGTTAGGCTTTACTAGGACTGTCTTGCGTTGCTGCAAATACCCCTCTGCCCCGCGGTGTGCTACAAGCCACTTTTCCATCCACACACAGCTCATGCGATTATCCCGTAGCCATCTCGTCACCGCGATGTGACGCTTAGCGAGTCTTGCGAGCATGTCCAGAGATGTTTCGGTGGCCTTATAGAATTTTGCTGCGATGCCATCACAGCAAGCAGCTTAGTTAAACCATCTGCAAGCCGCTCTTCAGCTAGGGAGTCACGCATCTTCAGCAACGAATTTAGCGTACGGAAGTATGGCTTGACATCATGGTGATCTTCCACTTCAATGCCATGCATAATTTTTTCGATGAATGCCGACGTGACACGTCGACTTTCCCAGCATAAGTGACTGATAATTTGCTCTAACGGCTTCGTCTCCTTTGTGTAGTGGTTTGCACGCTGCGTGAGCAAAGTAATAAACCGTTCGTTGAGCAGAACATCGTGATCTGTTGGTGTTAGATCCACATGGTCGTGTGCCATGTTAGATGGAAGCATCAACGGATGTTCCACATCTGCTGGGACGTCCATCGCAGGCGGCAAACTACAGCGAATCAGTACGGACAGAAGCTTGAGTACGGTGACACTCAGGTCAATGCGCTTGAGAATCTGCTTTGGCTTGTGCTTTTTCAGGTGGAGCTGAAGGAGCGGTTGGGTTTGTCCAAGGCCCGTGAGGAGTGCAACAATCGCACCTACCACACTGTTCACCACAAGAAAAGACCCTTCGTTACGCCCCGTCTGTACAAAGTCGTACATCATAAGGAAATACTGGCGATGATGTTGAACGGGAACCGACAGCAGCGCTGGCATGAGCTGGATTACGAAAAACATAAACTCAAAGGATGCTGGTAGCTGCTTATTGACGTCGGGGTCTTCGGACAGCGTCTGATGAATAGCCTCGGCCTCCTCCTCAAAGTCAGTGTTTGATGTCGTTGCAATAGCTTCCGAAAGCACGTTTACCATCAATTCGCGCACTTCACGGTGCTCATTGAAGACCAAGAGTTCTAAAAGCAATTCTTCGTTCGCTTCCATCGTTGATAAAAACCAGCGACAACCACCGACATCAGAATGATAGAGTGCCTGCAGCACAAGACGCCACTCTAATACCTTGCTCACATCGCCACCTTGCCACAGGGTGCCGAACACAAATTTGGTCGCCACTTGCAAGGCCTCGAACTGCACTTCGACAGGCTCAAAACGTGGAAGGACAGCCATACTTGCAGCACTTTCTAGCCCCACCAGACAAGACCGTAGGAGGTCGTACGTAAATTTCAGACATCGTGTGTCGTACAGATACCTCTTCCGCCAGAACAAACGATTCTCCATCGCGATAATCTGCCGGATTGGTTCTGGAGCGATTACCTGCACTAAAGTGCGCAAATGCGCCAGCCGAACTGATGCTCTTCGCTTCAGCCTTAAGCAAAAGCTGCTACAAGTACCATACAACGAAAGCTGCTACATGCAGCATCTTTTGGGGTGCGACTTGTAGTTTGGGAGACACTCGAGCGTAAAAGAGCATAAAGCTGCTGCGGTTTTTCATCTTTGTGAGCTGAGCAGGGCCTTCTTCCGATGATAGCGACCCATGGCGACTATGCAAGGAGTCTTCGCCACCGAAGCATTCTTCTGGGATTTGGGCCGCGTCAAATGGGGTTACAAGCGTATCGTTAAACTCGTACCATTGACTATTGTCTTGGACTTCCTGATCGCGGAGAAATGAGTAGTAGTGTCCCGAATGAGCGGTACCAAGATGTACAACAGTCCCTACCAGCTCATATTGCGAATACTCTGGAGCTGTCGTTCTCCCATCATCCATACTATCGGAAGACGTGCTGAGGCGGACATCATGGTTGTCAGTTGCGTCCTCTGATGACGAAGCGGCTCGCTTTCTCTTTTGCTGCTGGCCTTCTTTCGTATATGGATACATGTCCAAGTCGCTAGGAAACTCGAAGCGATCATGCAGCTTAATTTGCTGCATCTTCTCGAAGTCGAACTCAAACCGCTTCAGATGAATAATTAAGTATGCAGGCAGCTTCGAAATAGATATTCGCTTGTGTGTGTCAAGAGTTATCTTCTCATCGTCTTCGGCATCATTCCCTGTTTCTATGCTTTTCTCCCAAGTGTAGCTGACCTTTTCTCCTTCCACCCAACCATCCAATGATTCCTTCAAGTTCCTCCGATCACGAACAGGTACGGAAATGAAATGGAAAGGCTCAAAGCGTTCACTGTAGCGATCTCCCTCTGCAACAAGCTCGTTGCTAAATTCTCCGCCAAAGAATGTGTTTAAGATATTTTCATCACTTGTATAGTGATCAGTATTTCCTCCACTAGCGCCATTCATCTCCGACTCGATTTGCTGGAAGAAAGACGTCAGAAATTCACTGGCATCTTGCTGTACATTCACATCAACAGTTTCACCATCCCAAGTCTTCATTGCGCGTGTGAATGAACGGGGATTATAATAGGGCTTCGCGCTTCCCTCAAGATGAGCAAACAACGACTGGAGTTCATACGTCAGACTTTTTGGTTCAGAACGGTCCTTGCCGTTCGAACTTCCATTTGATTGAAGTCGCAAGACTTGTCGGCGGAAGCGTGGCATCATGAAGAAGCTCTGAATAGTCGAGTTTAAATAACAGGTGCAGCCGAGGTTCTTCAGACCCACGTATTTCCCTCGCTGCAACAGTTGGCCTTTTGCCATTTTTGAGCCCTTCCGCTTAGATGTTGACGTAGTTGGGGTTGCCACAACGGGCTTTGAAGGACGTTCCAGGGAGTGCTGATTCGCCATTTGAATCAACAAAAATCGAAGCCCATTGGTGTTGTCAAGTGATAGTTCCGCCAATAAATCAAAAGCAATCCTTCGACAAGAATCACTGCGGCACTTTGGTTGTTGGAGGTAGTATTGCGACGAGGAAGAGGATTGTTGGAGATCAGCGGGATGGCCTCCATCTTGAGAATCGTCGCTTCTCTTGTTTGGCGTAGCAAAAGACATTTGTGGAACAGCTCGTGCATGATTCCTTCTTGCTCATGCAGAGTTGATGCTACAACCTCGCGCAAGCTGCGGCCATCGCATGGAACATCAAGGAAGCCGTCCGCTAAGACAGTAGGAATTCGCTTAATGATAGCAAGTAATGTCGATAATTGTCCCTCCAAGAGCACTTCCGGAGCGGGTAAGACATTGTGCGCTGGAAGGGCTGCAACACGTCCACCGGCGACATTTTTTGACTAGAGTGAGGTGTTGGACCAGCATTTGCACCATAGGCATCGTCCTTCGCCTCAAAAGCTTTAATTCGGCGACAGAGGGTTTGGCAAGACGGTAGTATCGCAAAGCTATTCAAATTCTCTGCACTGGTCACCAGTAGCATGAACACGCTGTAGTACTCTTCAGTCTGCACTGGTCCGGTATATTCCGCCAAAAGTTGAAGATAATAGTTACAACACGCCACACGATCCTCTTGCAGCTTGTTTTTAGTAGTTGCCAGGGCAGCAATTGCATTGGCAGATTCAAGTCGAACAGGTTTAAAGCGGCACTCCACCAAACAGCTTAAGAATATCTGGCCGTGGCCTGGGAAGCTCTCCAAAATATCCAGCGCACCCTGATTTGCCGCTAGCGTGGACGTTGCAATGCACGAGAGCAGTCGGGTCATCAAGTAAGCGTCACTCGGAATATCATCAACATTATCAGGGTCATCCAGTTGCGGGCGCGCATAAGCTGTCAAAGACTCGGGCAGCGAGGAATCTGATTGCTCCTTCTCGTCTTTCAATGAGGCGTGTGACTGCGATAACACCGATGCCGGATCGTTTTCAGCAGCCACAACAGCTTCTTTTTCAATAGATTGTAGACTGATCAGGGTTTCTAATAGCTGGCGAATCAGCTGTTGGGGATTTTCTTCTATCGTCTCACCTTTCTCCTCAACCAGCTTGGATTCCACCAGAATGAAATGGCGAAGGAGTTTGAGTAACTTAGACAGGCACATAACTGAAAGTGCTCCCTGGGCAAGCAATTGTCGCGGACTGAGCGATAAAACAAACTTCACGAGCTGCTCCTGCCCACCAAGTTTCAAAAAGATGCGCTCCAAGTGTTCACTGTACCAATGAGACTGTCCACCCCAGCCAAGCTCGCATTCTCCCTGCCGCCACCATCATCCTCCTCAACTTCATCACTCAGTTGATGCTCATCACCGCAGAGTGCAAACTTTTCCACCAACTCAAGTTGATACAACAGCTTTGGAGGGCATGTTGCATCTAGTAGTGTGTCCCACTTAAACGAGCTTGGGGCTTTACGAATGGACCCATCAATAGCAAGCACGCTGTTAAGTGTTCGCATTTGCTTTTCCATGTCGTCATCTGTGGTGAGCAATTTCAGCACTTTCCACGCCTCCTCAGCAATTCCGCCATTGTACGACAGCAGTTCAAATATCAAACGTAACCAGGTCTCATTTCCTGACACCTCTGACTTAATGGTGTGCCATTCACTCTCCGTGCTACTGTTATTGCCGGTATTTACCCCCAAAACTGTTGTCCCACCTGCCCCGTGGAAGTCCAAGATGCTGCGATTAACATGACCACTTGTGTCACTCTCTACCTTTGACAGCAATATTGCTTCAACGTAGTTGACTTGCTTAACAGATTTGTGAAAAGAAATTGGAGCTGTTTGAGCCTTAGACATCCTTCCAGACGATGCATGCTGAGCAGATTGACTGCTGAAAACACGCGCTTTATCCAGCGTGAACTTTCCGTGACCTTGTGCTGTTAGCTTAGTTTTTAATGAGTTCACAATGCGAACTCTGTCCGCTGGGTGACCAGTATCCTTTGAAATGCGGTCACGCAACTCCGATACCAAAGAAGTCCGTCTCAAGTGGTAGCGAAAAGGCGCTGCAACTCGACCACCTTGCGTTCGAACATAAACCGTAAGTTCTTCTGGGCCATCAAACGTTCCAGCGACACTAGTGTTGTCTGGTGATTGCACAATCGATTGATGTAGAAATGTATTTAGCAGCACTAGCAGCCGAAGTATTTCTCGCGTGTTTGACGCATCAATCGTGCCCTTCTTCTTCTCGTTCAGGCGCCAGAGACATAATTCCACAAATTCAGACCATACTTCGCGACGCACTAGCTTTGATCCGACGTGAAGATGAAGGTAAATCAAGTAATTGATAGCTTGCTGACTCACAACATCATCCTCTGCTCGTAGCGCCACCTCATAAAGCGTCTCCAATCCTTGTAAGTCCATTGCCTCAACTATGCAAAAGTTATCGCCATCTTTGCCACCAGAACCTCCGTTTCTCAAGGCTGCGCTCCCGGTTGCTGTAGTGCAGGAAAGCCGCCTACTACTCGTGTTAACGAACCGAAACAATCGTTCCAGTGCCCCAAACGACTCCTTGCTTATCGTTTTCATATCCAAACGAATCTGTGCACAGTCTCCCTCGGACACTTTACGCCCAATCAGGGACTGGAAAATTTCACCTACCACAGCTTCAGTAAAGCCTGTGTGGCCAGAATACGCTCGATGAACGAAGTTATTGGGGTCTGGGATGACTTTCGTAAACCACACAAAGAACACCTTTCGTTCTTCCACTGTGCTTTCAGTGTCGTTAAAGCAACCCCACAATTCGCACACAGCACCGTAAGGTAGCTTTAGGTCAGACTTCGTCACGATATATCCTAGAAATGACAAGCGCTTCTGGATTGTAACTAGGTGAGCAGCGGACGTCCGATTCTTGGGATTGGACTGAGCAACGCAATCCTTGATTGCTGCAACGACGACAGATACAATACTATGTGCACTGTTTAACTCTTTCAGCAGCTCATTGGCTGATGTAGGAGGCTGAGAATTCGACCTCGTTAACGATAATGTTGAAGCCGCCAATGAAGATGAACCGCCACCATAACCATCCACGATCTGTTGAATCAAACTCATCGATGTCTCCACCAAGATGCCAGTCTTGATGTTCTCCGCGCATTTCTGCAAATAATCACTTAGCAACTGCTGCTGTTCCTTCCCAGACGTTGTTGATGATGATCCAGCTGAAATCCACAGTTTTTGCACATGGTTCAGCGATTCAGCGAGCGCCGATTCTACTTCAGACCGCATTGCTCCACGCAGCACTCCATTCCCGTTTGGTGCATCACTTTGCAGGATTGCATTCCAATATAGAGTACAGCATAAGTTTACCACCTTGTTAAAAACTTCCACATCTTTTTGAGCATTTGCACTGAGCTTGCTTCTTGATCCAGATGCAACACTTACAAGTGATGAGAGTGACATCTTGAAACCAGTCGTCTCTGATTCCACCACAAGTTTTGAGGCAATTGCAATGATTCTCTTGATGAAATTCACAATTAGCTCGTCATAATCACATAAAGGAACTTGCGTTAACAGCACCACAACCACATCCATTAAATCTGCGGATAATACGCTGCAGAGCGATATCAAAATATCAAAGACAGCCTTCCTGCCCGACTGCAGCTGATTTAATGCCATTTTCCACATTAACACAATATGCCGCTCCGTTAATAGACCGTGCGCTGCAACACACCCGAACATTTTTTTGAACGCTTGAGAATCTCCAAATGAGTGCCTTCTTGAAGAGAATACTTTGCGCAGGTTTCCCGATCGCCGAGAATCACTTCCAAAATGTCAGATGCCACAAGCCACTCCACGATATATTTCGTACGCAGCCACTTTGTGACAGACTGATTTTCAGAAGCTGACGCGCTACTCGCATTTAGCGACGTCGTCGTACTGATCGACGACGAGGAACTGCGCCGCAAATTCAAACTTGCTTTCCTTTGAAGTGTGTCCTTTCGCTGAGCCATCGAAATCAAATCGTTGATCCGCGATATACCTAGGAGACGCTGAGCTAAGTAAGGGCAGCAAATAAACTTCTTCGAGAGATCTAAATGAAAAATCTCGACAGCCTCGGCAAACTCCACGTCACACGATGTGTTGGCGTTCTCCATGCTAGCTATTTCGTCAATATCCGGTTCCGTATTGCTACCACCAAGCAGTAAACCATCTCGACACAGCAAATCCAATACACCAATAATTTGGTCAATGAGCCCGTCATCATCTTTTAGTTCATCCCCACTCATACGCCGCAACCGTGAGAATGTAGCGTTCAGAAAGTCCCTAAAGAAGTCTTCAACCTGGATATCCGTAGCCTGACGATGTCGGGTCGACGATGAACTTCGACGTCGTTTTTGCTGAGCCAGACAGGGCTTCGCTTCATTGAGGATTAGGCAGTATAGAAGAACCTCACTCAGCTTAACTTCCGCATCGGCAAGTCGCTGAAGGATCACACGCAAGCCGCCTGCTTGCACAAACAAATCCACATTGTCAATGAAATAGAAAGACCGGCATGGATGGCGGGTTGGTATGGTCGCCAACGCGTCCGGGCTCACTAAATACGATGTGTACACTAGCCGCTGATACTTTGCTGCCGTGTAGCTCCCGGGATATTTGACATAAAAGAACATACACGAACTGTGTCCATTGAGAATCATCCGCAGTAGCGAGAGCATGTACACCATGACACTGTCAGCATCCTTGCCAAGCATGCACGCAACGATATTTTTCAGCACGTGCTGGTGGAACTTGTTCATCTCTTCCGCCAGGTCGTTCGATAGAAAAGTGCACAAGAGCGATCTCTCAATAAACGGAATCAGCAAGCGCGGTAAATACGTCGCTTGCTTCTCGCGATCATAAAAGTACTTGTCGAATTGTTCCCGCGCCTGTTGCAGTTCCTTCATGCCAGCATTCCACATACCCCCTTGTTTGCGAGGGAAAGGGTATGCTGGAGACATGTACACGTTCGTGTGCGTCCCAAGCTTCGCCACACGGTTCCGACAGGTCGCACGAGAGAGAAACTCGTCTCTTCCTTTCCTCCATGTAGGGATATGCACGCGGATCTCCGTCGAGGACTGCTGCAAGATCTGCGCCACGTTCCATTTGTTGGAGGACGAATCTTTCACGTCGATCCAATTGCCAGCTTTCTGGTTCGAAATGGACCATTTGGAGCCACAAAAATCTTCACTTCCCAGTCGACGAAAACACAAATACGATCGCAACTCCTCTGCAAAAAATCAATAAAGAAATAGTCAAGACAACAATAAATAAGTAAAAAAATACTGTAAAAAAATCCTACTGCCGTCCTCGCCGTTGCTGATTAACGGCTCCTTCAGCCACTCGAAGCCCTCTGGGACGTCCTTCACGTCCCTGACGACGCGAATCTCCTTGAGGGGCAACTTTTGCGTCGCCCGCGTTGTCGGAGAGGGCGGGGCCTTGAATTCTGTCGTCTTGTACCATAGAAAGAGTCCTTTGGAGCGATCCACGGATTTGTCCAGCTTCATCCACGCGTCGTCGCCCTCTGGCGGCTGCTCCCTTTGACGCAGAGCTCCGTGATGGCCTTCGAAGCAGCAGCAGCAGAAGAAGAAGTGGAAACGTCCGTCCCCTCTGCCCGCAGTTTGTACCACAGATACGTGAGCGGAGAGACCTCGGCGGCCGCACCCTCGGCGGTCGTCACGCGGTGGAACCCCCGCCAGCGGCCAGCGCGTTGCCGTACGTGACCTCCAACCCCCGATGAACTCGACGTGCATCGGCGGCGATCGTCGGTCGTCTTCCTCGCTTCCTGTTGCGATGATCGAAGTCTTTTAACTTCCCGCCCTTAATAGCGAGTAGCTGGTTAAAAGAGTTGCTTCGAAGCATAGTTTAATCGAGACAAAGCATAGTTACTTAAGGCTAAAATGGCAGCGGCCAACAGGGCGCTCTCGTTCAGCACCGACATGTACAAGAAGAAGCTTCCCAGCGGAGTACATGTGCGCAAGTGTCCGGGCCAGCGTCTGGACCATCAAGGCCTCTCGTGCCGTGTAGCTGCAGCCTGATCAAAGGAGAACTGCCAATACGGACATCAAGAGAGCACTTGAAAATGTATTATACAATGTATATACGATATGTACGACGCTCCCTTCTTCACTGGCTATCAAGCGGATTATAATACGGATTGGATCGCTTGTGCTTCTGACCAGCAACCTTTTCAGCCTCCAAGGCCGCTCGCTTCGCGGCAAGATTAGCCAGAGCCGCTGCCACTTCGTTCTCCCGTGCCACTTTCGCCTTTTTGCAGTTGTACTGCTCGTCGAATATCGCCCTCGCCGATTCGACACCTTCCTTGTACCCCAGCACCTCCGTGACGTAATCCTTATTCGAGGTGAAGGCATCTTTCGAGAGGTTCGCACTACCTCTAGCCGCGTATGCCATCCCAACGATGACCAACTTGAAGTGCATTCGCTTGCCCCCAAGTGCTTGACGTTGATGCCTGTAGCCTGTAAGTTGTGGATCACCTTGAGTGCGTCTTCGTTTGACTGACACCACCTGAGGTCCACCAGTACGTCCACGTCAACTCCAGCGTTTTTCCGTTCAATCAGCGCATCGCTGAACACGTGCAACGTGAACGCATATTCAGCAATGCAAATTGCCTCTCCAGGCTTGGCAGCTCGGGTGTGATCCAGCATGCGAGTCTGCTGAGCTAAGTCTGCCTTGAATAACTGCGTCTGAGGGAGCTGCCTCAGCAGTTCCATCGCCTTCGGTAAGAATACCTTGAAGGTGCTTCTCGTCCTGTGCACCGCTTTCCATGCATACGCAACGTTGTTCTGCTGCTCGGGCGTCAGCCACATGAGCTTTCCGGCCAGCGCCCCAGGTATATTCTCCGGTCGTTGTGGGAGTCCCGGTTTCTTGGGTGGTGGGAACGGAGAGCCGTCTGCACATGTGTATTCCACACGCGTCGTAGTAACTTGAAGCTTTGACGGGATAAGCGCGCCACAGTCTTGAAGTCGGGCACCAACCTTCCCCACTTCTTGTCCAGGCGCTGATACTTGCGCAGCAGTTCGAGCAGGTCTTGAGCCTCTTCCGGTTGCAATGCCTTTCCTCGTGTCGCCGCCAATGCTAAACGACCAGGCAGCACGCTCCCTATGGAAGCTCCAAAGGTTCCTGGACCATCCAGCAGGTGATGGCGCGCCCAGAGAGCAAAACGTAAAGTAGTTGGCCAACTACTGCGTTCAGGCAGTATCCATGATAGTGGCAAGTTGCTAGTGGCAACCGATCGACGAAATAAGCAAAGTCTAGTCGATCTGCCGAGACTACCATCCTCATCTACATGTACGCTAAGTGACGATCGAAATCACCGACGATGGTGGGGGTGGTTGTGCCAATAAGAAAACTTACACAAGCGACAAATGTGTTTGGAGAGTAAAACATCTACTTTCTATATTGAAAAGAACACGATACGAACACAAACACTAGATACTTCCAAGTAGTGGAGACTGCACTAGAACTGACGCGACAACGCAGTAGAGACCGACGAAAACACTCGCGCTTAGGCATACGAGATGGTGCTGGTGGAGTACTTGCAGAGCGTTCCCGACGGACCGGCGCCCACCTCCTTGGGCTCGCCCGAAGTGGAGCCCTGTGACCACGCGCACACGTCCACCTTCTTGCCGGCGATCTTGACGTTCTCGATCGTGGCCTTGTCACCCCAGTTCTTGTTCACCGTCACGAGGCTCTTCTTGCCGTTCACGGCGTACACGTTCTTGACGCTCACGCTGCGCGCCTTGCCGCCGCACGTGCCGCACGAGCGGTAGAGCTTGCCGAAGTCCTCGGCGTAGAAGCCCTCGATGGACACGGAGCCCAGTCCGTTGTGCTGCACCACCTTGTCCGCGGCCTTTCGCGCGCCACCGCCGATCACCTTGGACACGCTGCTAGCCGAGCCGCCCTTGATGCTCAGCGCGTCCTCGCACACGTCGTCCCACCACACGTTCTCAATCGTGCAGCCGCTCTGCTCGCAGTGCACGCCCTCCATTTGGTTCTTGCCGATGATCACATTCTTGAGCGTGGCTCCGGCCTCCACCAGGAACACGGCTGTGTCCTTGCCGCTCTCCTTCTGCTCACCGCACTTGATGTTCGACCGCTCGTACGTCTTCATGCCGCCGTCGAACACCGTGCCCTTCTTGACGACGTACGGCTTGGCGTAGGCGACCGTGCCTTTGCTGGAGGGCCACGATCCGGTCGGCATGGCGGCCGCTTCGGGCGCATGGATGCACCGGAGGCGACGGCGCTGGTGGCGACGAGCGCGATGGCGACTGCGGAGAAGGCGTTGACCATAGTTGGTGAGTTGGAAGATTGGTTGGGTGGTCGGTCGGTTGCTGCGAAGAGAGCAAATTGGATAATGAGAGTGGAGTGCGCGGGTGTTGAGGGCTCGACTGGGGTGCTTCTGGCTGTCCCCACTGTCAAGCAGGCGGTGTCGTCAACCAATGTTTGCGAACAGAACAGAGCGGTGACCCAGGCAACCTGCCGGAGCACGGGAATAGAGCAGCGCCACCGACATCACAAATCCTGTCGTTATGATCGTTGCTACAGCGGGTCTTCTCCGCCAAGCCAGATGCTCAGCATCATGCTGCCAAGATGCAGCGAGAGGACATCTAGTAGATGACCACCGCCCGCTGCACCACATGGAGTGCTCTTGATTCAGGACTGTGGCATGTCCGCCTGATGGTCGTACGCCGGATGGTGTCTTCGTCGTCTGTACAAAGAGTCGGTCGTCGTGACTGAGAGTGTGAACGAGGCCGACAGACTGTCGGACAGTCGCGATGCGGTGACCTGATGGAACGATGTCTTGAAACTTTCGCGCGACCGTGCAAGATACTGCACCGCGGTGGCCGCCTGGCGATCCGTGCCTCCGCGATCTGCACCGGGTGGCGACTACTTCAACGGTCTGTAACTTGTGGCGCGCAAATAAAGTGTGCAAAATAGTGTGAGTGCAACAAGCACGCGTTGGCGTCGAACAGTAAAAGAATGGACGGTGTCGTTACTCGACGCCACTTACTTTGACTTCACAGGGTGGAGCGACCCCATGTGCTTCACCAGAACAGCGTTAGACCTATTACTACTGGGGTGTCGGACGCGTCGTTCGTGACGCAAACTTGGGTGGGTGGTCGCGAGTCGCGACCCGACTCACGAGTGTTAACACCTCACCTTACCTTCGACACGACGGCAAGAGTGGTGTTCGCTTGAAGTGAGTGTCCTCTTAGTACACGTGTGCCACCGAGTTTACGATCGCACCGAGGATCTTGCGCTGCACACTGCCGCCTGCAGTCTGCAGGGTATTACTGCGGACAGATAACCCCATGGGGCTGAGCACACCTGACGCAGGGCAAGTGGCGCTGCTACCTTCGCTTGGTTTTGGTGCGTTGTGCACACGCGAGGGATCAGAGTAGCCTCCCCGAGCTACACGTGCGTGCAAATGGTAGATGTACCTATTTGGGACGACTACCTAATCGATTTTGATGGCAGCGTTTTCAAGTGGAAATACGTTATTTTCACTAAAATAATTTCGCGTAAATGTGAGTAGAAATGTGGAAAATCAACAAGAGACTAAAGAAGCGCGACTAGAAACCAGCAGGTCCGTGAGAAGGTGCAAGATATCCCGTGGCGATTTGCCGAACAGCACAACATGGTCGC
>JAAVTJ010000118.1:0-14601 GCA_011947355.1 Phytophthora boehmeriae | reverse complement strand
TTCCTCGGCATGGAGATTGATCAAGATCTCACAGCTGGGAAGGTGTCGGTGCGGCAGACCAAGTTTGCGAAGGACATCCTGGAGAAGTTCAGCATGCAAGACAGCAAGCCTGTGAAGACACCACAAGACCCGGACTCAAGTTGACCAAGGCCATGTGCGAAGACGGTTGCAAGCACGAAGAGACCATGGCGAAGGTGCCGTACCGGAACGCCGTCGGTGTTTGATGTACCTGATGGTGGGGACTCGGCCGACCTCGCAGCCGCAGTGGGAGTTCTCAGCCAGTTTGCTGCGGATCCGTGTCCGACACACTGGCAAGCGCTCAAGAGGGTGTTCCGATACATCCAAGGCACGAAGACGCATCATCGAGTTTCAAGCGGGCAACGAGGACGGACTTCAAGGTTATTCGGATGCGGACTGGGCCGGCGACATCGAGTCTCGACGGAGTACAAGCGGCTACGCGTTCATGATGAACGGCGGATGCATCAGCTGGAGAAGCAAGAAGCAGCGGACAGTGGCGCTGTCTTCGACGGAAGCAGAGTACATGGCGCTGACGGAAGCAGCACAGGAAGCGATTTGGCTCAAGGCGTTCCTGCACGAAATCGGCGAGATGAAGACCAAGTCGGCGGTCAAGATCTACGAGGACAACCAAGGATCCATCGCGTTGGCCAAGAACCCGGAGTTTCACAAGCGCACCAAGCACATCGACATTCGCTACCACTTCGTGCGCGAGAAGGTGGAAGACGGTCAAGTGGTGCTGCAGTATATCTCGACTACCGACATGCTGGCAGACTTGATGACCAAGCCGATCACCGCGGTGCAGTTTGAGGTTCTTCGAAACAAGCTCGGGGTTCAGGGTGCAACAGCTGTCGAGTCGAGTGGGAGTGTTGTCAAGAAGACGTCTCGACCAGCTGCGGTATACCGGTAGGATACCGGTATGACCTTCACTCAGTGGCACCGCAATCATTCCTGTGATTACGGGACAGTGTTTACGCCACATGTGGGTACAAGATTGTGGGTACAAGATGGGATCTACGTGGCACTCGCTGATTGGCTAAGGTAACTCAGTATCCAGTAAAGAATCCAGTAGAGTGTACCCAGTAGGTAGGACAAGAGGCTTAGAGGTAGCAAGCAGTTTGCGAACTAAGGACCTAAATCAATCACTTTGCATTTTGCTCTAAACCACTCAAGTCTTTTGCATAACTTGAACAGACCTTTGCCCTCACGAGCGCCGAGCTTCCACTTGAGACCCTTTGCTTCCGCGAAACATTTGTCGCGCTCGAAGGTGACTGGTCCAACATCCTTGGTGAAGCGACCGACCGAGAACAAGTTGCGCGACAACTTGGGGATGTGCCACACGTTCGTGAGCACACCCTTCTTGATCCCGCGAGGCGTCTTCATCGTCATCACGATGTCGCCGCTGCCGATCGCTTGGACCGCACCGTCGTCTGCGAGGCTCACGTTCACTGGGTCGAAGCTCTTGTAGTTCCGCATGAACTTCTGGAGCTCGTCATGTGCTGCGTCGCACCCGAGTCGACCAGCCAAACTTCACTCGACTTGGTGCCCTTGCCACCAACCGAGAAGAGGTAGTCGCCAGAATCTTCGTCCTGCGCGACGTTCGCACGCTGCGACCGAAATCGCTCAGCGTCGTTCTGGATCCGCGAGGGACACTCCGCGATCCAATGTCCTTGTTTGCCGCAGTTGTGGCACGCTCCGGCCTTCTTCGCCGGACGTCCTCTGCGCTTGTTGTCGTTGACCATGAACGCTTGACCTTGCCCGTGCGCGGCTCCTTCAGCACCGCCACCTTGTTCCTTGCGCTTCATGTCTTCATGCAGCAGCCGAGACGTCACGAGTTCCCACGACAGCGAGTCCGACCTGGACTCCAACGCCGTGATGAGGAACTGGTACGACTCGCTCAGACTGCCCAGAAGCGTGATCACCAAGTCGTCCTCGCTGACCGGAGCGCCCACCGCGTCGAGCTGCTCCGCCAGAGTCTTGAGCTTGTTGATGTGCTCCAACACATCATCACCTTCGTCCATCATCGTCGTGAAGAAACGTCGACGAAGGAAGAGCTTGTTGGCCAGGCTCCTCTTCTCGAAGTGTCCTTCCAGTCTTGACCATGCATCGTGCGCACCACTTGCCGATCGGACCAACGGTAGCTGCGAGTCCTCCATCGCGAGACAGATGATCGCCAGCGCCTTGCGCGACTTCCTGTTGAACGTCGCTTGATCAGCCGTAGTCAGGCAGTGCTCCAGCTTGACTTCTCCGCTGACGACGTCCCACAGATCGCGCTCCTCGAGCACCATCTGCATCTTGAACTTCCACGTGTGGAAGTTGGTTCCATCGAACTTGCTGATGCGGCTTGGCGTAGAAGAATCCATGGCGAAGGCGTAGTCGGAGGTTGAGGCGAAGACAGAGTCTGCGGGGCTTGGGCTCATAACCAAAAGACTTGAGTGGTTTAGAGCAAAATGCAAAGTGATTGATTTAGGTCCTTAGTTCGCAAACTGCTTGCTACCTCTAAGCCTCTTGTCCTACCTACTGGGTACACTCTACTGGATTCTTTACTGATACTGAGTTACCTTAGCCAATCAGCGAGTGCCACGTAGATCCCATCTTGTACCCACAATCTTGTACCCACGTGTGGCGTAAACATCGCTCCGTAATCACTGGAATGATTGCGGTGTCACTGAGTGAAGGTCATACCGGTATCTTACCGGTATGTCGCAGCTGGTCGAGGCGTCTTCTTGACAACACTCCCTCTCGACTCGACAGCTGTTGCACCTTGATCCCGAGCTTGTTTCGAAGAACTTCGAACTGCACTGCGGTGATCGGCTTGGTCATCAAGTCCGCCAGCATGTCGGTAGTCGAAATATACTGCAGCACCACTTGACCGTCTTCCACCTTCTCGCGCACGAAATGGTAGCGAATGTCGATGTGCTTGGTGCGCTTGTGGAACTCCGGGTTCTTGGCCAACGCGATGGATCCTTGGTTGTCCTCGTAGATCTTGACCGCCGACTTGGTCTTCATCTCGCCGATTTCACGCAGGAACGCCTTGAGCCAAATCGCTTCCTGTGCTGCTTCCGTCAGCGCCATGTACTCTGCTTCCGTCGAAGACAGCGCCACCGTCCGCTGCTTCTTGCTTCTCCAGCTGATGCATCCGCCGTTCATCATGAACGCGTAGCCGCTTGTACTCCGTCGAGACTCGATGTCGCCGGCCCAGTCCGCATCCGAATAACCTTGAAGTCCGTCCTCGTTGCCCGCTTGAAACTCGATGCCATGCGTCTTCGTGCCTTGGATGTATCGGAACACCCTCTTGAGCGCTTGCCAGTGTGTCGGACACGGATCCGCAGCAAACTGGCTGAGAACTCCCACTGCGGCTGCGAGGTCCGGCCGAGTCCCCACCATCAGGTACATCAAACACCCGACGGCGTTCCGGTACGGCACCTTCGCCATGGTCTCTTCGTGCTTGCAACCGTCTTCGCACATGGCCTTGGTCAACTTGAGTCCCGGGTCTTGTGGTGTCTTCACAGGCTTGCTGTCTTGCATGCTGAACTTCTCCAGGATGTCCTTCGCAAACTTGGTCTGCCGCACCGACACCTTCCCAGCTGTGAGATCTTGATCAATCTCCATGCCGAGGAAGTACTTGAGCTGACCCATGTCCGTCATCTCGAAGCGGTCACCGAGCGCCTTCTTGGTCGACTTAAGCAACTCGTCCGTGCTGCTGGCCAGGACCAGATCATCCACATATAGCGCCACGAAGATCATGTCTTGATCATCCCGCTTGACGTAGACGCAGTGGTCCGACTCGCACTTCTTGAATCCCAGCTCCAGCATGAACTTGTCGATGGTCTGGTTCCACATCCGCGGCGACTGCTTCAAACCATACAACGAACGCTTGAGTTTGCACACATGGTCCGGGCGCGCCTCATCAACATAGCCATCCGGCTGCGCCATGTAGATGTCTTCATCCAGCACGCCGTTCAGGAACGCCGTCTTCACATCCATCTGGTGCAGCTTCAAACCATACTTGGCCGCCAGACTCAGCACGATCCGGATCGACGTAAACTTGGCCACCGGCGCGAACGTTTCTTCGTAGTCGATGCCGAACTTCTGCGAAAACCCTTGGCCACTAGTCGCGCCTTGAATCGCTCGATCTCTCCGGCTTGGTTTTCCTTGACTCGAAACACCCACCGACAGCCGATCGCCTTGCGTCCCTTCGGCAGTGGCACAACATCCCACGTGTCGTTCTTGAGCAGCGAGTCACACTCCGAGTCGCAAGCCTCCTTCCACTTGGCTGCGTCGCTGGATTCCATCGCCGACTTGAACGTGGTCGGCATTTCTCCCACTGAATCCACGACGTACGCAGCTTCGAAGTCTTGACTTTCTTGTGCTGCCGCAGACATCTCGTCCAGAGTCTGATGTCGGCTCTGCGACGCAAACCGCTTGGCACTTGGAACTTCCACGGCTTCCTCCAGCGACTGTGTCCGCGGGTGTCGCTTGCTGCCGGGTTCGAAGTCTTCATCCCGCGCATCTTCTTCTTCATTGTCGTCCTCATCCGACTGCGACGAATCTTGATCTGTCGCCTCTTCATCTTGAATGACTATCTCACTCGGAGAGTAGTTGCGTCTCCCACCGTCGAAGACGTCTTCCATGAACTGCGCGTCGCGGCTCACTAGCACACGACCGCTCTTGATCTCTTCGAAACGATACGCTTTTTCATGCTCCGAGTACCCGAGAAAACGGCAACGCACCGACCGAGCGTCAAACTTGGTGCGTTTTTCCTTCGGAACCGTCACATATGCATGGCAACCGAACATTTTCAGGTTCGCCAGCAGTGGCTTCTTGCCGGTCCAAACTTGGTGCGGCGACTTGTCGTGGCTGATGGCGCGCGTCGGACACCGGTTGCGGAGGAACGTGGCAGTCATCACCGCTTCACCCCAATATGCCTTCGACAATCCGGCGTGCTCCAATATGCAGCGCGCACATTCCACCAACGTCCGGTTCATCCGCTCCGCCACTCCGTTCAGCTGAGGCGTGTACGGCGGCGTGAACTTCTGCACGATCCCGCGGTCGCTGCAGAACTTGGCCATCGCACCGGAAGTGTACTCGCCACCATTGTCGCTGCGGAGTGTTTTCACGCGCTTGCCAGTCTGAGTTTCGGCGAACGCCACAAACTCCGCGAACTTGTCCGCCACCTCGGACTTGTTCCGCAACAAGTACACCACGCAAAGTGTGACTTGTCATCGATGAACGTGACAAAGTAACGCTTTCCACCAAACGTTGGTGTCTGCATGGGACCACACACATCACTGTGAACGACCTCCAGCACTTGCTTGGCGCGGTTGGGCGACGACTTCATGTAGCTCACTCGCGTTTGTTTGCCGAGTGAGCATCCGTTGCACAGCTCCCACTGCTTCACCGACGTCATGTCGATGCCTGTGCCGTAGCCCTTCTTGACGATGGCGTCTAGACCGCCATGGCCGATGTGACCAAGTCGAAGGTGCCAGAGGTACGACGTGGTGTCCCCTTTGCAATCCTTCGAGCTTGCCACATTGGCCTCGTCAGGCATCATCGGCGTCATGCAGAAAAGACTTGAGTGGTTTAGAGCAAAATGCAAAGTGATTGATTTAGGTCCTTAGTTCGCAAACTGCTTGCTACCTCTAAGCCTCTTGTCCTACCTACTGGGTACACTCTACTGGATTCTTTACTGGATACTGAGTTACCTTAGCCAATCAGCGAGTGCCACGTAGATCCCATCTTGTACCCACAATCTTGTACCCACATGTGGCGTAAACACCGTCCCGTAATCACAGGAATGATTGCGGTGCCACTGAGTGAAGGTCATACCGGTATCCTACCGGTATACCGCAGCTGGTCGAGACGTCTTCTTGACAACACTCCCACTCGACTCGACAGCTGTTGCACCCTGAACCCCGAGCTTGTTTCGAAGAACCTCAAACTGCACCGCAGTAATCGGCTTGGTCATCAAGTCTGCCAGCATGTCGGTAGTCGAGATATACTGCAGCACCACTTGACCGTCTTCCACCTTCTCGCGCACGAAATGGTAGCGAATGTCGATGTGCTTGGTGCGCTTGTGGAACTCCGGGTTCTTGGCCAACGCGATGGATCCTTGGTTGTCCTCGTAGATCTTGACCGCCGACTTGGTCTTCATCTCGCCGATTTCGTGCAGGAACGCCTTGAGCCAAATCGCTTCCTGTGCTGCTTCCGTCAGCGCCATGTACTCTGCTTCCGTCGAAGACAGCGCCACTGTCCGCTGCTTCTTGCTTCTCCAGCTGATGCATCCGCCGTTCATCATGAACGCGTAGCCGCTTGTACTCCGTCGAGACTCGATGTCGCCGGCCCAGTCCGCATCCGAATAACCTTGAAGTCCGTCCTCGTTGCCCGCTTGAAACTCGATGCCATGCGTCTTCGTGCCTTGGATGTATCGGAACACCCTCTTGAGCGCTTGCCAGTGTGTCGGACACGGATCCGCAGCAAACTGGCTGAGAACTCCCACTGCGGCTGCGAGGTCCGGCCGAGTCCCCACCATCAGGTACATCAAACACCCGACGGCGTTCCGGTACGGCACCTTCGCCATGGTCTCTTCGTGCTTGCAACCGTCTTCGCACATGGCCTTGGTCAACTTGAGTCCCGGGTCTTGTGGTGTCTTCACAGGCTTGCTGTCTTGCATGCTGAACTTCTCCAGGATGTCCTTCGCAAACTTGGTCTGCCGCACCGACACCTTCCCAGCTGTGAGATCTTGATCAATCTCCATGCCGAGGAAGTACTTGAGCTGACCCATGTCCGTCATCTCGAAGCGGTCACCGAGCGCCTTCTTGGTCGACTTAAGCAACTCGTCCGTGCTGCTGGCCAGGACCAGATCATCCACATATAGCGCCACGAAGATCATGTCTTGATCATCCCGCTTGACGTAGACGCAGTGGTCCGACTCGCACTTCTTGAATCCCAGCTCCAGCATGAACTTGTCGATGGTCTGATTCCACATCCGCGGCGACTGCTTCAAACCATACAACGAACGCTTGAGTTTGCACACATGGTCCGGGCGCGCCTCATCAACATAGCCATCCGGCTGCGCCATGTAGATGTCTTCATCCAGCACGCCGTTCAGGAACGCCGTCTTCACATCCATCTGGTGCAGCTTCAAACCATACTTGGCCGCCAGACTCAGCACGATCCGGATCGACGTAAACTTGGCCACCGGCGCGAACGTTTCTTCGTAGTCGATGCCGAACTTCTGCGAAAACCCCTTGGCCACTAGTCGCGCCTTGAACCGCTCGATCTCTCCGGCCTGGTTTTCCTTGACACGGAACACCCACCGACAGCCGATCGCCTTGCGTCCCTTCGGCAGTGGCACAACATCCCACGTGTCGTTCTTGAGCAGCGAGTCACACTCCGAGTCGCAAGCCTCCTTCCACTTGGCTGCGTCGCTGGATTCCATCGCCGACTTGAACGTGGTCGGCATTT
This sequence comes from Phytophthora boehmeriae, assembly GCA_011947355.1. NCBI lineage: Eukaryota > Oomycota > Peronosporomycetes > Peronosporales > Peronosporaceae > Phytophthora > Phytophthora boehmeriae. The sequence goes on along the minus strand of JAAVTJ010000118.1, from coordinate 7,119 downwards.
CTCCCACTGAATCCACGACGTACGCAGCTTCGAAGTCTTGACTTTCTTGTGCTGCCGCAGACATCTCGTCCAGAGTCTGATGTCGGCTCTGCGACGCAAACCGCTTGGCACTTGGAACTTCCACGGCTTCCTCCAGCGACTGCGTCCGCGGGTGTCGCTTGCTGCCGGGTTCGAAGTCTTCATCCCGCGCATCTTCTTCTTCATTGTCGTCCTCATCCGACTGCGACGAATCTTGATCTGTCGCCTCTTCATCTTGAATGACTATCTCACTCGGAAAATAGTCGCGTCTCCCACCGTCGAAGACGTCTTCCATGAACTGCGCGTCGCGGCTCACTAGCACACGACCGCTCTTGATCTCTTCGAAACGATACGCTTTTTCATGCTCCGAGTACCCGAGAAAACGGCAACGCACCGACCGAGCGTCAAACTTGGTGCGTTTTTCCTTCGGAACCGTCACATATGCATGGCAACCGAACATTTTCAGGTTCGCCAGCAGTGGCTTCTTGCCGGTCCAAACTTGGTGCGGCGACTTGTCGTGGCTGATGGCGCGCGTCGGACACCGGTTGCGGAGGAACGTGGCAGTCATCACCGCTTCACCCCAATATGCCTTCGACAATCCGGCGTGCTCCAACATGCAGCGAGCACATTCCACCAACGTCCGGTTCATCCGCTCCGCCACTCCGTTCAGCTGAGGCGTGTACGGCGGCGTGAACTTCTGCACGATCCCGCGGTCGCTGCAGAACTTGGCCATCGCACCGGAAGTGTACTCGCCACCGTTGTCGCTCCGGAGGGTTTTCACGCGCTTGCCAGTCTGAGTTTCGGCGAACGCCACAAACTCCGCGAACTTGTCCGCCACCTCGGACTTGTTCCGCAACAAGTACACCACGCAAAAGTGTGACTTGTCATCGATGAACGTGACGAAGTACCGCTTGCCACCAAACGTTGGTGTCTGCATGGGACCACACACATCACTGTGAACGACCTCCAGCACTTGCTTCGCACGGTTTGGAGAGGACTTCATGTGGCTCACTCGCGTTTGTTTGCCGAGTGAGCATCCGTCGCACAGCTCCCACTGCTTCACCGACGTCATGTCGATGCCAGTGCCGTAGCCCTTCTTGACGATGGCGTCTAGACCGCCATGGCCAATGTGACCAAGTCGAAGGTGCCAGAGGTACGACGTGGTGTCCCCTTTGCGATCCTTCGAACTTGCCGCATTGGCCTCGTCAGGCATCATCGGCGTCATGCAGAGCTTGAACAGACCTTTGCCCTCACGAGCGCCGAGCTTCCACTTGAGACCCTTCGCTTCCGTGAAGCATCCGTCGCGCTCGAAGGTGACTGGTCCAACATCCTTGGTGAAGCGACCGACCGAGAACAAGTTGCGCGACAACTTGGGATGTGCCACACGTTCGTGAGCACACCCTTCTTGATCCCGCGAGGCGTCTTCATCGTCATCATGATGTCGCCGCTGCCGATCGCTTGGACCGCACCGTCGTCTGCGAGGCTCACGTTCACTGGGTCGAAGCTCTTGTAGTTCCGCATGAACTTCTTGGAGCTCGTCATGTGCTGCGTCGCACCCGAGTCGACCAGCCAAACTTCACTCGACTTGGTGCCCTTGCCACCAACCGAGAAGAGGTAGTCGCCAGAATCTTCGTCCTGCGCGACGTTCGCACGCTGCGACCGAAATCGCTCAGCGTCGTTCTGGATCCGCGAGGGACACTCCGCGATCCAATGTCCTTGTTTGCCGCAGTTGTGGCACGCTCCGGCCTTCTTCGCCGGACGTCCTCTGCGCTTGTTGTCGTTGACCATGAACGCTTGACCTTGCCCGTGCGCGGCTCCTTCAGCACCGCCACCTTGTTCCTTGCGCTTCATGTCTTCATGCAGCAGCCGAGACGTCACGAGTTCCCACGACAGCGAGTCCGACCTGGACTCCAACGCCGTGATGAGGAACTGGTACGACTCGCTCAGACTGCCCAGAAGCGTGATCACCAAGTCGTCCTCGCTGACCGGAGCGCCCACCGCGTCGAGCTGCTCCGCCAGAGTCTTGAGCTTGTTGATGTGCTCCAACACATCATCACCTTCGTCCATCATCGTCGTGAAGAAACGTCGACGAAGGAAGAGCTTGTTGGCCAGGCTCCTCTTCTCGAAGTGTCCTTCCAGTCTTGACCATGCATCGTGCGCACCACTTGCCGATCGGACCAACGGTAGCTGCGAGTCCTCCATCGCGAGACAGATGATCGCCAGCGCCTTGCGCGACTTCCTGTTGAACGTCGCTTGATCAGCCGTAGTCAGGCAGTGCTCCAGCTTGACTTCTCCGCTGACGACGTCCCACAGATCGCGCTCCTCGAGCACCATCTGCATCTTGAACTTCCACGTGTGGAAGTTGGTTCCGTCGAACTTGTTGATGCGGGCGGTCGTCGTCGAGGCAGCGTCCATGGCGAAGGCGTAGTCGGGGTCTTGAGCAGAGAATACGGGGCTTGGGCTCATAACCAAAAGGCTATGATCGATTGATGGCAAAATGCAAAGTGATTGATTTAGATCCTTAGTTCGCTAACTGCTTGCTACTTCTAAGCCTACTGAGTTTCCTACTGGATACACTCTACTGGATTCTTTACTGGATACTGAGTTACTTCAGCCAATCAGCGAGTGCCACGTCGATGCCCATCTTGTACCCACAATCTTGTACCCACATGTGCCGTAATCCCGTAGCGTAAACAGCGTCCTGTCGTCAGCGTCCCATCATCAGTGTCCCGTAAACACTGGAATGATTGCGGTGCCACTGAGTGAAGGTCATACCGGTATCTTACCGGTATACCGCAGCTGGTCGAGACGTCTTCTTGACAACAGAAACGACTGAAGTGGGATGCCAAGTCTCGTGCCGGCGTGTTCATGGGGTACGAGGAGCTGTCGAAGGCCTATCGTGTGTATGACATCGAGGCGGGGCAGGTGGCTGTTACTCGCGATGTCAACTTCGATGAGACCAAGATGGGGTCGACTGCGCTGAACAAGATCGACAGCATGGACGATGTCTAGGACGACCTGGATGACCTCGACATTGGTGAAGATGAAGGGACTGCAAGCGAATTCAAGCAAACCGGCAAGCGCAAGACTCGCTCTGTCAAGACTACGCCCGAACCGCCCCACCGATCGCGAACCAGGACAACGTTAGAAGAAGCAAGCGGTCCGGAAGATGTGTACGAACACCGTGCGAAGCGCCGATCAGCTGTGCGTGAAGAAGTCAAGGTCGAGCATGACGACGATGAAGCCGACTCGACTCCCCGGCATTCTGGCAAGCAAGTGCCAACGTAGCAGAAGCTGGTGACCTGGCGGAACCGACGACGTATCAAGAAGCGGTGGACGGTCCCGACCAAGTGCACTGGCGCAAGGCTATCAACGCCGAACTCGATTCGATGCGTCTGCGAGGTGTTTTCCACGCTGCCAGACTTCCTGCTGGACAACAAGCCATCGGAACCAAGTGGGTGTTCAAGATCAAGCGAAAAGCTGACGGATCCATCGAGAAGTACAAGGCGCGTTTGGTGGCGAAAGGATTCAAGCAGAAATTTGGCATCGACTACACGGAAACGTTTGCGCCTGTGGTCAAGTACACCACGCTTCGGATGATCGTCGCAGTAACAAGTCACTTGGGGTGGACAGTCGACCAGCTGGATGTGGTGACTGCTTTTCTGTATGGCGAAATGGAAGAGCTGGTACACTTGGCTGTCCCCGAAGGCGTGAAATTGGATGATGGATTCGACTGTTTGGAGCTGAAGAAGGCGATCTACGGTCTCAAGCAAGCGTCTCGTGTATGGAACGAGACGTTCGACCGGTTCGTGCGCTCCATCGACTTCCGTGTCTGCGTTCGACCCGTGTCTCTACCTAAAGAAGAAGGCTGGACACTGCGTGCTATTGCTGGTATACGTGGACGACGTGCTGGTGACCGGGAGTTCGACTGAATTGATATCCCAGACCAAGCGCGACCTCAAGACACGCTTCGAGATGACCGACAGCGGCAAGTGCAAGTTCGTGCTCGGCATTGAGCTCATCGACGGACCTGATGGCAGCATGACCATGTGCCAGAGGCGCTATGTGGACGACATTCTCAAGCGCTTCGGTATGGATGAGAGCAAGGCAGTGGTGAGTCCCGTCGACATGAGCACGAAGTTGGTTCCAAGCGACGAACCGTCCAAGATCAAGACGCCGTTTCGTGAGGCTGTTGGTGCATTAATGCACTTGATGACAGCAACTCGGCCGGATATCGCGTTCGCAGTGGGATACGTCGCGCGCTTCATGGAGAACCCGCAAGAAGAACACTGGATCGCGGTGAAGCGCATCTTCCGCTACCTTCAAGGGACCAAGACTTGTGGGATCCGCTTCAAGCCTGGTGACCACGTCGGCTTTCTGGGATATTCCGACGCCGACTGGGCCGGCGACATCTCGGATCGCAAGTCGACTTCAGGGTATGTGTTCCTGCTAGCGGGTGCTCCCATCAGTTGGGGAAGCAAGAAGCAGTCAAGTGTGTCGCTGTCCACGAGCGAAGCCGAGTACATCGCGCTGAGCCTGGCCATCCAGGAAGGCAAGTGGGTGCACTGACTGCTGTGTGAAGTGCTTCAAGCTGCGGACCAAGATTCGCCAACGCTCAAGATCTTCGAAGATAACCAGTCGTGTATCAAGATGACGAAGAATCCTGTCAACCATGGTCGTGCCAAGCACATCGACATCAAGTACCACCACATCCGCGATGAGGTCAAGCGCGGTGAAGTGACGGTGGAGTATTGCGAGACGGCTTCGATGTTGGCGGACATCATGACGAAGGCGATGCCCGGACCACGCCACACGGAATTGACTCAAGCTCTCGGCGTGAAGGAGTGTTCGCATTGAGGGGGCGTGTTGAAGATCGAGTGTACTGGTATTTCTGGGTTACCGGTATACTGGTGTGTACCGGTTGCACCAATGACCAACACTCACCGCCTCTACAGGCATTCTATATGTTTACGCTACGGGATTACGGCACACGTGGGTACAAGATTGTGGGTACAAGATGTGCTCCACGTGGCGGTTGCTGATTGGCTGAAGTAACTCAGAATCAGGTAAAGAATCCAGTAGAGTGTATCCAGTAGAGTATCAAGTAGGCTTAGAGGTAGCAAGTAGCTTGCGAACTAAGGACCTAAATCAATCACTTCCAATTATTCCATCAACCACTCAAGTGCTCAAGTTCTCCATCCTCAACACCTTGCTCTTCCCATTGCCGCTAGTCATGAACGCTTGACCGTGCGCGGCTCCTTCAGCACCGCCACCTTGTTCCTTGCGCTTCAAGTCTTCATGCAGCAGCCGAGACGTCACGAGTTCCCACGACAGCGAGTCCGATCTGGACTCCAACGCCGTGATGAGGAACTGGTACGACTCGCTCAGACTGCCCAGAAGCGTGATCACCAAGTCGTCCTCGCTGACCGGAGCGCCCACCGCGTCGAGCTGCTCCGCCAGCGTCTTGAGCTTGTTGATGTGCTCCAGCACATCATCACCTTCGTCCATCATCGTCGTGAAGAAACGTCGACGAAGGAAGAGCTTGTTAGCCAGGCTCCTCTTCTCGAAGTGTCCTTCCAGTCTTGACCATGCATCGTGCGCACCACTTGCCGAGCGAACCAACGGTAGCTGCGAGTCCTCCATCGCGAGACAGATCATCGCCAGCGCCTTGCGCGACTTCCTGTTGAACGTCGCTTGATCAGCCGTAGTCAGGCAGTGTTCCAGCTTGATCTCCCACATGCCACTTCCCACAGTTCGCGCTCCTCGAGCACCATCTGCATCTTGAACTTCCACGTGTGGAAGTTGGTTCCGTCGAACTTGTTGATGCGGGCGGTCGTTGTCGGGGTGGCGTCCATAGCGAAGGCGTAGTCGGGGTCTTGGTCAGGGAAGACGGGGCTTGGGCTCATTGTTGTCAAGAAGACGCCTCGACCAGCTGCGACATACCGGTAGGATACCGGTATGACCTTCACTCAGTGACACCGCAATCATTCCAGTGATTACGGAGCGATGTTTACGCCACACGTGGGTACAAGATTGTGGGTACAAGATGGGATCTACGTGGCACTCGCTGATTGGCTAAGGTAACTCAGTATCCAGTAAAGAATCCAGTAGAGTGTATCCAGTAGGAAACTCAGTAGGCTTAGAGGTAGCAAGGGTTGCGAACTAAGGACCTAAATCAATCACTTTGCATTTTGCTCTAAACCACTCAAGTCTTTTGGTTATGAGCCCAAGCCCCGACTCTGTCTTCGCCTCAACCTCCGACTACGCCTTCGCCATGGATGCTTCTACGCCAAGCCGCATCAGCAAGTTCGATGGAACCAACTTCCACACGTGGAAGTTCAAGATGCAGATGGTGCTCGAGGAGCGCGAACTGTGGGAAGTGGCATGTGGGGAGATCAAGCTGGAACACTGCCAGGCTGCGGCGGACCAAGCGCTGTTCAAGAAGAAGTCGCGCAAGGCGCTGGCGATGATCTGTCTCGCGATGGAGGACTCGCAGCTGCCGCTGGTTCGCTCGGCCAAGGACGCGCATGATGCATGGTCAAGACTGGAAGGACACTTCGAGAAGAAGAGTTTGGCCAACAAGCTCTTCCTTCGTCGACGTTTCTTCACGACGATGATGGACGAAGGTGATGATGTGCTGGAGCACATCAACAAGCTCAAGACGCTGGCGGAGCAGCTCGACGCGGTGGGCGCTCCGGTCAGCGAGGACGACGGTGATCACGCTTCTGGGCAGTCTGAGCGAGTCGTACCAGTTCCTCATCACGGCGTTGGAGTCCAGGTCGGACTCGCTGTCGTGGGAACTCGTGACGTCTCGGCTGCTGCATGAAGACATGAAGCGCAAGGAACAAGGTGGCGGTGCTGAGGAGCTGCGCACGGTCAAGGTCAAGCGTTCATGGTCAAGCGACAACAAGCGCAGAGGACGTCCGGCGAAGAAGGCCGGAGCGTGCCACAACTGCGGCAAACAAGGACATTGGATCGCGGAGTGTCCCTCGCGGATCCAGAACGACGCTGAGCGATTTCGGTCGCAGCGTGCGAACGTCGCGGGACGAAGATTCTGGCGACTACCTCTTCTCGGTTGGTGGCGTCGCGGGTGCCTCCAAG
>JAAVTJ010000117.1:0-20383 GCA_011947355.1 Phytophthora boehmeriae | reverse complement strand
GACTCTGTACGTGCTGCTCATTAGCCGCTTTAGCTGCCACGCTAGCTGCGTATGGAGCGATGGATAGACCTGAACCGCCAGGCATATTGTCGCCAACAGTGCTGTTGGCTGGTGACGAAAATGTGTCGGCTCGAGTTTGTTAGGCGTAGATCACGAGTGGTGGTGCTTAATGAGGAGAGAGAGGAGCGAATTGATACAGCTGCCAGGAAGTCAAAGCAACATACTATAATTAGGTCCCAGACCCCATACTGACTCGGGTCACGACCCGATCCGATAGAAGGTTGATACCCATTAAATATTTAAGCCGCACTCATCAACTTCAAGAACCCGTGCCGTCGCGGTGAGCGCACGGAGCACATCGATTTATAGTCCTCGCGTGGCTGACACTGACGAATCCACCACAAGTAACATATATATATATATATATATATATATATATATATATATATATTAGAATACTGATCTTGCTAGTCATTGCTTTACGTGTGCGACAGCAACTAGTGACAGCTCAGCATGGAAGAAATAGCTGCCTCAGGACACACTCTTACACCTCTGCGTGACGTCTATTTGCCAATACTTATACGTCTCATAAGACCCTGAAGTGGCTCAACAAGCTTGTCGACAAGTCAACTGCACCCATGCAGCAACGTTTTGAGTTTGGACATCTACGGGGTTGAAGCTGAGTCGTTAGAAATTGATCCTTTTATTTGCCCTGAGAATCGAGGATGTTGGGCTTAACGTTGAGCGAAACTAGTATTGTAGATGAATGCCGCGGTCTTCATCTCTCTGGCTGGTGGGTCTGCTTCACAAAACACAAAGCACGTCTTAAATAATGCATTTCCTGCTTTTGCTAACTGTTGCTCATTGTTACCGCGAAAAACGTCAACGAAGCATGGGGCGAGCCCTCAACAGTGCATTGCACCGTTTTGGGTAGCCCCCTTTCAACAAATTAGTGGACCTCTAGTATACGGCTCTCTTAGGTCGTCACCTGCTTTTAGGAACAGCAACATGAACAGAAAGCAAACAATGTTTAGTCACGGGCTGCAACAACTTTCACTATTCGCAGCCAGGTATGTAGCTCTTCTCAAGCAGTATTCTGGCATTTAGTGGTGAAGAGAGCTCAGTTCTCAATTTTCCAAGCATCGCTCAAGTGTCCAAGCGAGGTTTCCACAGCATCACTGTTGAAAGAACCACCGCATATTGAACTTGAAAGTTATGCGCCCATACAACGTCATCCTGCTCGCTTTGGCGCTCCTCGTAGCGTCTACCAATGCTGACTTGGCGGAGACCGCTTCTACAGGTCATTTGCTCACTGCTGTTAGCAGCAATAGACGCTCCTTGCGTGCAGAACCTGTGAAGAATAATGATGGCGACGAACTTCTGGAGGATGGTGTTGATGATGAAGACGAGGAAGAAGAGAGATTCGGGCTCAGTACAATCACGAATATCAAGTTGCCCTGGTCAAAGGCGGCGAAGAAAGCGAGGAAGATCAAAGCCGAAAAAGAGGCGGTGGCTCTAAAACTTGCACAGGCGGAGCAGACGGCCAGGGCTGATAGGGCCCAGCAGAAGCTCAAGGAATGGGCGGAGTACCAGTACACCAACATGCTCTCGAAGAAGAGATTTTGGGAGCAACGTTAACCCCAACAGCCTCGATTTTCAGGACAAAGAAAAGAGATCCCTTATTGTCGGCTAGCTCCATGTCCACAGACGTCTAAATGCAAAATACTTTTTAGCCAGACTCAATGGTTAACAGTTTAGGCTTTTCATCTCCGCTTCAAACGAGGCCACCACGGGTGCTCCAGCTGCCAAGATGTTGACGCCGGAGCAGTGGACGGCCCTCAACGAACTGGCAAACTGCCCCACAGCGTGGTAGATTCACCGCCGCATGCCACGAGATGTGGCGGAGCTGGACGAAGTGCAGCTGGAGCAAAAGACGTCCGGTAAGCTTGCCGACCGCTTCATGAGGTTCCCATTCTGACGGTCCTCCGATCAAGCAACTCCGCCATCAGATCCATCCCAATTGCATAGCTGTGCTGCGCTTCATTCAGCGATCTCACACGATTCGAACTGCGCGCAGTCCACCACGTCCTGTCGAAGGTCGACTGGTCTGGGGAAGGCCAAGCGAATACACCGCCGGCCTGATCGCGAGCGATGTGGCCACGATCAACGGTGGCGCTTGGGTGGTGAGCGATCTCTACCCAGCGCATGATCACCGCGGCTACACCGCCTACGCTCGAGAATCGCCGGGCTGGGCGCATCCAGCAGATGGCTGATGTCCAAGTCCCAAGTCGACTCCGCTTCCTTCGCGCCACCACCATGTAGTGTCTGTCAGTCATATGCTGTATCCAATTAACTTTTAATCGCAGCAAAACACGTGCACAACTCAAACTCATTTGATTTTGTGTATACGTCGAGAAGCTCCCAGCGTACGCCGATGGCTCTCTTGAGCCACACAAATCCAATGTCTGAAAACCATATACTGCCGTTCCGTCTTGATCAAATGCTTACGACATCTTCAAGGCATTCTGGAGTGAGAGCTCCATGACCGCTACCAGTGTGGTTGAAATGCGTTCGCAGATGCACGGAGAAACTCAATATACAGAGCTGTGAAATATACACGTGGAATCCATTTGCACACAATGAGTGCCGTCCATTTCTGCGCGTTGACTTCAATTTACACGTGAAAATCCCCTCTCCACAAAATGAAACAACAATGCGTGCCACCGACGTCTTGACTCAAAACTATGAGATGCACGATCATTACCGTATGTGCAGGAAGGTCTGCGTGCAGTACCGAGATTGATCACAACACTCTTGGCGACTGTGCGGTCTCGACAGCTGCGATCTCGCACAAATTGACGAGGTAGATATTGACGAGGCAGATATTCACGATCGCTTCCTCATATCTCCCGTCCTAACCAACTCGAAGGACGCCGACTCCTGCAAGTTGATCTTGTGAGGCAGGCCATCTACGTTAGTAGTTTCGGTTGCCAGGAGCCACAGTCCAGTCCCCATTCTCGTAAGCGAGTGAAAACCCCACTCGGCATACAAACAACAAACCCAACGTGACGTATCCGTCCAATTTCCACTGGCCACGCACCACGTCAGTCACGCCGATCCATTAGTAGCACAGGACAAGAACTCATCGACAGGGACATAACTGTACATAGTGGAGCTCACATGCCTTCTCTTGATGCTGTCCTCCCGTAGGTCTCAGCTCAGGTTTCCTGTGTCACGACGGCTTCATTGTGATGTCGTGGCCCCTCCAGTCTGCAACCCCCACTTTCGATGAGTCATTATCAGGTCTGGGTTTTCTTGAGGTGTCCACAAACCCTCAAAAAGCACCAAGCCGGGTAGTACAGTGCCACTCTGTCAATGCCTTCCATGAAGTTTGTACGTTGTTTCAATGTGTTTTTCTTTTGTAAAACGTTGTGTCTGATGTGAATTTTGGCGCAGTGCGCTTGGAAGTGTGGCAAGACGATGTCACGTCCACCCGAACGCTGTTGGATTGTCGTGCATCCGTGAACACGGGATGTTTGCAGGAGTGTTGATCGGGGGCGACTGGGCTGTCAAAATACGACGTTACCGGAGTCTCAGATCAGTAATTCATGTCGTTGCAGTTCGACTTAACCATTTTCTTGTTGTACGCCATTCCAATCCAGTAAAGCATTCAAGCAGCAATCTTCGCGTCATGATTTCTCATTGTGACTGTTCCTGCTTAGCACTTTCCTGCCGACCGTAGTTCTTGCCGACGAACGTGTCCATGCCGTTGAGACCGCCACCAAGTCGAACCACCCAGTCGTATAACGGTACAGGGAGCAGCCGTGACACAGCAGGAGCCCATGACAGCACAATCCCTCTCCATCCCGTGAAACACGACACCAGCAGCTGATCACCTCGCCGCATAGCGTGATAGATCGAGTCTGCAACCGCAGACTCCGGTAGCATCGGAATAAACAAGCGCGATATTTTGACGGCCCAGTCGCCCGAAGCCAACACTCCTGCAAACATCCCCGTGTCCACAGCTGCAGGACAAACCAACAGCGTTCGGATGGACGTGACATTGCCGCGCCATAGCTCCAAGCGAACTGCACCAAAATCCACATCAGCACAACATTTCTACAAAGAAGAACACATTGAAACAACATACGAGCTTCATGGAAGGCATTCACAGCAGCTTTGCTGGCGCAGTAGTCGGTCAATCCAGCGCTGCTCGTCATGCCCATCACTGACGACACGGTCACGAGCAGCGCCTCTGACGCCTTCTTCATGGAGGGGAGGGCCGCCTTCAGTGTCCAGAAGTGCGCCAGTGTGTTGACCGCAAACGTCTTTCGGATCTGCTCAGGCTTCAACTCTTGGAACGATCGCCCCGCCACAACTCCTGCATTGTTAACCAGCACTCCAATATGCTTAGGGGCCACGTCGCCTATCAACTGCGTCATACATTTGTCCACAGCACTGGGGGTCAAACGTCCGTGTCAGTCCGAAAGCCTCATACCCCAGCAACTGATGAGCCTACCAATGGTCAGCCACGTCGCAGTCGTAAATCAGCACGCGCTTTCTATCTCCGCCGCTTTGCATCGAAGCCAATTCCGTCTGCAGTTTCTCCAGAGCGATCGAGTCGATGTCCACCAATGCCAGCGTTATGTCCGCAGTCTCCACAAACGTCTTGCGCGCTAGTTGTCTGCCAATGCCGCTCGCAGCGCCCGTGATCACCACCGCCTTGCCTTCCAAGCTGAACGGGCGTCCGCCAGCAACTCCCAACGCGCGTGCAAGGAGCCACAGCCCTGCCACCAGCACCACCAACGTGACGCCCTCCATCCCAGTTATTGTCGTAAATAATTCTGTCCTGACCAGACAAAAACATAAAGACATAAATATTCCTAAGAGGACATTATCCATTTTGGACGATGCCGTGCACGATCAAGATCCGCCTGGTGGAGGCACGGGACATGCCCGTGGTGGACCGCGCGAGCAAGCTGGCGGACGCGTACGTGGGCATCACCTTCGCGAGCTTCGAGGCCAAGTCGTCCGTGTCCAAGAAGACGCTGAACCCCAAGTGGGACGAGGAGTTCCGCTTCGACGTGGCCGACGATTCTGTCCTGCAGAGCCAGCCGATCGAGTTCAAGCTCATGGACCACGACGTGTACACGACGGACGCCACTGTGGGGATCGTCTACGTGGACCTCAACTGCCTGCTGATGCGCGACGGCCACGTGATCCAAGGCTGGTTCCCAGTGTACGACACTCTGCTGGGCGTGCGATGCGAACTAAGCCTCGTCATCAGACTGCAGTACTTCGGAGACGTCAACCCCTTCAGAGAGTCCTCGGCTGGCGTGCAGTTCTTTGGACTGTCCACTTTGGACCCGAGCTTGTACCGCATCGAGAGCATGCTGGGCTTCGTGGAGGAGCTGGTGGTGCACGCAGACCCAGAGTATTCCTGGAGCGACAACTTCCGGACGTCCAGGAGGAGCAACGAGCACAGGCAGCTGCTGTTGTACAAACTGTCGTCGCAGGTGGTCACATTGGTGAGAGAGAGTGGTGCTTCTGTGCAGATTTTTTGTGGTACGTGAAGCTGAAGTGGTGTGGTGATGTGAAATTTAGGTCGGCAAGAAGGCTCTGGAGCTTGGTGGCAATGCTGTGTTGGCGTACAAGCAGTTCTTCGATGTGGAGGGAGATAGCGGCTTGGTGGCGCGCGCATGCGGCACTGCGTGCTACATCACACCAGTCGGGAAGAATGAGTTGTGGTCAGGTGAAAATGGAAGTGGTGGACAGCAACGGACACACAGCGAGGATGGCCACGACGTTGAAAGCATAACAGATATCTTCAAGGACGACGGGTCAACTGGAGGAGACAACGTGGACGCGTTAGTTTCTCCTCGGTTTTTCCACGTCGCGTGTTGAAGTCGCTCAAGGCACCCGAGGCATTTAACATTTCTGCCCACGATGTACGCTACTTCAGCTGTTATGGCGAATGTGTGTGAACGCCTTAGTCACAGTGGTGTTGTGTCCTTGTCTATTCCAGGAGGTGCAATTGATTACTCTGAAGGTGTTCAACCCTGCGACGAGAATCCGACTAGCTGGAATCGTCAGTGCCCGCTCAGTGAAGTACCTGGGAAAGCTAGCTACAAAGTTGGCTGACCAGGAGACGCGAGACTCCTGGTGGCTAGAGCTCCGAGAAGAGGTAAGCCTGGACAATCCGAGATTTCGATACTACTGATGTCATGGTATGTGTTTTTTAATCACCATCGTGTGTACTTGACATGTTCGCGCAGATTCGAGCTCACGCGCAGTCATTGCAATGTCCGTTCGTGATAGGATACACTGAGTCGTGTACCATCCACGATGATGTCTGTGTGATTTCAGCTTCGTGAGTTACTATTACTCGTTGTCTCGACATGGGTGCACGAAGTCAGCTGCTAACGTTTTGTTGACTGCATTGCAACATGGGTAGAGGAACTGCTGCAGTCATGAAAAATCCGTTAGAGGACCGGCCAGCTCGGCGAGATGTTGCCGCCAGTTACGATGCGGGTGATGATGGACTGGATGGGCACACTTCATCTTCTCCTATGCTCAACACTTCACTGCTAGACCACCCTGGGTCTCTTGGGCGCCGTAGCCCTTCGTTTTCGTACGCTACGCATCCATCAGCCATCCCCTCGGCAAGGACAAAACCCAGGTTTGATATTTATTTAGTATCCTTTGTGACGCTTGTTGTTTGCCGCTAACGTGTTATCACATTTGTACACGTGTGCTCAACTAGGAAAAACCGACTATCTAAACCCCCGTGTCTCCTGTGTCATATCCCTTACTCGAGATCGTTAGCACCGTTTTCAAAGTAGGTAATCGTTCGCATATGGTGCACCCGTATCGCTTCTTATGAATCGCCGCGTTACTGTACATGTAGCATGCGTATGGTTCGTTGTGGCGTATGTGGAAACAAATGGGTCCCTGAGATGATGATCGCGTCAATCGAGCCTCCTGCCGGACTTGCTATGATGGGGAAAGGCACCTTTGTACAGGCTAGAGTATGCCGTCAGCGTCGGAAAGGAACCGGAGATGTGAATGCAACTATTGTGTCGGATGCGTTACCATTCCTCGAATACGAACTGTATCGACAGGTATGATTCGTTGTTGTTTTTCAGGGGACTTGGCAAATGCAGTTTGTACTAACTACAGTAATTGTCATTGATTTAGCTAATCGTGAAGATGAAAGTCCTCGGTGTAAACGCTGTGTTTGCATTTGATTCGCAAATTCAAATCGGTGGCTCGCTCATCGTTGGCGTCATTACTGGCACGGGACTCTATCTCCCTGCTCTACCACCTCCACCAACCCTGCGGATTGAGCGAAACATCGATGTATGAGATTGGTATGTTTACTTCAAGTAGCAAATGAGCCTCACCATTGCTACGATATTATTCAACTAGGTAAAAGACGACGAAGACCGGCGCCTCGTACAACTTCAAGCCCAAATCGAGGAGCTCAGCACATTCAACAAGGACAGGGTGCGTACAATATTGCAGCAAGGCAAAACTTGAAGGGCTTCAATTTCGTTAAGTTCTGAACGCTGGCGGGCTTGTTATTTCATGGTATGTTGGTGTGACTAGCTCCATCGTGATCGGTTGTGCATCGTACAACCTGAGTATGAGTACGGAAGTCGGAATGCACGGAGTCAACTGCAAGTCAGCTCTTCGCTCACTTCGGACCAGGATGGTGAGCCTAGCAAAATGCTTAAGCGCACACCTCACCCTGGCCAATCTCGAGGTGGGGGACGGCGGAATCGCCGAAAACAAGGGTCTGTTCAAATTCCAGATGATAATGTTGCGACTCAAACGCCTACAGATAACGTTCCAACCTCTGAAGATTTGTCACCGCTGAGTGGTGGTGATCCAGTTGCCACAGAAAGAGCTGGAACACCACCTCCACTATCATCCCAAGGATCTCTTGACAACGATTCGAAGACACTTAGCTCATCTTCAGAATCAAGCTCGGAGTCGGAGGAAGAAGCGTTTATTGATGGTTTTAGTGACTCGAAAGAAACATTTGTCTTGGAGATCGATGATGAGACCGACGAAGATTTAATGTCCGTGTTGCTCGAGCAAGAGCTGCCAGAGGTTAGCGGCGTTATATTGCTAGTTACAAGACAACTGCACTAATTCTTCGTCTGGGAATGTGTACAGGGATTTACATGTGCAACACAGACCGGCTTCCTGGGGATTTTACGCCGGGCGAAAACGTGCATTTGATTGTATCCATGAAGCGAGTCGAGTGGGACGAAGACCGTATGAGAGATACACGGCTAAACGAACTGCTCTCAGTAGTTTTCAAGGAATTATTCGCAAGGTACAGCATAGTCGCAGTGATCAGTTCTTGCCCATTCGTTTGGCATCTCACACTAACATTTTTGTTCGCTCCTGATTTCATTCAGTCTCTTGTTTAAAGTGCGCGCTTACGCCCCTTGTGCCATCTGCGGATTGAAGACTCGTATTGCTGTGGCATCCGAAACAATGGTACGCCCTCTTTGGCTGTGTACACCTTAGATCCACACTAACGCACTTTTTGTTGAACAGCTCGAAGTGGTTCTAAGCGGGATGGCTATCCTAGAGAATAGCTGGGAAGACCCTTTGGACAATCTTCTTCTATCCAATGTTGCAGAGATTGAAAGGTCTCAAGAAGCCAAGGAAGATTCTGCAGTCAGCGATGCATCGCCAGCTGCCGCGCTATCAGTGCACGATGTTCAGCTATCCGGGAAGAGAAGCATTTCCAGACTCCGTGTTCAGATGCCACCTCCGATGCGAAGTTTATCACACTTTCGCAATAGCCTCACACCAAGCCCAGGTAGCGGCATGCCCTCGGTCCCAGCTCCATACGGACGGGAGTGGATCGAGC
Organism: Phytophthora boehmeriae; assembly: GCA_011947355.1. Classification (NCBI taxonomy): domain Eukaryota; phylum Oomycota; class Peronosporomycetes; order Peronosporales; family Peronosporaceae; genus Phytophthora; species Phytophthora boehmeriae. The sequence continues at coordinate 11,493 of JAAVTJ010000117.1, read as the reverse complement.
TGACGCCACTCGGATACATACCGGGGGCTCACGTGACGCGCTATCTCGGGCGGGTGACTTTGCATTTCATCAAGGAAAGCTGGACGGTGCGCGAAAGCGGCGGCCTGGGAGCATTTTATCATTTGTTCCTGAGCGAAGCCATCGCCATTGTGCGAGCTCATGTGCGTTCTTTGGGTGGTAATGCTATGCTCACGTTCCGGCTTGTGCCTATCGAGTCCAGCCAATTGTACCGCAACCAAGTGTACAACATGATCAGCATCACGGGCGACGCTGTCATGATTGAGCGCGAACTGGAAACAAATCCTCCAAACTGGGCGTTGAAGTCTTCGGAGGTAGAGAGACTTTCGGCAAATTTCCCCTCACTTGAGGATGCGCTTGCAAGTGTGATGATTTAAGACGCATATGATATTGTCTTGATAACCATCGATGGGTCTATCACTGTATCGTTGGAGGCTGCATTGGAGCGTTAGCGTAAACTCCATTAGTCATCGGTCGAGGGCTGGAGTGAAGCTCCATGGCTACTCGCATAAAGAAGGAAAGACTCGTTTGGGGACAAGTGAGTAGGGGTATCCACTCACTTAAGGTAAATCCTCTGCTTGATTGGTTCCTTCGCACGCACTAGCGAAGTCTCAGTACTGTATCCCGATGCCACGAAGGTTAGTTGACGTTTTTCGACTGCGGACAACAAAATCGTAAACTCGGATGGTGTTGTTGTCGGATCCATCGCTCGCTCTTTGGATAGCCGCTCGATTACGATAATTGTGTCCCACACAGTGTGTGGGTCAATCAAATCTCCATGCGGTGAAACAGCAGGGTGTCGTGCCATCGTGAGGATCGGATGAGTCAAGTCCCGACTCAAGAATTAAAGGTTTAATCCGCACGCTCGTGATGTCGTGAACCTTGGCTGTTCGTGAATTGACACTGGTCGAGAATTGCTACTGTGACAGTTGGTCGTGGATTGCCACTTTTCCATCAGGTCGTAGTTTGTCACTCGCCACCCCCACCAGCCAAATTAAATGAACGAATGCTCTCTTTGGTTACCAAGCAATCCACAGGTCGGCACTGGTGGCATCGTTGGATGCAGCGCTCTGCTCGAGGGCTCCTTCACCCAGCAGCGCTCCTTTTGCTCGACACAGCCGCAGAGGTTGATCGACGACTCGCGTGTAAGAATGCTGACGCACAACCCACAACCAAGCGGTACGTCAATGGACATGGACGGCAAACTTGCGTTGGCCCTGGAAAGGAAGAACCGTCGTCGGGAAAACAGCCGTCGAAATCAAGCCTGGTACAGGAACAAGCAGCGCAAGCAGTTAGAGGACCTTAAAGACGACATTTGCCGCTTGAAATACGAGATTGAGGGACTGGAAAAGCAGCGTGTAGACATCCCGTTGGCCACAACTACGAAGCACAACGTCTGGACCGTTGCGAGCGAATACTTTCGCCGATTCTGCAACGGTGTGCGGCCCCCAACTTACGCTGCTGATTTGAACTTCTTGCAGGCGACCATGGCTCCAGATGTGAGAGACGGCGAACTGAGCGGTCCGGAGCAGCTACTGAAGCACTGGCAGTTGCTCTCACTCTACTTTGACAGTCCCCACGTCCATCTCGAACACCTCACGAACATTGCCAAGGACTCGCTACAAGCGACGACAACCACGAGCGTCACCATCACAGAAACCACGCTGCGACACTTGTTCCCACATCTGAGCAGCGATGGAAACGGAGGTGTCAATGGAGGGCAGTGGTCTCCACTAGCTGCGAGACTGATGGGGCAGAAGATTGTTTTGCGTGGATCGGTGTTCTTTGAGTGGGACGCTGCAGCCGAGCGAGTGGCAAATCTGCAGACGCAAATGGACATTCTGACTCCATTCGTAAATCTGCTAGGCGATTTGGAGGACGTATCTCGAGTCTTTACAAGTGCAAGAGTGACACCTGACGGACGACTCGTAAATGTTGAAGCTCGATATCATTACACGGCTAACGAGTAATTAGCATGAGTCAGCAATTCCGAGCCTTTACACACACTCGTATCCACACCAATTTCACACAAAATATATTTCAAAAACCGTTTTTGTATTGTTCAAAATGGCGCCGACAGCTCCACCGACGCACGTCGTCTTCGAGACGTCCGTGGTGCGATCTCTACGTCCTTGAAGCTCTCTCCGTAGCATTGACCTCCGCTTTACCTCCATCTACTAACAAACTGCCGTAATTTCCGCTATCGAACAGGGCGATTTCACCATGGAACTGTACTCGGAGCACGCCCCAAGACCTGCTGGAACATCGCGGAGCTGGCGCGTCGTGGCTACTACAACAACACGATCTTCCACCGCATCATCAAGGACTTTATGATCCAGGGCGGAGACCCCACGGGCACTGGCCGAGGCGGAGAGTCCGTCTACGGGTACAGACTGCAGCACGGAACGACGGGGTTTTGGTCCATGGACTAATGCGATTTTGCTGATTGTTGATCAACTGCAGAGCCAAATTCGACGATGAGATCACCAAGGAGCTCAAACACACAGGAGCTGGAGTGCTGTCGATGGTACAAACTTGGGTCTTAAGGTGCTGGGAAGAGGATGCTACAGCGACCGACTCACTGGTTTTGGTTTGCAGGCGAACTCTGGACCCAACACGAACGGCAGTCAGTTCTTCATCACGCTTGCACCGACGCCGTGGCTGGATGGTACAAGTGGATTATTTGTGGCTGTGATTGGGAGGAGACTGACGAGGTGTTGTTGACCATTGTAGGGAAGCACACGGTGTTTGGACGGATCTCTGCAGGCATGAAGGTCATTCAGCGCATGGGCATGGTGCCTACTGGGGCCAACGACAGGTGAGTGGGTTAAGAGTTTCTGGATGTGTTAATTACTGCTAATGCGATTGTGCACGCAGACCTCGCGACGAAATTCACATCAAGCGAGCATACCCAGTCTCACAGTAAGGGGATCATGGTGGCTACTCCTGTAGTACAACGGCATATCGGAGGTTATAGAATGCAGCTTGTCGAGCAGGCCTCCAAGTTGCCTCATTTTTTTTGTTGATTCTGGTGCCTATGCGTGTTTGCCTTGCAAGCAGACTTAGTGCGACTCGATGGCGGCAATTGAAGAGTCGGTCGCCGTTTCTTCATATTCATTTTTGGTGCGGATATGGCAGTGTGGTGTTCATGTGCCAACGTAGACGGTTGTTGATGGAAGCACTTGCCTGTCCTGTGGGAGGCAACGTCGACACGACTCGCGCGGAGCAGTATGATAATAATGATGAGGGTAAAACACTGGTCAAGCTGGTGGATCAAACTGAGCTGTCGGCTGCATTCAGCATTGCGAAGCAGGATGTCAACAAGAAGGATGATGCAAGTGAAAACAACAGAAATGACGACAGCATGGTGTTGCCACGAAAAGAAGCATGGATTCAGGTGATAGAGCCTGCGACGAGCTTATCGTCCAGTATTTTTGAGTTTGTGGCGCTCCAACCGCTTGATGATTCGTTAGATGCTGTTACCACTAGCCCAAACACCATTACCCACATTCAGCAAGCTGTAGAGAATAGCGCTGAAGCACCTGTAAATGCATTTGCGATAAAATCACGCTCGAAAAAGAGGGTCAGGTTTGTGCCGGAAGTACTGGAGGAAGCGAATCATCTCGCACAGGAACACGTGATCTTGATTGATACATCAATGAACCAAGAGGAGCTTCAATCAGTGGAGCAGAGTCGTCAGGTGGAGAGAAGCTACGTTGTGCCGGACGAGCTCCCGTGGTTTGGATGGTGGGACTTCTTTCAGCTTGGCTTCTCGCTGACGTACACCGCTATCTGTTTGCGCAGAAATATTTCCCCACGATGCCTAGTTTTTGACGAGCAACTAAATCAACGGCAAACACCGCTGACTGCTACTCAAGTGGCTGTCCTTGCGTACTCAGGTTTGGCATTCAACTGCAGTACTGAAGCGCTGGTTATTCGGCAAGCCCAACCGCCTACCCGTGCTCCAAGTCCGCTTAAATCAAAGAAGAGGAGGAAGCGTAGAACACGACGGCTTCATTTTGCAGTAGCAATGGCAAGGCGGAAAGGTATGGGGCTGTCTAAGTGGGTCGCACAGCTATCTCAGCGTCTCGTGCCTGCCACGAAGGCTGATTCTGGCGTCGAGCCCACACATACTGTCAAGCCAAAGCCACAGTTGAGATTTAAGGCAAGCCTGAAGCTCAAGTTGAGTCATAGGCCTGCTGCAAAGTCTGACCCAAGTGCGATGAATCCACAAAAGGCAAAAGCTCCGGGCAAGAAGAAGATCGGCTCACGTGGGGCCATCGCTGTATTTCAGGCACTTCGGGTGAATGTAACACTTGTATCTCTCTGCTTGGAGTATGCTTCGATAGACGACTCGGCAATGAGTGCGCTTGCAGCGGCACTACGTGTGAATGCAAATTTGACACAACTCAGTCTTGTTGGGAATCGTATCGGCCCCGGTGGTGCCCGCGACCTCGCGGATGCCTTAGAGAACTGCCCTGACTCGATGTTATTGGACCTCAACTTGCGCGATAATCGTCTTGGCGCTCAGGGGCTCAGGAACTTGGGCGTGCACTGCGTGAAAACGAGACGCTCACCTGCTGTGACGTATCGTGGAACCAGATTGGTCCTCAAGCTGTACTAGGCCTTCTGTCAGCGCTACGAGATAACTTTGTATTGCGCGAGCTCTGCGTGTATGGCCGAGATCTAGCCGCAGACGGTTCACAGTATCTCGCTAACCTCGACTATGATTCTGCTCAGAGGATAGTCGTAGCGCTCCGACACGTCAATGAGAGCTTCGCCGTGACTCGACTGAGTGGAATCCGAGCAATTCTTCCCATCGACAAAATTAAATCTTCTCGCTGGGTATTGCTCTCTGGCCGAGAGTTCACAGAGCTTGACGGATTGGTCATCGCTGGATTGATACCAAGGAACACTATGCTGCTGTCATTGGATCTGCACGATAACCCTGGACTTGGTCGGACTGCTGTGCTCGAGTTACTGATGGCCATTAAGTGTCTACCGACACTGCGAGATGTAAATCTGTCGAACGTCGGTCTATTTGGTGATGCCGGGGAGAATGTTGGTGAGATTGTGAGTCTGAATAGGACGCTATTGAACATCACAATGCACAAAACAACTCTTCCCGTTCAACAAATCCGAGGCAACGAGCGTGCAGGGAAGTGCTCGAGACCATGACATTTTCGGTAGCATCTGAACACTTCTTGGATCGTTGGATTCTTGCGAAGTGCTTTGCTGTGAATCGATTGACTCAAGAGCTCAATGGATTACGGATTGCTGCCGCAGCCTCAACTTTAAAGGCTGCAGCAATTGGTGTGACAGCAAGTCAAAAGGACCTTAAAGATCTTGTTACCATCAATTTATCTGGGCGTGACCTGGAGCTGCATGAAGTGGCATTTCTGGGAAAGAAGATGCTCCACCACCTTCAGCTCGGCCGTGTAGCGCTTAATAGCTGCGGTCTGGACGGCGCAGCAGCCCGTGCCTTGGCTGACGGAGTCCGCAATCACTCTTCGATACACACGCTTGAGCTGGAGAACAATCCGCTAGGTCCAATCGGGGTCAGGCATTGGCCGAGTGTTTGGCATCAAGCAATGCCCTCACGTACCTCAATTTAAGCTGGGCCCAATTGGGTGATGACGGGGTAATAACCTTCCGAGAAGCTCTGGCCCGCAACAAGTCGATCGAACGGCTTGACCTGCGGGGAATGATTTACGCGTACGTGGCGTGGTGGCGATCGCAGAGGGGTTGCGACGTACAGCTACGCTTCGCGAACTGCATTTGCGCTGGAACACCGTCTCGCCGGCTGGAGCCGAGGCGTTGGCTGTTGCTCTCGAGATTAACCAGAGTATACGTCTTCTGGACATCGAGCATCATACCATGGGATCACGTGGTGCTGCAGCGTTCGCGGCAATGCTGGAGCGGAACAAACACCTCGAACACCTCAACGTGAGTGGGACAGACTCAGACGACTCACTAGAAGCAGGATCTGGCATCAGCTCCAAGCAGGCCACACGGATCGCTCAAGCGCTTACTCACACCAACCGGTCGCTACGGGTGCTGCACATTGGTGCAAACCGGATTGACGCCGAGGCGGCGGCGCAATTCGGCGAGGTGCTCAAGCTCAACAAAGTGCTAGCGACGCTGGACCTGTCGTGGTCCGGTCTGGACGCGAAGGCGGCGCCTCGGTTCTTTGCGTGTCTGTCCGTCAACAGCTCACTTCTGCACCTCAACGTGGCGCACAACCGGATCGGCAACGAAGGCTTGGTGGCTTGCATCCGCGCATTGGAGACCAACAAAACGTTGCGAGAGCTGAATCTGGGATACAACGCGCTGACGGAGGAGCCGCTGGCGTTGCTGGCCAGTAAACTGCGCGCCCCGAAGCGCACGATCACGTCCAGTCTGGAGTGGCTCTGCCTTACCGGCAACGTCATGACGGAACGCACTCGTAAATTGTATCAATCGCTGCCTGCGAGTGTCATCGCCGTGGAGCTCACGGACAAGCAGAACGAACAGGACGACGACTAGCAAAGCAAAAAGTAACGGTTTCAAGTTGAAGTGGTTGGTATCCGTTATGTATTGGCTGAAACTATTTATATTTCACCCAATCAGAACCTGATCTGTCCGTTACGAAATCCCCCGTCTTTTCGGCTCACCACAACGCGCCTCGTCAGCAATTAGGACCAACTTGCGCCCAGTTCACATCCGTTCGGGCACGTCAAGCGTGGCGCCAAGGGAGACCCAAAGACCTTTGCAGTGAAGATGGCGATGCCTACGATGGCGGCGATCGCCAAGCGAATGACTGGCGCCGCCAACGACTCGAAATTCTTCAGCACGACGAAAAAGGTCTCGAGGTGGTGCCAAGTTTGCAGATATACGTGTATGTAAACTAAAATTGTGCTGTCGTAATTTACCAGGAGAGACGCATGAACTACGTCAAGAGCTGGCCAATCCGAGTCGGGAGAAGAAGAAAGATGCCGTCAAGAAGGTCATCGCCAACATGACAGTGGGCAAGGACGTGTCCATGCTCTTCACGGACGTCGTCAACTGCATCCAGACAGGTAAACTTCAAAGTAGTTTATTTTAAATTACTGCGATTTTAATCCTAATTGGTCAATTGTGGTATTTTACAGCGGACACGCAGCTCAAGAAGCTCGTGTATTTGTACCTGATTAACTACGCCAAGAGCAATCCAGACCTGACCATTCTAGCCGTCAACACCTTCGTGAAGGATGCTGCGGACCCGAACCCGCTCATCCGGGCACTTTCAGTGCGAACCATGGGCTGCATCCGAGTGGACCGTATCACCGAGTATCTGTGCGAACCGCTGCGTCGCTGCCTGCAGGATGAGGACCCTTACGTCCGTAAGACAGCAGCGATCTGTGTGTCCAAGCTCTACGACATCAACCCGGACATGGTGGAGGAGCAGGGCTTCCTGGACATGCTGCGCGACCTCATCTCGGACTCAAACCCGACAGTCGTAGCCAATGCTATTGCTGCACTCACGGAGATCTCAGAAAACAGCGGCGGTGCGATGGCGTTTAAGATTACCAAGTCGGTGCTGCAGAAATTGCTGGCTGCACTGAATGAGTGCAATGAGTGGGGACAGGTGTTCGTGTTAGATGCGTTGGCTGGGTACTCGCCTGCGGACTCGCGCGAGGCTGAGGGAATCATTGAGCGTGTAACTCCGCGTCTCCAGCACGCAAACTCAGCTGTGGTGCTCTCTGCGGTCAAAGTGATCATGAAGTTCCTGGAGAAGGTGTCAGATGCCGACACAGAGCGTAGTCTGTCGCGTAAGATGGCGCCACCTCTTGTGACTTTGCTCTCGGCTGAGCCAGAAATCCAGTACGTGGCGTTGCGAAACATCAACTTGATCGTTCAGAAGCGACCGGGCATTCTGGCCAACGAGATTAAGGTGTTCTTCTGCAAGTACAACGACCCGATTTACGTCAAGATGGAGAAGCTTGAGATTATCATTCGTCTGGTCTCTGAGCGTAACATCGAGCAGGTGCTGCTCGAATTTAAGGAGTACGCCACCGAGGTGGATGTGGAATTTGTGCGTCGTTCCGTCCGTGCCATCGGTCGCTGTGCTGTTAAACTCGAGCGTGCTGCTGAGAAATGCATCAACGTTCTGCTGGAACTGATCCAGACCAAGGTCAACTATATTGTGCAAGAAGCCATCATTGTGATCAAGGATATCTTCCGTAAATACCCGAACCAGTACGAGAGCATCATCGCTACCCTGTGCGAGAATTTGGATACTTTGGACGAGCCCGAGGCAAAGGCATCCATGATCTGGATTATTGGTGAGTACGCCGAGCGCATTGATAACGCTGACGAACTGCTAGAATCGTTCATGGACTCCTTCGACGACGAAACTGCCCAAGTCCAGCTGCAGCTTCTGACCGCAACGGTGAAGCTCTTCCTGAAGCGCCCCAACGAGACACAGGAAATGGTTCAAAAGGTCCTGCACAAAGCCACAGAGGAATCAGACAACCCGGATCTGCGCGACCGCGGCTATGTGTACTGGCGCCTCCTGTCGGCAAACCCTGAGGCCGCCCACGCGGTGGTGCTAGCTGAGAAGCCGGTTATTAACGATGACACATTCGCGCTTGAGTCCTCGGTTCTTGACGAGCTGATTGGTAAGATCTCGACGCTTGCGAGTGTTTACCACAAGGTTCCTAGCGCCTTCGTGGTGCGTTCGACAGTCTCGGAACTGCGCGAGCACCGCCAGGACGATGATCACAGCAACGATGACGATGATGAAGGTAGCTCTGATCAGCAAGAAGATGGATCAGGTGGTCAACAGGCTGATGGACCTGTGGACCTGCTGGATATGGGTGACCTCTCCATCGGGAGCTCTGCCCCAGCGCCTGCTCCAGCAGCGTCGGCAAGCGCAAGTTTGGTGGATATTTTTGGCGGCCCAGCAGCCCCTCCTGCTCCCGTTGCACTGGGTGGTGGCGCTCCGGCTGTCCAAAAGAAGGTGTTGATGAACGCACAGCAAGGCAAGGGCCTAGTGATGACGGGCGCTTTTACACGACGCAGTGGAAACTTTGTGCTGGACGTAGACTTCGAAAACCAGTCAGCCACACCGATTGCAGGTGTGAGCATCCAGTTCAACAAAAGCACATTTGGTGTGGTTCCAATGCAGGCAACGGTTACATTCTCACAGCCATTGGCGCCAGGCCAAACTGTCAACCAGGTTGTGCCAATGGGTGTGAGCCCGCAGTTCGTGAATGCTCAGGTGGCCCCGCAATTAGGTCTACAGGTGGCTATCAAGAACAACTCTACCAACGATGTGGTGTATTTCCAGTCGGATTTGGATCTATCCGCGATTTTCACCGAAGCTGGTGGTATGGAAAAAACAGACTTCATTAACATTTGGCAAGGCATCAACGAGGCCAACGAGCACTACTTCACGCTGGCCACGGGTGGACGGGGTGTCGATGCCGTTGCTGAGCGGCTGGGTCGCAACAATGTGTTCTACGTCGCCAAGCGTCCCATTGACGGCAAGGAGATTGCATACTTCTCATTGAAAACCATGACCAACGTTGTGGCGCTTTTCGAGCTCACATTCGACAACTCGGGCACCACAAAAGTGTGCCTCAAGACGGAGCAGAAGGCGTTCAGCGCGCTGCTTCAGCAGACAATGGAGCGCTTGCTGGCGTAATTAGGATTAACATTGCCCGCTGGTCATCTAGGAGGAGGAACCCCGACAATGGCAGTTTACTTTCAAAACAAGAATAAGAGGTAAACGTGATTCATTTGTTTGTTAGACATAACTTCTTGTGCTCCTTAAAATAGTTGTTGCCATTTACTGCGGACTGATGAGACTGTTAGTCTCGCCATTAGCGCCGGTGGTAGGCCTGCGCAGGACACTAGCAGCAGCGGCGGCGACGCTCGATGACAATAACCGGCCTGGCTGCTGTAGATTCGGCGAGCTTGGGATTCCAGTTAATTCACGTCTGGTGACAAACGGCACTTGTCCACTCTCGGCAATCAGCAAAAACGCTTTCAGCTCGGCGTAGCAGCGAGCGAAGTGGTCCGGCTCCATCTCGGCCATCAGCTCACTGATCTGCTTGCCAATGTTGAAAGAAGCAAGGAACTTGCCATACTGCGTCGGCTTCTCCCTCGTGATGGATGGAGAATGCGCGCCTCGCACCGTGAATCCTGGATCCTGTCTCTCCATACTACCGGTGGATGCCACTGAAGGCTGTGATTGTGGCTGCGGCGGCGCTCGAGGACTCGCCGAAACCACCGGAGGAGCAAAAGTGCAAGTGGCTGTCACTGCAGCAGCAGCAGACTCAGAAGCTGGATGTGGGTCAGGTGGCGGACTTTTCCTCCACGACGCAAGCAAATTGTGCACATCTCTGGGTCGGACTTCTTTGTCGGTGTTGTCGCGCACATACTCAAAGATCCTGGACGCCTTGACGTTGGCCTTGTGCAGAGCTTGCACTGTATGCAGCACGTTGGGGTCCGTGACCTTGCGCACTCGCGGGTGGCTACGATACGACCCACTGGACAATTCGTGATTGTGCTTTGCAGTGTGTGAACTCACGTGCACTTGCCAAAGTCCAGTCGTGAAATTCCGTCGCAGCACAAGAGTAATCTACAGCATAATCAACATAATCAGACCTACGATAACTCACTAATTTAGGCGCACAGCCTACCTGAGCCATGCAATTAATCGCTTTGGAGCGTTTGTTCCTGGTCCCTGTAGACCTCGACCGGGGCTTGCCGTGGTGCGTGCAAACCACTGCTTTGGTGTACGTGACCATCGCTTCAGGCAGAAGTTCTCCGGGGGCGTTTCCTTTCCGAGACGAGCATATCTCTCCTTAATGCGCTTGTTCCTGGTGGTCACAGGCGTCCCCGTGCGTACAGAATAGACTTGGAAGGTGCGGCGCTGGTACTCTGCTAAGTAGAGGTGGAACTCGTCCCAGGACGAGAACACAGTTTTGTCCAGAGGCGGCACCGACACCAAAGTGGACGAGAGGTCGTCGCTGTCGTGGTCTGGCGCTGGTCCTGGTTGCGCGTTGGCATGGTGCCTAGCAGCGTCTTGGTCCGGGACTCTGAGACCGCTATCGGCCATGCCGAGAGGAACAATTCCAAGCACTGGCGATAGGGGGCGCGTCCAGGATTAGGTTGAGTAAAAATGGTGCAATGCAATGCTAGACTTGACTCCACACCCATGTAAGATCGCCATTGGCGCAGTACTCGCGCACATAGTAGAGCGTTTGGCCCTCGATGAAGTCGTCCAGATACTGCACAATGTGTGGGTAGTATATGTAGTGCCATTAAATCATTGCCAATGATACGACACGATCACGCGTGGCAATTTTTGGCGCATGGCAAAGAGCACTACAAAGGCGAGTCGACTGCTTTCGTACCATGGCACTTGTGGCTCCAGTGCAAAGTGCTGTCCAGACAGTGACAGTCTGCTCTAGACAGCACCCACCACTCGAAAAAAGGGTCTGCAGC
>JAAVTJ010000116.1:0-11883 GCA_011947355.1 Phytophthora boehmeriae | reverse complement strand
TAATATTATTTTTTTGAAATTTTTATATTTGTTGGAATAATTAAAATTTTATCTATAAAAAAAAAAAGTTGAATATTTCCTAATGAACTTTTAAAAAAATTTTATTTTTTTATTTTACTATTTTTTTGAAATTTTAATCATAATTTTTTTATACTATTTTACAAATTAATTCTCCACCAACATTTAATTTTTTTAGCTTCTAAATCTGTTAAAATACCTGTAGATGTTGAAATTATATAAACCCTGTTTTTTTATATAAATCTTTATTATTTATATATAAACGTTTTCCAGGTTTTGATAAACGTTTTATTTCAGTAATAACTGCTTTATTTTTTTATATTTTAAATAGATATCTAATTGATTTTTTTGAATTTATTTTATAACTTTTAATAAATCCTTCTTTAACTAATATATTTAAAATATTTATACTTTGCTTTGAATTTTGTTGTACTATTTTTGATTTTTTGCTAAATAACCGTTTTTTATTTTAGAAATAAATTTGAAAGAGTATCTGTTATAATCATAATAAATTACCAACTATATTTAGAAACACCGGGTAAAAATCCTTAGATGCTAATTTACGTAATTGAATTCTAGAGATTAAATAAACGATAAAATTTCTTTGATCGTCCAGTTAAAATACATAAATTTTTAATACGTGTAATTGATGAGTTTTGATGAAAAAAACCATTTTTGTTGTAATTTCCATCTTAAATCTTTTCAATATTTAAATTTTTGAAATAATTTTTAAAGTTAATCTATTTTTTTCAAAATTTTTAAATAAATAACGTTGTTTAATATTTTTTTAATTTTTTTTTGCATAAAATTATAAATAAAATAAATGTGGAGATAATCGGATTCGAACCGATAACCTTATATTTGCAAAACATACTTTCTACCAGTTGAAATATATCCCCATAAATAAGTGTATTGGGACTTGAACCCAAGACCATCGGATTAAAAGTCCGGTGCTCTACCAACTGAGCTATACACTTATTTAAAAAAATTAAATATTAATAAAAACTTTTAAATAATAAAATTTTTGATTTAAAAATTATTAATTTTTAATTTAATATAATATAAATAAAGGAGTTTCTTGTATTTTAATTTTTGATTTTTATAAATTGATAATTTTAACTATAAATAATTCAAAATTAGAACAAAATTTTATAAGATTATTAAAAATAATATTATTTCAAAATTAATTTGATTTTTTTTTATTATCAAAAATTATTTTTTTTCTAAATTTTAAATTATAACAAATTTTAGGTAAAAAAAATAAGTAATAAAGAAATAAAAATTAAAAAAAAATAAAAACCATGAAACTTGATTAAAAAATGAAAATTGATCGAATTGAGGCATAATTTAATTATTTATTATTTACTTCTTAAACATATATTTTTCTATAAAGAATACTTTTTTAATAAATTTTTAATTTTTTTTTATAAAATTATTTTGGATTTTTTGATTTTGTATAATTTCTTGAATATATCCAAGTCTAGATAATTTTTTTTTGTTAAATTATTTAAATGAGTTTTATTATTTATTTTAAAATTTAAATATTTTAATTTATAACAATTTATTACACGAGTTGTATTAATTTTTCTTTTATAAAATCCTTTTTTATTATATTTATTAAAAAAATTTTTTTTATAATTTAAAGCATTGTTTAAATTATTAGGTTTTATAGAAAAATTCTACCTAAAATAAAAATAAAAATTTTTTTATTATTCCAATTTCCACCTAATAGACGACCTTTAATACTATTATATTTTTTTAGTATACATTTTTTAAACATAATATTATTAAATTGATTTAATATATTATAATTTAAGTCATAATTAAATAATATAACATTTTCATATTTTTGATTAATTGTTGAAATTTTATTAATTTTTGTTAAAGTAAAAGGTAAATAAATATTTTCATAATTATTAAATTCAATTACATAAGATTCTAACATTAAATTATTATATAAAATAGAATTTTCAAATAAAATATTTTTTAATTTAATTTTTTGTTTTTTAAATTATTATTTTTTAAAAAGGGTTGATAATTTAGTAATTTAGTAATTTTTTGTTTTTTTAATTTTTGCATTTTAATTAATTTAATAATAGGCTTAGTAGGACTTGAACCTACAACTACACCGTTATGAGCGGTATGCTCTAACCAATTAAACTATAAGCCTTATTATTTATAAATAAATTTTGTTTTAATAGGTAATTTATTAGAACCAGCTTTTAAAACTTTTTTGCATTTTCTAATGAAATACCACTAATTTCAAATAAAATTTGACCTTTTTTACTTTAGCTACCCAAAAGAAACAGCACCTTTACCTTTACCCATTCTATTTTCAGTAGGTTTAGATGTAACAGGTATATCAGGAAAAATTCTAATCCAAAGAAAACCTAATCTTTTCATTTTTCGAACAATTATTCTACGTGTAGCTTCAATTTGTCTAGAAGTTAATCTTGTTTCTTCTAGAACCTTAATAGCATATTTACCATATATTATTTTATTACCTTTTGTTGTTTTACCTACAAGTTTACCTTTAAATTGTTTTTTAAATTTTGTTTTTTTAGGAAATAACATAATTAGGATTTTTTAATAACTTTATTTTTTATTCTTTTTTGAATTTTAAATTTAATTTAGATGGTTTAAAAAAATCCAAAGTTTAATACTACAAATACCTGATGGAGTTTTAAATTCATTAAAATGATATTTAATATCATATTCTACTGTATTTAAAGGAATTTTACCTTTTGAAAAATCATTTTTTTTTTTTTTGATTTATTTAAACGACCTTTAAATTGTAAACGATATCCTATAAAATTAGAAAATATTTTAAAAATTCTTGAAGCATATTATCAATATTATTAATAAATTTTTTATGAGTTTTTTTCTTTCTAAAGTTTGTTTTATATAAAAAGTTATTATATTAATATTTTTTGTATAAAATGCATAACTAAAATTATAAATCATTTTTTTAACATTTTTATTAATTTTATTATTTTTTTATTCTTTCATATATTTTTTTAAATTTTGTCTTAATTTAATTAATTCAAAAATTGTACATTTTTAATAAATAATTTAATATTATTGTTATTATAATATTGATTTAAATGATTTATAATTTTATTATATGATAACTTATAATATCGTTTTGCATTTTTTGTATATATACATAAATATTAATATTATTGGATGTTTTTACGACATTTATATCTATTAATTTTAGATTTTTATAATTAAAAATATTTTCAAAATATTTTTTAATTTCTAAATCAAAATGTAATAAATTAGAATACTCATTATTATTAACAATCCATTTTGAATTCCAATTTTTTTTTATTTAATCGTAAACTAATTGGTATAATTTTTTGACCCATAAATTATTTTTTTTTTTATATATATGTTTTTACGTGTATTTATAAATTCACCAAATTTAAAACCAATCATTTTATTATTTATTTCTAAATTAACAAAAATTTTACCATTATATACACTTACAGAATGATTATTATATTCAGGTAATATTATTAAATTTTTATTAGTTATTTTCATCCATTGTTTTTTTTTAATAAATTAACTTTAAAAAAGGACCTTTATATTTACTTCTAGACATAATTTATTGAATAATTAATTTTTTTTTTTTTACGAGTTGGTTTACCTTTTGTTATTTTACCTTTAGGAGTAACAGAAGGTCGTCCACCACTTGTTTTACCTTCTCCACCACCATGTGGATGATCAACTGGATTTTTGCAACACCTCTTACAGAAGGTCTTCTATTTAACCATCTTGAACGTCCAGCTTTACCTAATTTAATTTTTTTATAATTAATATTAGATACAATACCCAAAGTTGCATAACAAGTTAAAAGTATTAATTTTAATTCACCAGAATTTAAACGAATTCGTGCATATTTATTATTAATTTTTTGAATTAATTGTGCAGATGTACCAGCACTTCTTATTAATTTTCCTCTAGAAGAAGGATATAAACTTATATTATGAATTAAACTACCAATAGGTATATTTTTAAAGGTAAAGCATTACCTATTTTTAATTCAGCTTTAGGTGAACTTTTTATATATTGATTTATTTGTAAACCTTCAGGTGCTAAAATTAAATAAGATTTTAAATCATTTTTAATATAAGCAATATTTGCAGAACGATTGGGATCATATAAAATTTTTTAACATAACCTTCAATGTTTTGAGATCTATTAAAATTAATCTGTCTATATAAACGTTTATGACCGCCACCTCTATGACGTACTGTAATTTTACCTTGATTATTTCTACCATTAGCACGTTGAAATCCTTTCATTAAAGATTTTATTTTAAAAATTCGACTTAAATTGGTTTTTTAATAAAAATGTTTGACGTTGTGAAGGTGTTATAGGATTTATTTTTTTCTATCATTTTCTATTGTATATAGATAAAATCTATTATGTTATATATTTTTAAAAAACACTTTCAGATTCAAAAGTATTTTATATTCATTAATTGCTATATATGGTATTAATAAATATCAATCTAAAAAATTTGTAAAAATATAGGAATTAATCCTCAAATTACCCTTAATAAACTTAAAAAAACCACGTAAACCGATTAACTACTTATATTAGTAAAAATTTAAAAATTGAACAACTTTTAAAAAAGGCTAAAACAGATAGATTAAATGAATTAGTAGATATTAAAAGTAATCGTGGAATAAGACAAAGTCATGGATTACCTGTTAGAGGACAACGTACTCATACGAATGCAAAAACTTCAAAAAATTAAAAAAATTTTTATTCAAAAACGTTTTTCTCGTAATAAGCGTCCATTTAAGGTTCAAAAAAAAATAAAAAAATAAAATTATTTATATGAATAAAAATAAATTTAAATATAATTTTAAAAATAAATATAAAAAAAAATAAATATAAAAAAAAAAATCCTTTAATTTTAACTAATTTACATATAACTGCTAGTTTAAAAATACTATTATTAGTTTAACTAATTCAACAGGAAATTTATTAAAACAATGGTCTACAAAATCTTTAAAAAAACTAAATTTAAAAAAATACACCATATAATGTACAATTAATTGTATATAAAATTAATAAATTTCTTCAATTAAAAAAATTAAAAAATTAAAAGTATTTTTATATGGTACTGGATTAGGTAGATATAATGTATTAAGAAATTTAAAACAAAAAAATTTAAAGTAAAATATCTTTTAGATAAAACTAAAAAACCTTTTAATGGTTGTAGATTAAAAAAAAAAAAACGATAAATTTTTTAATGGATAGATGATCGAGTGGTTTAAGGTGTCAGTCTTGAAAACTGAAGTATGTAAAAATACCGTGGGTTCGAATCCCACTCTATCCTTAAAAAGCTAGAGACGGATTTGAACCGTCATTAAAGGATTTGCAGTCCTTTACATTACCATTATGTTATCTAGCCATAAATTAAATTATATGAATAAAAATAAAAAATTTTTACCTATAAAAATACAATTATTTTAACAAATGGATCTTCTTTAAAAATAACATCTATTAAGTATATAAAAAATTATCAATTAAATTCAAAAATTTTTAAAGAAACAAAAATAATTGCAAATACAGAAAATAATTTAAATATAAATAAATTAAATTTTATAAAAAAATAAATTAAATTTTAATATATTTATTAAAATATATTGAAATATATATAAATATTTCAAAAAAATATAAATAATAAATAAATAATTAAAAAATTAATAAAATCTAGTGGTGTAATTAAAATAATTAATAATAAAATTTTTAAATAAAAAAATTTTCGTAAATTAATAATTACTTTTATTTTAATTATATTATTAAATATTATATAAAATAATATAAAAATATAAATAAATAATATAAAAATATAAATAAAAGAAGTAAAAATAAAATGAAAATAATTATTAATTTTAGGTTCAAAATAAATTGTTAAAATATATAAATTTGAAAAATTAATATTCAATAAAAAATACCAAATATTTGGTATAATATTAGTAAAAATAAAATTTATAATTATAAAATTAAAAATTATGAATATAAAATAAAATTTAATAAAAATAAAATTTTCAAATTTATATAAACCTTTTGATATAAAAAACCAAATTAATAAAATACTTGATTGAATTGTTATAAAAATAGATACAAAACTTGCTATAAAAATATTAGTAATAAAAATTTCTGTAATATTAGTAAAAATAAAATATTTTAACATATTTTTATTTAATAAATTATTAACTAATAAAAATATTAATTGATCAGAAAAAAATATGAAATTATAAAAAGATAAAAAAGTAATGAAAAGAATAAAAAAATTATATTTTAATTCAAGTAAATGTAATTGTAAGTAATTTATTATTTTATTTTTATGCATATATTAAAAAAATTATTAAGCCTACTTGGTGAAATTGGTAAACACGATAGATTTAAAATCTGTTCCCATTTAAGGGTTATTGGTTCAAGTCCAATAGTAGGTATTTATTTATTATCAAAGTGGTGAAATTGGTAAACACGTTACACTTAGGATGTAAAGCTTAATTGCATTAAGGGTTCAAGTCCCTTCTTTGATAATTTCTATAAAGATATATTTATTAAAAAAATTATAATATTAATAATTTAACTAATTTTTTAAATATTTTTTTGTTTATATAATTTATTTAAATAAATATAGCATTTTAGTGAAAATATATAAAAATTTAATAATGTTTTATATTATATAAATGATTGATATCTATATAAATAATATTAAATTAAAAGTAAATAAAAATTTAACAGTATTACAAGCTTGTAATAATTTTAAAATTGAAATTCCAAAATTTTGTTTTCAAGAAAATTTACAAATTGCGGGTAATTGCAGAATGTGTTTAGTTGAAATTGAAAATTCACCTAAACCTGTTGCTTCATGTGCTATGCCTTTAATGCCTAATATGAAAATATTTACTGATACACCTTTAGTACAAAAAGCTAGAGAAAGTGTATTAGAATTTCTGTTAATAAATCATCCATTAGATTGTCCAATTTGTGATCAAGCTTCTGAATGTGATTTACAAGATCAAACAATGATTTTTGGATCAGATCGTAGTAGATTTTTTTAAAAAACGTGGTGTAGAAGATAAATATTGTGGTCCTTTTATTAAAACAATAATGACTAGATGTATACATTGTACACGTTGTGTACGTTTTGCTAATGAAATTTGCGGTATTGATGATTTAGGTACAACAGGTCGTGGTAATAAAACAGAAATTAATTTTTATTATCCACAAATTTTTAATTCAGAATTTTCTGGAAATTTAATTGATTTATGTCCGGTAGGTGCTTTAACTTCAAAACCTTATACTTTTAAAGCACGTTCATGGGAATTAAAAAAAAAAGAAGGTGTAGATATATTAGATAGTTTAGGTTCAAATATTAAAATTGATATTTTTAATAATGAAATTGTACGTATTTTACCTAAAACAAATTTTAATATAAATAAAGAATGGATTTCAAATAAAACTAGGTTTTTTTGATAGTTTAAAATATCAAAGATTAAAATATCCTTTATTAAAAGATGAAAAAAATAATTTTCATAAAATTACATGGTTTGAAGCTTTAAATATTATAAATCAAAAAATTATAACCACAGATAGTTCAAAAATTCAAAGTATTGTTGGGGATTTAATAGATTTAGAATCTTTATTTTATTAAAAAATTTTAATAAATTAGGAATTTCAAATATAATTTATGAAAAATATTTTAATAATCAAAATATAAAAATTAATTCAGATTTAACTTCAAATTTTTATTTAATAATACATTAAAATCTATTGAAGAAGCACCGAGGAAAGGAATTTCCTCCGCGCCAAAGACGCACTTGTCTGCGTTGGCGTACAACTTGGTGCGCATGCACTCGAGCACAGCTCGCAGATGCTCTACATGCATCTCAACATCCGTCTTCCGTGCTCCGCACGACTATGGACGAAGATGTCATCGAAATACGTCTGTGCGTACGCCCGATGGGGCCTAAACAATTGCGTCACAAGACGATTGAACGTTGCTGGAGCGTTCGACAGCCCTTGGGCATTACCAGCCACTCCCAGAGCATACCGCTCAGGGTGCTCACCGCTGTCAGCGGTACGTCACACGCTCGCATGAGCAATTGGTAGTAACCATCGACAAGGTCGAGGCGCTGTACAGCGTACTGCCCACCATATTGTTCTGAAGAACATCCTTTCGGGGAATCGGTGTCTGCACCGGAATGGTGGCTGCATTCAGCTTATTGTAAGCATGCACAATGCGCCACTTGCCATTTGGCTTTCTGACACAGAATGTCGGGGTCGAGTGCGGAGACTTGCTCTCACGCACCATTCCGGCCTCGTGCTTGGCACGGAAGAAAGCGTCTATGACGTCACACTGCTCCTTAGGCAGTGGCCACTGCCGCGTCACGCAGTATTTGGTTCCTGGAACCAAATCAATCTCGTGGCGCACACCTCGATCGGGAGGTAGACCCATTGGCGGGTCTTTCGAGACAACGTCTCCATACTCCTTTAGTAAAGGATAAAGGGATCCTTGGGATCCTTAAGGATCGCTGATCCTCCGCGCATTGAGCGCCTTCTTGGTATCCTCCAAGACAGCTTCGTCCACTAAGGACGAGGAGTTCAACTCCTCTTCAGGTCGTATCATGACCACCTCAGCGAGGTCGTCGGCTCAAAGCCTCGCCAAACTCGGCGACCGACATCTCGTCGAGCTCGATGAGCTCACTGAGATCGGGTAGTCCGTCGAGGCGGATGCCTCCAGTGACATCACCTGTCACTCCGTCAACGAGCGTGTACAATTGCTCGCTGCGGCCGCGTGGGCCTTACCGCTCAGCACGCTAGACGCGTCATCCGACGACGTCGCTACAAGCGCCTTGCGCTTCTCCCATGACGCCTTGCGTCTAGTCCGTCTCTTTGCAGAGACACTCCACTTCGTGGACAACACATCGACTTTACCGTCGACGAGTTCAGGTGTGTTCACCTAACGTATCATCCTGATACCTTGGCGTCTCGCCAGTCATGTTCACTCGAACACGCAGCGGAGTGTCACTCAGTCTGCGACCTCCACTCAGTGGATAACGCGCCACTCCGCGTGCATCATTGCGATGCCCCGACATCTCGTCGATCACGTTCGACTGAACGTGCAGCGATGGCTGACATGGTCCGACCATCGCTCAGCGGATTACGCGCCACTCCGCGTGCATCATGGTGATGCTTGGACGTCTCGTCGTCGTGTTCGACTGAACACGCAGTGGTGTGTCACCAGGTCCATGACCGCCACTCAGTGGATAACGCGCCACTCCGCGTGCATCTTGCATGCCTGGACGTCTCGTCGATCGTGCGACTGAACACGCAGCGATGCACTACCCGGTCCGTGACCGCTCAGTGGATTACGTGCCACTCCACGTGTCGACACTCCGTCGACCGGCGCCTCGCGCCCTTCGGGACAAATGTCCCCAGTGTCAGAGCTATCCACCAGCTCCGACACTCCAATGTCAAGCACATTGACCGACTCGGTCCAGTGCTCGCGCCAATAGCGCTTCTGCTTTTGAGCGGAGGTGGGTTCATGACTCGCCAAAGCTCCGCTCGGAGCAGGGTGCGTGGCACCGAGGGTCTTAGACCGCCAATCTATCCATGGCTCATGGCGTTCAAGCCATGCCATGCCTAGAATGAGGTCATACCTCGAATCAAGGTCTAGGACCAAGCAGCGTTCAACGCTATTGAAGTCCAAGAACTTCACTCGCAGGTCCACAGGGACCTTGGGCACGGTAACCCGTGCCCCCGTCGCTAGACCATACCGTGACTGTGTCACTCGTTCGCGCTTCCAGCGCCTCGGCATACTGCCGACTTCCTTCCATCGTGGAGCGCCTGGCATAGTTACCAGACGCTCCTGAGTCTATCAAGACTATCCAGGGCTTATCAAAGCCCTTCACGTCCCATGGACGACCAACAAGCCCGGCTTGCATACACGTTCCGTGTTAGAGTACGGCTCTCTTCGGGGCTAAGCCCTGTCGCTCCTCACCTTCCAAAGGTACGACAGAACTTAGTTCTTCCCCAGCAGGGCGCCCCGCACCTACTGGGAGTCGTCGTTTCCCGCCGACGACCCAGAGTTCTGGTTCGCCGGACGGGCTTGGCTCGACGGAGCCTGGCGCTGTTTGCGCAGCGGACAACCGTTCCGCAAGTGACGGGTGCTCCCGCACGTGAAACATCTTCGGATGTTCATGCGCTGCTCTGCAGCTCGAAGCTCTGCTTCTTCATCTTCAGCGTAGCTGAGATCCATAGGCTCAGGACCACCTTGTCCATGTGAGCCCGCACTCGCTCAAGTCTAGAGGACTTGAAGTTGTGCTCGGCGTTCAACGCCATGTCCACTGCCTCTTCAAAGAGCTTGGACGGGAGCGGAATACCTCCGTGCGGGCGACGCCCGTGCGAAGACCCTCCATAAACACCGTCACGGTGACTGCCTCAGGCAAGGGTCGGCAAACATGCCGGCTATGAGCGTGCGTAGCTCTTGGACATAGTCCACCAAATCCTTCTTGCCTTGGCGACAAGCAAGGAAGCGTGATCGCACGCGGTACGCCTCATTAGGCGGCGAGAACACTCGCGACAGCTGCGCTTCAGCTACGATGGAACGCTTCGTCTATTGACGAACGGCACGTGAGTGCCCACTCCTTCGCTCGCCCGCCGAGCTTGGACTGCCAGCGCGACGCGCTGCTGCTCCGTTGGAGCATGGCCGAATTCATGGCCATTTCGACCTCTCGGGTCCACAACAGGAGGCTCTCTCCTTCAGATCCATTAAAGATCTTCACACTCAACATGAGTGGTTTCGGCTTCGAAAGCCTACTTTCTTGGCTTGGCGACGCCTGGGGCGTCTTAGCCTTCACTCTTTGTTGAATGTGCTCAAGGAGAGCATTCTCGTAACTTGAGAAGGCCTCGAGACGCGCATTGATTGCGTCAGGCCCTTGGGACGCTAAATGCGTCATGCCCTCAGGGCCTAGCAAAGACATGAGCTTGTTAAGCGTGTCTTGCTGACTTGGAGTCAGATGGGCGAAAGCACTCTGCTCCATCCTCACAGAGGACAGTCAATGACTCAGGTGTCGGATTGACTACGAGTGCTACCAGATGCAGCGGGGCTGCGTAGCCAGTGCTTGGCACAGAGGAAGGGAGGGGCGACTCTTTGAGTCTTAGACGTCCGTCTATCAGTCGGAGTTCCGACGACTGTACGTTCTTATACAAGAACCAAGTATGCGATACTTAACAGTCCAAAACTGACTCTTTGGACTCGGCTTAGTTAATTAAAAGTAAATAACAACTTCTTAATTAACAAGCAAAATGTGAACTGAATTGAATGTTTTATCTGTCTAAATCTCTTTTTCCTAAATGTATAGAACTAACTATTGCATACTTAGTTCTAGTCATGCACAAATGAATGGCGTTGCGCCCATGTACTGACATCAGTACTGACTTAGGGTAATCCGAGGGTACCAAGTACCAGTATCTCTTTGAGGAGGGATACAGATATCTTATCCGGACGATGTGTCCCCAAGGTGACCAGGTGTGGTCACCTTACTGGTCACCTTCATGTAACCCCGTTACACAAAGGTAGACAAAGGTAGAATAAAGGTAGACAAAGGTAGACAAAAGGTAGACAAAGGTAGACAAAGGTAGACAGCACCCGGACTTCCCCGGTGGTCACCCACCCGAGTACTACCCGAGCTTGAAGATGCTTAACTTCACAGAGCGAACGGGATATGGTGTTCTCATCTTAAGATGGCCGTCTACATCAACTACTCTCGCGCAACGGGCCATTGCTGCCCTTCACACACATTCCATAACATTACCATGCCAACC
>JAAVTJ010000115.1:0-19276 GCA_011947355.1 Phytophthora boehmeriae | reverse complement strand
ACTCCGCCAGAGTCTTGAGCTTGTTGATGTGCTCCAGCACATCATCACCTTCGTCCATCATCGTCGTGAAGAAACGTCGACGAAGGAAAGAGTTTGTTGGCAAACTCTTCTTCTCAAGTGTCCTTCAGTCTTGACCATGCATCATGCGCGTTTGTCTTGGCCGAGCGAACCAGCGTAGCGAGTATCATCGCAGAGACAGATCATCGCCAGCGCCTTGCGCGACTTCTTCTTGAACAGCGCTTGGTCCGCCGCAGCCTGGCAGTGTTCCAGCTTGATCTCCCCACATGCCACTTCCCACAGTTCGCGCTCCTCGAGCACCATCTGCATCTTGAACTTCCACGTGTGGAAGTTGGTTCCGTGAACTTGTTGATGCGGGCGGTCGTCGTCGAGGCAGCGTCCATGGCGAAGGCGTAGTCGGGGTCTTGAGCAGAGAATACGGGGCTTGGGCTCATAACCAAAAGGATATGATCGATTGATGGCAAAATGCAAAGTGATTGATTTAGGTCCTTAGTTCGCAAACTGCTTGCTACCTCTAAGCCTCTTGTCCTACCTACTGCACACTCACTGGATTCTTTGGATACTGAGTTACTTCAGCCAATCAGCAAGTGTCACGTAGATCCCATCTTGTACCCACAATCTTGTACCCACATGTGGCGTAAACATTGCCCCGTAATCACAGGAATGATTGCGGTGCCACTGAGTGAAGGTCATACCGGTATCCTACCGGTATGCCGCAGCTGGTCGAGACGTCTTCTTGACAACAATACCGAGGCGCCCCTGGACAGAGCCTGTAATGGGTCACCCCCAGTTACATAAGTAGGTAGGTCGCCACGCGACGGCGTGTCGAGATGTTGTTAGATGATTGGCTGAAAAGTGGGAGGTCGATTCCCCTTTCAGCCAATCAGGTGTCATCCGGTATTTGAGTGGCTCACACAAGGTCAGAGGCGACCGCCCTGGCCCTAATCTAAATCAGAGTTGAATTTACATAAGACACGAGTCTAACTATCTTAACGCAAGTTTCCTCATCGCTACGTGTAGGTCAGTGACGGTAAACACTTAGCCCGTTACACCTGGTAGCACTTAGTAGTCCTTCCAACGACCAAGACCAAGATGAGTCAGACCCTGTCTTCCGGCCCCTCAGGGATGACCCTGGAGCACGAAGCCTTCCCCCACCTCACGCGTATCGAGTGGGAAGCCCTCCACCGCCTCGCGGCGGTGTCCGGGAAGCCATCGTGACTACGCTGTTGAGCACAGCGCCACCGGACCAGCAGCGCCAAGCTGCCCAAGAATTCATGGAACGCGAGCTCGCCGACATTAAACGGCGAGTATCAACTCCCTCGCGTCCCAAGAGCGATGCCGTGAAAATGGAAACGTCCACGTACTCCGGGGTTGGCTCGGACAGACTCCCGCTGAACCGCTGGTTCCGAGAAATCGACATCGCCATCGCCTCGAGGTTAATCGAGACGCCGTCGTCGAAGGTCAACTTCCTACTATCCCGGCTATCCGGGAAGGCCAAGAATGGGCCCTTGGTAAACTTGTTATCGACCAACAAGCGTTCCCAACACTGGAAGCGCTCCAGTGTGACCTGCGACTCGCGTTTGAACCTCCGCAGGACGAGTCGCGTGTGCGTGCGGCCTTCTTCTCGCTCAAGCAAGGCAAGATGTCGATGCGCGACTACGTCCAGAAGACCCGACACCTCGCTTCGTGTATTACCACGAAGCCAATTGACATGGCATCCCAAGTCCACGTCTTCATATTCGGCATGCGAGAAGGCATGACGAGATACACCTCACGCGTGCGGAGCCCGGCACGCTGGAGAAGGCCTTTGCCCTCGCGCTTAGCGAGGATTATGTGGTGACATCGTCGTACGCGAGAGTCATGTCAACTGATGCTCGGGCGAGTACACCCGAGCCCATGGAAATCGACGCAATTGAGGCGTCGAGTGGCCGTCGATCGACGAACCCGTCCGCGAGGCGCGGGGACGGAACTCCCGTCCGTTAACTTGCTTCCGTTGTCGGGAGGTAGGCCATCGCGCAGCTGTCTGCCGCGCGCCTGCTCTCCGTCCTCGTTAACACCACCGCAGACGTGACCGACGATTCCACCCAGGCCACTCTACCAAAAACGGCCTGGGCCAGTAGGTGGGCGCCCTACTGGCTGGGATGAAGGTCCGGGTCCGCCGGTGACAACCCGACCTTCTAGCCCCCGGTACTCTATGCACACTTCAATGCCACCACTGCCAGCGACGACACGAGGCTGATCATTGTCACCCTCTACGTCGCTGGTGTCCGGCGTCCACTGCGTGCACTCCTGGACTCAGGAGCGTCCAACAACTTCTTCCGTGCGTCGTGTCTGCCTATGCTTCCTGACAGCATTCGCATCCGGAACGGGCCGGGTGAGGTTGTCGTCAAGCTCGCAGATGGCAAGCCACATCGCATGCCGCGATGCGAGTTGTCGTTACCATACATGTTCGATGGTTTCCGCAGTAATGACGACTTCCTGGTGATCGAGATGAATTACGCGTTTGACTGCATCTTGGGCATACCGTGGCTGGCTCGGTACCAGCCAGAGATCGATTGGTTGGCCCGATCAGTCAAACGTCGAAGCGACTTCGACGTGCGCGAGGTGTTCACGCATCTCTTGGTGGCGCCAAATGACTGGCCTCACGTCACGGTGGTGGACCAAACATCCACGACGCAGGCAACGCACAGAGCGAGCGATGGCCCTCACTGCGTGACTTGCGCAACACTGCTGGATGACGTGAATGAACGGAAAACTTCGCGCCAGCGCGAAGATGGGCGAGTGGTCGAGCGAGGGGCGCTCCCACGCGAAGAAGACGGTTGAGCATGGGTTCCCGTCGCACAACGAGAAGACAGTTGAGCATGGGTTCCTGTCGCACAATGAGAAGACAGTTGAGCATGGGTTCCTGTCGCACAACGAGAAGACGGTCGAGCATGGGTTCCTGTCGCACAATGAGAAGACAGTTGAGCATGGGCTCCCGTCGCGCAATGAGAAGACGGTCGAGCGTGGGTTCCCGTCACTGAGAACGACGGCGGTCGAGCATGAGGCGCTCCCGCGTGATGATGTTGCGGGTGAACACACGTTGCACCCGCGCGTAGCCGGTGTGGTCGAGCGTGGTTTCCCACACCTAGAGGAGGGTGATTCATCATCCAGTGATAGCGAAACGTCTTCTTCGAGTACCCGCTCGAAGCGTAAGACGAAGTCCAGGCGCCAACGCCTGAATCCGCGTAGCTTCAGCCCAAGTGGGGCTCCCATGACGGAATCGGTCTTCGCGCTTGAATACGTGGAAGGTGCTCCACACAAGCAACGTCTCATCGAGGTCGCTAGCCCGCCACACGACGTTAAGTCGCTCACTCGGCTTCAGGCCTCTCCTGGAAGAATTTCCTGCGTGACCTAAAGGCGGGCGAGTTCGTACAAGTGTGCTTGATCACCGACTCTGATCCGACATCCCATGAAGTAAACGCGGTAAGCGACGCCACAACGTCCTTACGACCCAAGCATGCCGAACCAAAGTCGGCGCGCGAAGAACGCTTCGCGGCACAATCATGGAGAGCATTGAAGGAATCTGGAAACCCAGTCTACGACATCGCCCGCGAGTACGCGGACGTCTTCCCAGATAAAATTCCCGCCGAACTGCCGCCAGATCGAGGAGTACGTCACGAGATTGATCTCGCGCCTGGAACTAAATACTGTGTAACGCGGCAGTGGCCACTACCGCGAGACCAAGTCAAAGCCATCGATGAATTCTTCGAGAATCGCCGCCAAGCCGGTCACGTACGCGAGAGCGTTTCGCCACATTCGAGCCCAACGTTCTGCGTGAAGAAAGCCACTGGCGGGTGGCGCATCGTCCATGCGTTCAACAAGTTGAACGACGCCACCATCCCAGCACAAACCCCCATTCCGCGGAAGGACATGGTGCTGGATTCGATGTCGGGCAGCGTGATCTATAGTGCTATCGACTTGACCGACGGCTTCTATCAGATTCTGATGAGGGAGCGCGACATACCCCTCACGGCTGTTAGTACTCCCAGCGGAATGCTCTGGGAGTGGCTGGTAATGCCGCAAGGCTTGAAGAACGCGCCCGCCACATTCAATCGCATGGTCTCCCATGTGCTGCGTCCACTCCGTGACTTTGCACCGAGCTACTTCGACGATATCTTCATACACAGTCGCGCTGAGGGCAATCTCAGCGCAGTCGAGACCCATCTGCGGCACTTGCGACAGGTATTCCAAGTGATGCGAGAGAACAAACTGTACGCGAACTTGAAGAAATGCATCTTCTGTGCACCGGAGATCCCGGTGTTGGGCTGCTACGTGAGCAAAAACGGAGTCCGTGCTGACCCCGAGAAAGTCGCGTCCATTTGTTCATGGCCAACTCCGACTAACCCCACTGAGTTACGTCAGTGGCGGGGCATGGCGAACTACTTGCACAAGTATACGAAGGACTATGCCAAGCTGATCCAGCCGTTGTCATCGTTGTTGAAGAAGGATGTCACGTGGGAGTGGCGGCCAGAACACCGAGAAGCTTTCGACTCGGTGAAAAAGAGCTTGGCATCCGCACCCGTTCTGATGCTCGCGGACGAGTCGAAGCCATTCCACGTCGTCTGTGATGCCAGCGACTTCGCCATCGGTTGCGCCTTGATGCAATTCGATGACGACGGCCGAGAGCGTGTCATCAGCTACCAGTCCCGCCAGATGAAGCCAGCGGAGCGGAATTATCCAGTGCATGATAAAGAGCTCCTAGCCATGCGATACGCTCTGATCAAGTTCAGAGTCTACCTGCTCGGAGAACAGACATTCGCCGTTTACACCGACCATGCATCGCTGCGCACAGCGATGAAGAGCCCCATTTATCCCAGCGCATGGCACGCTGGTTGTCGTTCTTCTCCGAGTATAACTTTGTGGTTCATTACAAGCCCGGCAAGAATAATATCCTCGCCGACGCACTGTCTCGGCGCCCGGATTATGACCCACGCATTGATTTAGGTCGCCAAGCGGCTGACGACGATGAAGAGGATAACTGCGCAACGTGCACGTCATCAGGCTTGAACCTGACGAACGTCTCCCCAAGATGTCGCTGCGTGAGGAAATCGCCGCAGCGTATAAGCATGATCCGCAATACGCCAGCATCCTGGCGCACCTCCGCTCTCCCTCCGACGCGACGCTGGGCGCACTATCACGCTCTTCGCGTAACCACATCGAGCGATACCATCTCGATGGCCCCTTGTTGACTTACGCCATCGATCGCTTCGATGCTCCAAGAGTGGTCGTACCAAATGACGACGATCTTCGTGCTCGTATCATCCACGAGTACCACGACACTCCTGCCAGCGGCCATTTGGGACGCGAAAAGACGTTCGCGACAGTATCAAGAGACTTCTTCTGGCCCCACCTATATAAATGGGTGCGCAAATGGGTGCGTACTTGCGAGATCTGTCAGCGCGTGAAGCCCTCCCCGTCGTCGCAAGCCCCTCTGCGTCCTCTTCCGATCGCCACGGAAGCCTGGCGTTCAGTGTCAATGGACTTCATCTTTGGGCTGCCGCCCGATGCGAAAGGCCGGTCTGGCGTGCTCGTGTTTGTGGATAGATTCAGCAAAATGGTGCACCTCGTCCCCGTTCCTGCCTCGGTTTCCGCGGAAGAGTCCGCGGCCCACTTCGTTGACGCAGTCTTCCGTCTCCATGGCCTTCCTGAATCTATCGTCTCCGACCGAGATCCGCGATTCACGTCAGCGTTTTGGTCCAAACTGTTCGAGTTGTTAGGCACGAAGCTTCTGATGTCAACCGCAGCACACCCAGAGACAGACGGACAGACTGAGCGCGTTAACCGTGTCCTCGAAGACGTGCTTCGAAGCTACGCATCGTCATTCGCGAGCTGGAGCTCGTTTCTGCCTCTCGCTGAATTCGCCTTGAACAACGCCGAACATTCGTCGACGGGTATGACCCCATTCTTCGTGAACTCCGCGCGTCACCCGCGCGTTCCTGTAATGCTTGCCGTGGGCCACCCCACGGAATCCCGTGACTTCACCCTTGGTGGGGAGGAGCAGATGCTGCAAAGCCAACGCCGGTCCACTCACCGGCGACACTAAGTTCATCTCCGAGTGAAGCCAAAGTGAACGCTGTGACACGGGCTCAGGCGAAAAACATTCTCCTACGCCGCGCAGTGCGGCGTCCCCACTGGCAGAATGGACGAAACGTACCCTGATCGACCCCACTGGCGCTCGCACGAAGCATCGCGACGCGCCCCTCGCCAACTACGCTCCGAAACCAGTGCCACGCCCCGCTGATCACTCAGCGGCCTCCGACTTCATCCTGCAACGACAATCCATCTCGCGATTTGTGCGCGACGCACTGCAAGCCGCAGTGGATAAACAAAAAGAAAACGCAGACAAGCGCGGTCGTAAAAACACGGAGTCATTTCACACGGGAGACCGTGTGTTACTCTCTACTGAAGGAATCAGATCCTCAGCTGTGACAAACTTAGGCGCGAATAAACTCGCCCCGCGCTTTATTGGCCCGTTCAGGATTACTAAAGTCATCGGCGACGCGTATACGCTGGACATCCCGTCATCTCTGCGCCTCCACCCGACGTTCTACGTCGGGCGTCTCAAGCGCTACTACCCAGCCGAGATCCCAGCTCACGATCGCCAGGCGCTCCTGGCGGAACATGCGTCGGACGTCCTCACGACGAGCTCGTCGTGCCATCGAGCCGTCCGTGCCAGGCGCCCGCGGTTGTACCCCAGTTTGCGCAGAACCGAAGACATTCACCTCCAAAGCTCGCAGTCGCACCAGGAGTTCCCGATTGGATTGACGAAGCTGTGACGTCGTCTGCTCAGCCCGCCAGGCACTATTCTCTGCCCGCTCAGCTCCGGCCTGAGCGTCCCAAGAACGATCCACAGCCGCGTCGACATCGTCCTGCGCAAACAGGACGTGAGAAGTACCGCCGCGATGGCCCTCCACCGATTGTCGACTCGGTGGGCAATGTTCGCTGGATCGTGGACCGTATTGTGGCGCATGAAGATCCTCCCGGCGTCCACGCCCGTACTCGTGATCGTGACGCCACCAGTCAACGGGTGCCGGTTGCGCGTAATTACCAAGTGCGCTGGCTGGGGTTCCCTCCTGAAGAGGATACATGGGAGTCTCGCGCCGACCTTCTCCGCGATGTTCCAGACGTGGTTCGCGATTATGAGACGACCCTCGCGACGACAACAACATCCGCGGGGTATCCCGCGGCGAGCGAGAGCGAGAATGAGAATGAGTACGCGATCGCCGGCGAGTCGGTGAGCGAGAACGAGAACGAGCACGCGACCGCCGGCGAGCCGGCGAGCGAGATTGAGAACGTGACCCCCAACGTATACTCATGTGACCCGAAGTCGGAGGAGATCGACTCCGCGCTGATTGGCGTCGGCGCGGTCCACCACGCGTAGAAGCCCGTTCCATCTCGGAGAGAGTACGGTTGTATTTCGCTATCCAGCCCGCCTCACGAACACCGAGAGCCCGCTCGGCGACGTGGTCTTCCCATTCACGCTGCGTCGGGCGCGCCGACGAAGAGCACGACGAACATCCTTCCCGCATGTGCACGTAACAGAGTCGATCCGAGTCCCACGCGTCTTCACAGATACGCTGCCGCAGTTCCACAACGGAGTGATCCCTGAACATTTCCTCCCGATATGCGAGCCACGCCGCGAAGTTTTCGCCCGCACGAGACATCCGATTCCACCGTCGGATGAACGCGCTCCACGAGCGCTGCAAGGCCTCGTGTCCAGCTCCCTCGATCCCTTCTGTCGCGTCGCACGAAAGCGACGGAAGTAATCCTTCATGGTGTTGGGCGTATCAGGATTCACGGCAGCTGACAAGTCGTATAGACTCCAAGGTGCCAGTTCGTCGTCCATCACAGTCGAGCGGATCCTGTACGCGCTTGTGGTCACTCCAGGTGCCGCGACTCCCGTCGACGCCTCCGTCGACGAATCGGGATGCTGCGTGCTTGTCTGTCGCTCTGTCATCGCTGCCAGTCGCTCGAGTTTGCGAGCGCCGTCTCTCCGTTGGTCTTCGTTCTTCTCCGGGGCTTTCTCAGAAAATAGATTTGCGCTTACGTAACGTAAGCGCAACTTAAAGAGGGGGTGATGTAATGGGTCACCCCCAGTTACATAAGTAGGTAGGTCGCCACGCGAATAGCGCGTGTCGAGATGTTGTTAGATGATTGGCTGAAAAGTGGGAGGTCGATTCCCCTTTCAGCCAATCAGGTGTCAGCCGGTATTTGAGTGGCTCACACAAGGTCAGAGGCGACCGCCCTGGTCCTAATCTAAATCAGAGTTGAATTTACATAAGACCCGAGTCTAACTATCTTAACGCAAGTTTCCTCATCGCTACGTGTAGGTCAGTGACGGTAAACACTTAGCCCGTTACAGAGCCCCTAAGAAGGCTTGGTACCCTCCGTCTGTTGGGACCTCGGGGTTTGAGTGAGAAACGTCTGAACCGGTTGCTCGAGGTTCAGGACATGTGTATAAGTTGGCTACTAGTGATTCGAAGTGAAGGATTCAGACAGACCTGGGTGTTCTGGGAGATCTCGGGTACCTTCGGATCATTAAACCCAGCAACTGTACTCAATTCATCTGAGGAGAGTGCAGATTGTTGTGGGGAATATAAAAATCCTAGCCACGTAGACTAGGTCTCGCAGTGGATTGGAGTTTTCCTACACCACAACTGGTGCCGCGACCCGGGAGTCTGTGTGTACTAACGTTACTTTGAATTACAGGTGACCAACTTTTTCGAGCTAAAACAACTGATTTGCAAGACTATGGCGAAAGGATCGACGTCGGCGGTACCAGCTACTCCGATGAAGGCTGGTGGAGCGCGTTCAGATGTCACGCCGTCGACTGGTGCGTCCGCGCAACTTACGACGGTCGACGAGCGCTCCGTGAGCTTTGAAGCGGAGTACGACGACGATTCAGGCGCCATGGACGATGATTATGGAGGCGAAGAAGGTTCGGGTGAAGGTGTGGAGTCTACGACGCCGCCTCCAGAAGACGCAGTGCTGTCGGCTGGACATGGCGGAGCGACGAAGTCCCTGTCCCGAAACCTCGCCGATGAACTTGAAGATGTGGCAGGTCCAGAACCAGCCTACGATGACACAGGTGACGAGGTGTTGCCTGCAAAGCCGTCGACGAAGATGCTGAGAGCTGCCCGATTGTTGGCCTCGTCGCGCCCACCCGTCAATGGCGATACGCCAGCGGCGAACAAGGTTCTGGCGCGATGCATGGAAGCGATGACTGCAAGTGTTTGATGTGCCTGTTCAGCCCTAAACCTGTGCGTCAAGCACACTGGGCTGACTTGAGTGTGGAGCTGTCGTATCCAGTTAACTCGACGAGCGTCACGCAAGTCGCAGAGGATACGGTGGCACTGTTGCGATCGATGGGGTTTGAGAATTGTTCGTACCCTTCAGGGGTGACGATGAAAGACTGGACTCCATCCCAAGCTGGTGCCGAGTTGCAAAAATGGAAGAAGAAACTTCGTCAAGCGTTTGGAGCTGAGGATATTGGTGCTGGAAAGCAGCCGGTGTCTCGTCAGACAACTGAGGTTCAAGATCCGTCAAGAATCCCATTGCCTGAAACCCCTAAGCGCAATTTAGAAGGTTTACGCGCGAGATGAACGTTGGGACTGTATTTTCGCCTCAGCAGAAGCTTCTCCGTACTTCCAGGATTCGCATATGGTGACACCTCGGTCAAACGCCCGGTCTCGTCGCATGGGACGGAGTTCAGATGATTGGTATCAAGCCGATCGTCCATCACCGCCTCGTCTCAGTGCTAGACGCTCTAGCCGGCGTTCCAGCTATACCCCAGATGACAGTGACGGTGATTCGACTGGTGAAGAATTCGACAATGACCCACGCGATGAGTTATCGCGTCAAATGGAAGCTCTATGTAACGGTGTAGACGAAGATCCAACACCGAAATTGGAGCTCGCGTCCCACTTGCCCTTGGATCGTATCACGTCGTTTCGCGGAATCCGGAACAAAAGCGAGAACTCGCTTCAGTGGTTAAAGACCTTCGTGTACGAGATGAGAGGGACGAGGACTCAGCCCGATGAGTGGTGTGCTCCTTCGAATTAAAGCTCCGTGATGGAGCGATTCACTGGTTCCGACAACTGTCAAGGAAGGAGAAGACGCACTGGAAACTCTTGAGTCGGAAATTTATCGCGGCTTACTGTCGCCAGTTCGTTCAACCTCCAGCAGCTCGTTACTATACAGCAACGCGTGAAAAGAACGAACACATCTGCGACTACTTGAACCGTATCAATGGTTACGCACGCAACGCCGATTTTCAGATTGAGCGAGGCGGACGTGATGCGAAGGATCATGTGAAGCAATTTCTCCTCACGTGCGGCGATGACCGGTTGATGCGCGACTTGAGTCGTCTGGAGCTGAGCAATATCCGGCAGACAGAGAAGATTCTTATTGAGATGCTCCGCACCGAGGAACAAGTGACGACCCGTGGAGCCATTCAGCAGTATCGATTTGGCGGAGAAGCGTACCGACGAAGTACAGAAATCATCAACGAGCGTCGTGACCGCAGTGTCGAGCGCCGACGTGACGACTCACGTGACCGCCGTCGTGATGATGGTCGCAACGCCCCGCGAGTTGTTGTCAAGAAGACGTCTCGACCAGCTGCGGTATACCGGTAGGATACCGGTATGACCTTCACTCAGTGGCACCGCAATCATTCCTGTGATTACGGGGCAATGTTTACGCCACGGTGGGTACAAGATTGTGGGTACAAGATGGGATCTACGTGGCACTCGCTGATTGGCTAAGGTAACTCAGTATCCAGTAAAGAATCCAGTAGAGTGTACCCAGTAGGTAGGACAAGAGGCTTAGAGGTAGCAAGCAGTTTGCGAACTAAGGACCTAAATCAATCACTTTGCATTTTGCTCTAAACCACACAAGTCTTTTATATCGTCAAGTGAAAGAAGCTTGGAAATGGGCTGACCGCTTTGTGTTGACCGAAGATGGCGTACTGTATTATTGGGGAACCATCCGTACAAAAGATACCGAGGAGAACAAGAACACGCGAATGCGTTTAGTCGTGCCTACTACGATGATTCAAGAAGTGCTTCAGAACTGCCACGACTCGTTAGAAGGTGGTCATCAAGGTGTTGTGCGCACTTATCAACGCGTAAAACTGGATTACTACTGGATTGGCCTGTACGCAGACGTTGAAAAACACGTGCATTCATGCCCAGATTGCTGCTCCAGTAAAAGTCGACCTCACTTGCGAGGTTATTCGCCTGGTAATGTGCTTGCCGAGAGACCATTTCAAATTGTCTCAATGGATTTCGTCATTCCGTTGCCGAAGAGTCGGAGAGGTAACACAGCGTTACTCTTGTTCCAGTGTTCATTTACTAGTTTTGTGATAGCGAAAGCTATGTCTGACACATCGGCACTCAAAGTCGCTCAAGCCTTCGAGGAATGCGTTTACAGACGTTTTGGAGCTCCGTCATTGATTCGTCACGACAGAGATCCGAGGTTTATGAGTGAGGTATTCCAAACGTTTGCAGACATGATGCAAGCAAAATCAAGAGCGACATTGAGTTATCGGCCCCAGGCCAATGGACAACAAGAGCGTTCTGTGAAGTCTGTGATGACTTCTGTAAGAGTTTACGTCGAAGATCCTCTCCAGCAAGACTGGGATGAGATAGTCGAAAGACTAATCTTTGCTATCAACAACTCTC
This sequence comes from Phytophthora boehmeriae, assembly GCA_011947355.1. Taxonomy (NCBI): domain Eukaryota; phylum Oomycota; class Peronosporomycetes; order Peronosporales; family Peronosporaceae; genus Phytophthora; species Phytophthora boehmeriae. Next base: position 7,535 of record JAAVTJ010000115.1, on the reverse strand, counting down.
AAGACACAACAAGAAAAGAGACTCCGTTCTACCTTGTCCATGGCTGGGACGCTCAGTCGACTCTCAAAGCTATGACATCTTCGCTTAAACAAGGTTCAGGGACACAAACAGATGCTTTAGCTTGGCGTAGAGAAGTTAATCGACAGCAAGAAATCGCGTTAGCGATGGCCAAGAAGTATCAAGCAAAAGAGAAGAAGCGTCGTGCCCAAGAACATAACGAGGCGTTGAGTCGGCTAGAGAAAGGAGTAATCCCGCCTGATGACCAAGATGAATCACCCTCTGGTGATAATAATGCTGAGGGTGAACAAACAGAAGCCTTAGTAGATATGACCCGGTCTCTTTTCAAACCTGGCGACAGAGTATGGCTGTACATGGAAAGAGTAAAGCCTGGGTTGACGAAGAAGCTTGCTCACAGGTGGCACGGGCCATTCCGCATCAAAGCAAAGGTCGAAGAGTTTGCCTATGAACTCGAACTGCCAAACCGAAGTGGATATCGCTTTTATCCAACAGTTCACGTTTCCCGACTGAAAGCAGTTAATGAGTTTGGAACTCGACCAAATGTTCAATTGGTTGATGAACTTTCGGAGGATTCACGTTTGGATTTCGACGAGGAGTTGCTTCCTGAAGATAGTTGGGAACCAGACCATCTTGCAGGTGAATACGAAGTTGAGACGATTTTAGATGATCGGTTGCCGCTTTCGACTGGCACTGATCGACCTGTAAGAGAATTCAAGGTCAAATGGGTCGGTTACGATGACCCTACATGGGAGCCCGTGTCCAATCTTTCATGTGGAGGGCTGCTTTACGACTATCTGCAAGCGAAGAAGAGAGAAAATCGCTTTCAGATGGTCCAAGTGGCAGACGAAGAATAGTTCTTCACTCCGACACAAATGATCTGCGTGTGAGGCGGCGCAGCTCACACTAACAGACGAAAATGACTACTGCGACCCAATCTTCTACATATTTGCATAACGAAAGGTGAACGACAAGATAATATGAAATCCTAAAGCACGCTACGGAGAAAAACTTCTTGGGAACTTGGTGCTTGGATATGGAGCTTGAGCTCGGAAAAGTGCTGCTTCGAAACTTCACAAAGTGACTTGACGAGAAGCAGCGTTGACCAGGAGTCCAAGACGATCCGGAAATTCAACCAGGGGTTCGGCTGGGGTTGGAGTAACTTCTTCGTTCTCTCCCTCTGCGTCGGCCTCGTCTTGAGCTGCCTCTTGATCAACTTGGTGAGCCACAGCAGCTGTTTCCACTGCGAGAACAGCCTGAGCTTCTGCGGAGTAGTGAGCCCATCTAGATGAAACTTGATCCGCTGGAATTAGCGGACAGGCAACAACATTACCCATTACGGAAGCTTGGGTTCTCCCGCGAGGAATGAATGGAGTAGTCCGCACATTACACGGGACAAATGTCGTGTTGAATGGGTGGAGTTCGGGGACGGTCATCCAACCGTTGCGCCATGGCTCTTCTTGATCCAGGGTAGCTAACTCGTCCAGCCAAGTTGCAGTTCGGGGAGCCCATGTGAGATTCTCCAGAGAAAAACATGGCATCGAAGGTTCAAACAGCATCTCAGGCATCAGTCCCGTTTCCAGACGCTCTGCGTGCGGAATCTTGGACTGGGGCAACAACCACTCATGCCACAGATGCTTCTTGACGTGAACGCGAACGAGATCAGCGCGTTTTCGACGAGCGTCAGCGTAATCTTCCCAAACCTCCCGGAGTTCAGCTCGTTTCTTGGCAGTGAGAGTTTTCTTGCACTGCTTAGAGTCGAGCCATCCTGTAACAACCGAGATAGGAATCCAATGCGCTCGCTCCCACATGCCAAAACCGAGGTCGGCCTTTTCGCCGAGGCCACGAAGTGAAAACCACAGCCGAATAAGCCGTTGGCATATTGGTGCGCGTCTCGAGATGCGCTCACGAACATCAGCTCCGGAAGTGTCGAACAGACTACTCTGTTCTGGAAACATCGAGCGGAGGATTTGCCACGGGTGATTAGCGTTTTCAAAATCAGCAAACGCCCGTATCTGGGGCACTGAACATGGTGAAACTGAGCCAGCCGGAATGGGAGTCGGTTGCCGACGATTGAGAATTTGTCTCCAGCACAAACGTGCTCCTGGAGCCGTGAAATTGATATTCACGAAATCCCAAACCCAATTGGCCGACTTTCCTTTAGCAGGAACTATGTCACGACCAGTGAGAAAACCATTGTCATCCTCTACGGATTGTTCTTCGACTGTATTTACATCTCGCCCAGCTGGCTCGATATCTCCAGTATTAGACTGCAGCGTGGACAATGTCGACGTAATAACTCGCCCGCGAGTAGAAGCCCGCGCTGGAGCCCGAGTTCTTGTTGGGTTAGACGTCCCAGAGGCAATCACGACAGTCTGGATATTATCCGATGTTTCGTGATGAACCGTAGACGAAGCATGAGTTACTTCAACAGACGCTTCAGAAGGCGGAGGTGACTCGGTAGGGGCAACAGAAGCCTCAGAAGCATTATCATCCACGTTGTCATCATCTCCATCGTCATCAAGGTCAATTGGTGTGGGTCCTGACACTGAAGAGACTCCTAAACCCAAAACGTCATCGTCGTCAGCTTGCTCTAGTTCAGCAGCAAGTGACGATCGGAACGCAGACTGGGCAGCGGCTTGACGCCGCGGCGTCGACGAAGTATCGCTGCCAGACCCTCGAGATGAAACTTGGCCGACTGGAGTCGATGGAGAACGGCTTACGGAGTCCCGACAAGTAACTGGTGCCACCGGTGGCATGCTGATGCGTAACGATGGTTTATCCTGCACTGGTGTCAAACTTGGCGGTCGAGGCAAACTTCGAACAGCCGACGACCGAGAGTTCAAGCTTGGGAACATTGCCGCGTTGTACTTCCGACGACCTAGCGTGCGAGTAGCTACCTTTGGCGGCGTCACAGGCTCACTTGGACGAGCTATCGGTACCTTGGCCGAAATTTGAGGTGCCGAACTTGACCGAGATTTACCACATGATGCCGCAGGCTGCGTTGTCACTGCAGCAGACGACCGAGACAACATCAAAACTCGTGAGCTACCAGAAGTTGTCGACGTCGTAGCGGTGTGTGACACAGCCAAAGTGGTCCGAGGTCTGACGGCTGGTGTAGCAGAGACGGGATTAATGTGACGAGATTTGAGCTTCTTCTTTAAACGCTTCTTGCCCGAAGCTTTCATTGCGACTGGCATGACCAATTTGCGGCGTGGAGTCGATGATTCAGAAGGAGTTGGAGCCTTTCCGAGGCCTGCATCATTGAGGGCAGCCTTCTTGGCTTTTTCAGCAATGGTCTCTTCGTCATCACTGTACCAATTGTACTGTACATCACTGTCAGATTCTTCATCATCGTCTCCGGACCCAACAGGTGCTTGTCGTATGCGCTTGCGCTTTATTCCGTGGCGCTTGCGATACATTGCGCGAGCAAATGATATAGCGAGGTCCTCACGCTTGCCAGAGCGAACGACTTCCTCACGGCACTCTTTTAGAAGTTTGCGAGAATCGGGATCAAGGTCCAAACGATCGAGGTTGATATCTCCACTTCCGATACCTGCAGAGGCTAAGACCAAGGTGTCCGCATCCATCTGCCGGGCGTCGACGTGTTGACGGAGAATGCCATTTGCACGACGGCAAAATCGGAGGGTGTCCACCATGTCATCATACTTGTCGCGGAGGACCTTCGTCTCGTCATACTCATCCTTGGACATCTCGGACAGAAGCTTATGGAGCTTGATTGATTGCGCAGTCTGGGCCACTGTGGCAGCCTGAAAGGAGACCCGGTCTTTGTCGATCCGGTCCTGCAGAGACTTGGCGTAATCCTTCTGACGAGCAATTATCTTTTCCAGCTTCTCGACTTCATCGGTGTGGAGTTCCGCTGACGCTTGGAGTTGGAGAATTTGATGGTAATACGCGTTTACGGATTCTTTCTCTCGCTTGAGAGCTTTCTTCAAGTCATCAGCTTCCGCAGACGCCTCGCGCGAAAAGAGTTCAGCATTTTCACGTTTAAGAGTTTCTTGAGCCAGTTTACGGGTGACAGAAGCTTCGCCTGCTTCAGCTGCAGCCACACGAGCGCGAAGGTTGGCAAGTTCGGCCGACGAGTCATCTGGTTGATCGATGCTGGAGCAAGCCGAAACCACTCCATCGAAAGTCCTAGCCATTTTCAAGCGTTGCTGGAGACCACGGTCGCCACGACGACTGGGGTCAGTGCACAACTGGACTATCAACTTGGCGAGCTTGAAGTTTTGGTTCAACAGCGTGGAGCTTACGTTTGCATCCAGCGCGGCCTGATAGGCGTCAGCCATTGCATCCATGTCAAGCGAGAACTCAGGCGATACAACATGAGACGAAAAAGGCACATCTTCCTGCGCGATCTCGCTCAAATTGGCTGGATCTGGCTTGGGTGGCGCATCTTGGTGACATACAGCCGATGATTCGTCTCGAGACTGGTCCACGTCACCGTCAAGATCGTCAATCTCAATGGGACAAGCTTGCGAGCCACCAATTGCTGCTGGTGGAGCTCTATGGTCGTCATCAGCGCCATTCCGATGGTTTATCTGCGTCGACGCCCCACTATCATCAATTGGCAGCGTCGTCGTCCCTTGATCACCATCACTTGGACGCGGCCGTGAAGAAGCAACTGTGAGCCGCTGGGGTGATCTCGAGCGCGAGGTTCCCACCGCTGCGTGTTCAACTTGAGGCGCAGGAGCGTCTGGACTCGCCGCAGAGTGTGTCGGTGACGGAGGCTATAAGATCAAAGAAACCATCAACTGTGAGAAACCAGCATACAAGAATGAAGATACTAGAAGACATCACAGTACCAGAGAGGGACCAGGATCAGCTTGGAGCTGGCCGGTTGCGAACGAGATGGCGGCAGCCAAGGCTCGGTGTGGCATGGTTGGAGAGTTGGTCTTGATGTCACGACGCTCACCGCTTGTGGAGGCTCGCGACGCGCCAGGGGCAGTTGTGGTGTAGCGATTGTTCGCTGCACCGACCAAGTTGCCGAGCCGATTTCGAGTGAATGCCAAAGTACAAACGGCTCGAAAGCTTATTGGTGGAATCAGAAGACTCAGATTGGTCACTCAAGATCAGTTCAGACACTTCGTTTTAGCGACCGGACGTGTGAGTGTCATTCGTCGGAGAAGGTCCTGGTCCGAACCTAATATAAAATCGGCCAGGAACCCAATCCAGCTTATTTTGGTTCAAGGTACCCAAAGGTATCTTCGCACTTAGGACGCACTTAGGACCAGACGCGACTTTTCGGTATTTCCCACGAGGGGTCGCTGAGATCCAAAACGGACAAGCTCACTAGATATTTGTATAGGGAATTTATAGGAAAGATATAGGAAAGATAACACCCTTTCGGGTGACACAAAGAGAGCAGAATATTCCTTCAACCCTCAAGCGTCCAAGCACCTTAGAGGTAAGACTTGTACGTTGTTGCTTGGAGTATGACTGCCTGGTGAACACGTTGACCCATTTGGTGAGTGTTTGCCCTGGTAAGGCCAAGAGTGTTGATTGGTCTGAGAGTGTGAGTGTGTGTGGCTGTATTGCCGCGTGTATGGGAGTGTCTGAAGAGCATTCCAAAGCTTCTTCCTGCCTTGGTTATACCGAGGCGCCCCTGGACAGAGCCCCTAAGAAGGCTTGGTACCCTCCGTCTGTTGGGACCTCGGGGTTTGAGTGAGAAACGTCTGAACCGGTTGCTCGAGGTTCAGGACGTGTATAAGTTGGCTACTAGTGATTCGAAGTGAAGGATTCAGACAGACCTGGGTGTTCTGGGAGATCTCGGGTACCTTCGGATCATTAAACCCAGCAACTGTACTCAATTCATCTGAGGAGAGTGCAGATTGTGGGGGAATATAAAATCCTAGCCACGTAGACTAGGTCTCGCAGTGGATTGAGTTTTCCTACACCACACTGAGCATGTGCCGCGGATGTCAACTGGGCAAGATGGTGCAGAAGCCGTTTCGAAGCAACCCCGACAAGCGCCAGTATGACGTCTTCGAGCTGCTCCACTTCGATATCTGCGGACCGATGGAGCAAGATTCACTCGGTGGCAGCAAGTATCTACTGCTGATCGTGGATGAAGCGAGTGGCAGCATGCAAGGTTTCTGTCTGCGAGCCGAGTCGGAGAGTGAAGGGTGTCTCAGGACTTTCATCAAGAAGATCCAAGCCCAGTTCAACAAACAAGTCAAGTTTGTGCGGCATGACGGAGCCAAGGAGTTCGCGACCAACTCGCTGAAGCAGTTCTACGAAGACCAAGGCATCGAGCAGCAGATCACGGTGCCATATGCACACCAAGCCAACGGGACAACGAAACGCGGTTCGGAGCATTGTCAGCATTGGTCGCAGCATGCTCCATCATGCAGGACTGGACAAGTGTTTCTGGGCGGAAGCGGCGATGAGCGCCATCTACATCAAGAACCGACTGCCATCGCCCAAGACCCCCACCAAGACGCCGTTCGAGATTGTGTACAAGACAAGCCAAGTGTGAAACACATGTGTGTTCGAGTGTCTGGTGTATGTATTGACCCCGAAGGAGAAACGACTGAAGTGGGATGCCAAGTCTCGTGTCGGCGTGTTCATGGGGTACGAGGAGCTGTCGAAGGCCTATCGTGTATGACATCGAGGCGGGGCAGGTGGTTGTTACTCGCGATGTCAACTTCGATGAGACCAAGATGGGGTCGACTGCGCTGAACAAGATCGACAGCATGGACGATGTCTTGGACGACCTGGATGACCTCGACATTGGTGAAGATGAAGGGACTGCAAGCGAATTCAAGCAAACCGGCAAGCGCAAGACTCGCTCTGTCAAGACTACGCCCGAACCGCCCCACCGATCGCGAACCAGGACAACGTTAGAAGAAGCAAGCGGTCCTGTGTACGAACACCGTGCGAAGCACCGATCAGCTGTGCGTGAAGAAGTCAAGGTCGAGCATGACGACGATGAAGCCGACTCGACTCCCGGCATTCTGGCAAGCAAGTGCCAACGTAGCAGAAGCTGGTGACCTGGCGGAACCGACGACGTATCAAGAAGCGGTGGACGGTCCCGACCAAGTGCACTGGCGCAAGGCTATCAACGCCGAACTCGATTCGATGCGTCTGCGAGGTGTTTTCCACGCTGCCAGACTTCCTGCTGGACAACAAGCCATCGGAACCAAGTGGGTGTTCAAGATCAAGCGAAAAGCTGACGGATCCATCGAGAAGCAAGGCGCGTTTGGTGGCGAAAGGATTCAAGCAGAATTTGGCATCGACTACACGGAAACGTTTGCGCCTGTGGTCAAGTACACCACGCTTCGGATGATCGTCGCAGTAACAAGTCACTTGGGGTGGACAGTCGACCAGCTGGATGTGGTGACTGCTTTTCTGTATGGCGAAATGGAAGAGCTGGTACACTTGGCTGTCCCCGAAGGCGTGAAATTGGTGTTGTCAAGAAGACGTCTCGACCAGCTGCGGTATACCGGTAGGATACCGGTATGACCTTCACTCAGTGGCACCGCATCATTCCTGTGATTACG
>JAAVTJ010000114.1:0-25448 GCA_011947355.1 Phytophthora boehmeriae | reverse complement strand
TAAACCCTAAACCCTAAACCCTAAACCCTAAACCCTAAACCTAAACCCTAAACCCCTAAACCCTAAACCCTAAACCCTAAACCCTAAACCCTAAACCCTAAACCCTAAACCCTAAACCCTAAACCCTAAACCCTAAACCCTAAACCCTAAACCCTAAACCCTAAACCCTAAACCCTAAACCCTAAACCCTAAACCCTAAACCCTAAACCCTAAACCCTAAACCCTAAACCCTAAACCCTAAACCCTAAACCCTAAACCCTAAACCCTAAACCCTAAACCCTAAACCCTAAACCCTAAACCCTAAACCCTAAACCCTAAACCCTAAACCCTAAACCCTAAACCCTAAACCCTAAACCCTAAACCCTAAACCCTAAACCCTAAACCCTAAATCCTAAATCCTAAACCCTAAACCCTAAATCCTAAATCCTAAATCCTAAATCCTAAACCCTAAATCCTAAATCCTAAATCCTAAATCCTATTCAATCAGAGTTCTTTTTGATCCGTAACCCGAAGTGCCTTCGAGTTCTTTTGACTTGTAAAGCACAAGAGTCTTTGAGCTACTTCACCACCCGGTTCTTTGAGTCTCCAATCTGTGTAAAGTCCAGTTAGGTTGGGGTCCAAAGCGCCGTTCGCTGAGGATACAAGTCCCGCCTATTTTATATATTAGTTGGGCGTCCTCAGAGGCTAACCCATTCCATATTCCTGAGTCTGGGAGTGTCAAGATCTACAGTCGACACCTTAAGCCGTGAGCGCGGACAGTCGTGTGAAGCGAAGTAACCTGAACCTGAAACCTGCAAATGAATTTCTCTCTCTCTGAGAGTGGTGCGCGTACCGTCGTGAGTGTTGGGATCCTGCCAAGTATCCTAAGCGTGAAGCTCCAACTGACCTCGGCTTAGCCTTCGTCCAAGGATATCAAGAATTGGGACACTGTATAACGTGACGTTCAAGGAAGAAGAACTCTGTATTTGTTTTATATTGCTGAACTACCAAGTGGGGAGAACGTGCGTCTGTTCCTGAATCCAAGACATCAAGGACAAGACAAGAAGACGAAGGTACTCACAAACTTGGATCAATACGTCAATCGGTGGACAGTAGCGAGGTTAGTCGAGCCGTCAGGTATTGCACAAGGTACACGCCAACCTTGGACCAAGCTTTTCTAAGTTCTGGACCAGAGGTATCAGAGGCTCACTATACACTGGACGGAAAAAGGTTCACCACCTCATCTCAGCTGGTGCGCGTGCCCGGATCTTACGGGCTTGATTTCACCGTTTATTACTTTCAAGGTTATCTGAGTGGTTACTATCTTCGTTTGAGCGTCCAAGATGCCGGAAAAGAAAAACGCCATGCGCAAAGAGAAAGTACCATACCGACAAGAATGTCGAGACGAATCCGAGGATTGACGCCTGAGGACGAAAATGCTCAAGGCGTGGGGCGTCCTACCCGCAACAAGGAGAAGGCTTCGGTTCAAGATCAGTCGGTTGAAGAACCCAGCATCAAAGCGCAGGAATCTGCTTCTGAAGAAACCGGTTCCAAGACCCCAAGTCTTGGATTGAAGCCGTCGGAAGTTGAGGAGGGGAAGACCCCGAATTCGCAAAGTGTGGACGGCGTTGCTGAGAGTATCAAAACTCCAGAACCAGAGACGTCGCTTGTTCCCCGTGAACCAAGAGTCAAAGGTCAAGACCAAGCATCCCAGGATGTAAGCGAACCTGAGACGAAGGAGGCTGCGAAGCCTGTGGAAGAACCCTAGGCGTCTCCGGAAGAGCTTGTGTCAAGGGACTCAAGTCAAGACTTGGTTCCTCGGACCAAGCCTGGGTTTGTATTGGTGACACCGTCGGAGGTAGTGCCGCGTCATGAAGCCACGACCAAGGAGTCACCTTCGGGTGGAATCTTTGCCGTGAGTGGTGACTCTGGTCTCAAAGATCATAGCCTTGACGTGGCCACTCCTGAAAGTGACCCGGAGTCGATCTTCGTCCGACAACAGCTGACTCGTTGGTTGAGACTCTCAGTTGGCTTGGTCCAAGCAAGGAATGTGGTCTACAACTGGCCGCAACCTGCACCAGACGTCAGCTCCTGTCTTCAAGCAGCTCTTGCTACAAGTGTCCTCTTGACCCTAGCTGCCTCTGTCTCGGATCGAGACGAAGCTTGGATCGCATTGCTGCGTCCAAGAAGGCTTGGTATCCCAGTCATTTGCGACCTAGCGGCAACGCAGATTCAGTTGACGAGGTACATCCCAAGAGGGACTGTAGCTGTGCTGCAGACACTGCTGTGGGATGTGGGCTTTGAGTTCCAGAACATGATCACCGCCTGGGCTGGATCCAAGCTGTCTACGATCGAGACCTCTTTGATCCATGAGCTCAGCCAAAACCCACAGTCTCATCTAGCTGTTGAGTTGATTGAGTGGCGAGCTATCACCAAAGGCGTCGCCGTGTATGTGACTGCTGTGGTGGATGACTTTGGACCAAACCCACGTGCTCAACTCAAGAATCAAGAGGGAGATGCAGAAGGCGATATATTTATGTCGGATGCAGAACTTGATATTCTTGGGGCTGAGTACGTCTTGAGGTTGAAAGTGACTGGAGTCCGAACTCGAAGTCCAGACGAAAGCTCGATGAACCCGGAAGAAAAGAAGCATGCTAGGCTGGAGGCTTCGTCCTCAGTATCAGCACCTTGTAACCCAAGGGTTTTCCCGAGCCAAGGACTTGAACCATACAGCGTGAGTGAATCTGCAAAGTCTTCGGACGAGTCTCCGCTGAAGTCGAGCAACTCTGATTCAAGAGGCAGCTCTTCGTCTTCGTCCTGATTGTCACTTGATCACAGTGCGGCACCTCACATACCGTATGCTGGGCCTGGGGCGATGGTCATGACAGCTCAAGTTCAAGGGAGTCATGTCCCGATCCAAGGTGGCGGAGTACCGATCCAAGGTGGCGGAGTACCGATCCAAGGTGGCGGAGTACCGATCCAAGGTGGCGGAGTCATCATAGCTTGCACGACGCCTGCTGTTCGTACGCTTGACCGGAACGTGCCTTCGTCCCAACAGCTTAAACCGAGAACCTTGGTTGAATGTGGTGACTTGGATGAAGACATGGAAGATCGATCGGACGAGAGTATGTCGACCAGCGGCAGCGCCTTGACCAGCCGGAGATCTTCGACCAAGTCCAGGACTTTAGTCCGAGCTACGTCCAGCCTATCATCCAGGTCAAGAGCTTCGTCAGCTCCGTCTGAAGCGGCGCAAGTCGCCTTGAACGTAATGCGTCAGCAACAAGAGGCTCTCGCACAGATGCAGAAACAACAGCTTGAGTTCCAGGCTCAGCAACACCAGCTCCAGTTGGAGATGCAGCGAGCCTTGGATCAGACTCGCCACGATGCACAGCGTGAGATCCAGACTTTGATGATGCGGACCATCCAAGCGGAGCAAACTCTGACTCAGACGAGAGATCAAGCGGAAGCTGGCGCCTTGACTGCTGGACAAGCTTGACGGCAGAACCAGGACTTCTTGAATCTGGCTCAAAGCTTGGAATAAAGGCTAGCAGCTACGTTGGAGGCCGAACGCCGGTCACAAGAACAGCATGCCACAGTATTGGAGGAACGCTGGAGAAAGCAGGAAGCGGACACCGATGCATTCCGTGCGGCCTTAATGTAGGAAGCTCGGAAGAACGTCGCGTCCCAGCTAGCTGGGTACGAGAAGAAAATCCAGGAGCTAGAAGCCACCCGTCTGGCCGAACGTGAGTTGCCACGGAATATCCAGAGGTTCCACGCGGAACAACTCAGGAATGCTCGGCCAGCCCAAGGATCAAGGCAAAATTCAGCTAGTATGGCAAACGAATCTGTCCCATCCCAAGATCCAGTGAGAAATCCGGTCGTCAACGTAAACGTGACTTTTTCGAGTCTGGAACCCAGTATCAAGCCTAAGTTGGGAGTGACGTCTACTTTTCAGGGAACACAGATGAACACCGATGAAAATTTGGCGACTCAGAATCAGGCGACCATTCAGAAAAATGGAAGTTCCATTTTTATGTCCGGCGGAAATTACTTGGATAAACTATTGGAGATTCTGGGTACAAAACGGGATGGGTCCAGTGAGACAGTTGAAGAACACAACCGAATTCCGGAAAAGCCTCAGTCGACAAAGTCACATTCAGTCAGTTCGCAAAGTAGGACGACTGTGTGGCGAAGCGGGATCACGAAAATTGATCCTTGTCGACGCCAACTGTGCCCAGACTACCGACTAACGAAGGGGGTACTCCGATCGTCCGTGGATGCTGAATTTGTTTCTTACCTTGTGTACCCGTCGGTGGGCTGATTCGCTCTTCCGGTGGCTCCAATAGAGGACGCTCGGGGAGTCAGATAGAACTGTCTTGGCGAGACTTGGGACAGGGGTAGCTCCGCGCGGGAATCTTCACGCGGGGCTGGAGTGTTGGGGGTCGGTCTTGATCGATACTTCGAGATCGGTGTCCGACTGGCCGGGCTTGATCCGGCGCTTGGGGGCCTTGTTGGGGTGTGTTAACCTTTTCCTTTCACGCTTTACCGCTTCCGATAGCGGGATCTTGGATGAGGGCCAAACCAATACCCAAGAGAAGCGGAGAACTCAGGTAATGGTAGGCTTTAATACAGCAAAGTGTATTTGACTTGATTTCACTATACTGGATGGGCCAATATACTTCCCGTGTCCAGATAGCTACTTCCAAAGGCACTTGTGTTGTCCAAAGCAAATTCGACTCTCTTTTATGGTTAACCCTATCTAAATTCTCAACCAAAACAATAACCTTACCATACCTTGACTTCAGCCTCCACATACCGTCCGAAGTCCGATCGTCCGTCGCCACGTGTCCTGTTCCGGCTCTCCTTGAACTTCTTTCGTCATTATATGATGCGTGTACATCTTGGGACAGACAGGCCGACTCAGAGCTGAGGTTTGAGGCGCCGGATCAGAAGCCTTGATCCCGGACGCCCGACCATAACCCTAACCTCGGTCGCCGGATCATAACCCTAACCCCATCGTCGGATCTTCCGTCGTCAACTCGTCGAATCCATCGCTCTTGGTCCCGCCCCCGCAACCCTATCCCTGTCAAATGATAGTCCGGACCTGGATCAGAACTGATCCCGAGTCCTTCACCATCACTCTTGGTCTTGGTCTTTCCCGTCCGTCATAAATTCTTGGATTCTGCTTCACCACAGCCGCCCCCTGTTCGACTGAAGCTGCGCGGCGGCGCCAGCCTCGAACATCACTATCCAATTGCCACTCCACTTGTCAGCTACAAACCAGTCCCCACTCTGCCGGCCATGTCCAATTCGTCGACGCCTGCAAGCTCCACTCCTGCTTCAACGTCATCGCCCCCAGTAACCCTTTCTCCAGGAATCTCCACCGCTGCTTGGTTATCCTCGGCCCAGCGTATTCATCTAGAGGGACCACACTTCTCCCTGCCCAGCTCGCCTACTTCTCAAGGCCAACCCTCGACCCATCCACCTGCTCATGATAATACCCCCAGTATCGCGTCGTCAGCCCGAGCTTCGGGTACTGCTGATCCTTCAATTGGGGTCTGTCTCACTTGCATGAGTGCTTCCGAAGTGCCCATCGTGCGGCTTGACCCACCCACAGCCGACTTGGATGAAGTTCGAGCCTCCTTGCGTCGCGTGGAGGTGGCTCTGGATCAGGAAATTCAATATCGTCAACTCCGGCTGGAACACGAAGAACTTCAGCGCTCATTCGCGACCTTGCGCCATCACACTAGAGGTCTCCATCTCGACCTCGCTGCCACGATCCAAGAAACTCGCCCGTTTGTAGCGTTTTGTCAGCAGCAGCTTCGTTCCATAAAAGCCGAGCTTGAAACCACCAGGTTGGCGCTTGCGGAGCGTACTCGGATGGTCGAAGAACTACAGGAGATCACCGTGAGCTGGACAACCTTCGCGTAGAGCATGAGCAACTCAAGCGTTCGACCAGTGAAATTATCTCAGCTTTGCAGTCGCAGATAGCTCACCTTAACGATCCCCAACTCGAGCTGCAGGCTCTGCGAGATGAATTGGTACAGGTTCGTCAACATTTAGGCCAGGCACGACAGGATCTCCAGGTTCGCGGAGAGTCTGAGAAACGACTGGAAGATGCAGCGACTGTAGTCATGCGCGAAACGGATGCCAAAGAACGTCGCAATGAAGAGCTGCGGAAGCAAGTCGCGGACCTGGAAGCGGACTTGGATAAATTGGTGGCGGAACAGGCTGAGGAGCTGGTGGGGATAAACCGTCGGATGACTCGCTCCCAGAACGAGCACGATAATCTCGTTGCCAAATTGCGCGAGGCCGAGCATGCGAGTCAACAGGCCATGGCTTCTCGTGACGCTGCCATCACCCAGCGAACTCAAGCTCGTCGGGAACTGTCCGAATCAAGTACGTATCCCTTGTTGTCGTTTCCTGCCGTTCCAGCCTGGGACGTTATATCTGCACTCTTGCTGCTGTCCGGCTCTATCTTTGCCCTTTTCTCTGCTCATCCAGAGAGTCACATTTCCTCCATGCGCGCTACCATTTCAAGGTTAGAGGGGCAGACCAACTTGCTCCGACAAGCTGCCTTGGATTCACAGAACGCTCTCAGGGAGGCGCATCACGAGGTGGAGACCTTTTGTAAAGCTAACCGGGATCTGGCTCAACAAGTGGAGGAGGGGTTGAGGGAGCGTGAGTCTCTTTCTCGAGAAGTCCAAGTTTTTCGGTCGATTCAAGACACGATCGCGACCGCGCTCCATTCTCGTCCAAGCTTGTCTCCTCCAGGCGGAACCCCGGCTGGTGCAGTGACTCCAGTGGTTGGCTCGACTCCACCGCCGCAGATCCTTCATGCTGGTGTCCCTCAGTCCACCCCAGTGTCATCGCCGATCAACGATCCTGTTCCACCTCTTCTCCCAAGCTCGTCCAAGCGGGAGCGTGGCGACCTGGCTGAGTCGCATACGGCAGAGCGAGATCCCAAGTTACGTCGGACTTCGTCGGATCCTACGGTAATTTCTAACGTTTCTGGGACCTCACCGAGAACCGTCGAGCGCCGCTTATCGCTGAACTAGCGATTTGAACCAAGTTTTACCAAGGACTCGTCTACAGAAATCCCACACAGCCCAGCCTCCAACAAAAGCGCTGAGGAAGACGAAGAATCTGGCAGTGAAGACGAGCAGATCTTGATGGCTAAGTCTCAATCCCGGTCTTCGCTGTGACGTAGAAGTCTCTCTGGCTCTGGATCTGAGGTTCAGCCAATCCAGATTGCTGATTCAGGTGAAGACACCACAATCTCAGATTCGCCCCTCGGCAATCCTGATACTGCTTTCTTGGTGGAGCCAGATGACGCCACACTCCGCCCAACCCAGATTCCGCGGTTAGCTTGGATTCCAGGCTTGAAAAATCCGCGGCTCTTTTGAGCAGCTGATGTGCATCCATGGGACTGTACTGCGGTCAGTTCAATTTGCGTCCAAGACATTGACGAAGAGTGGTTATCCAAATCTTGGCCTCTGCAGTCGGGTTGGCTATTCCCGCTTCGGAGACCTAACCCGAAACGTGATACTTTCGCCGTGCATCTGATTTCCTTCGCTGAGATTACGGCTCTCCTTGCCGACGAACCCTGGCGGTCTCTCCGCGAGTCGAACATGACACCGCTGTCGTTCAACAGGCCGGATCTGCCGCGAGAAATTGTCGAGGGCTATCTGGATTATGAACGTGCACATCTCCAAGCATATTGGGAATCGACCCACTTCTTGCCGATAACCCCGGATATGTACGTCGACGATGCCAACCTCAGGCTCTACCACTCGGAGCGCAAGCAGCTGCGCGCGCGGGCGGGAACTGCCTGGCGGGCTTTCCTCCAGTTGGTGATGTCGTCATAACGTGCTCGGGATTTCGACTTGGATCTACTATTAGATCCTTTCTTCCTTCATTTCCCGATGCGTAAGGAGTGCAAGTACTGGTATCCAGGAATCGAGATCCCGGACAAGACGCGGTGGCCGGCCACCCTGCGAGAGGCTCTTGAGGTTACCCACCTGCACGATCCTTGGCGCAACCATTACCGTGATCATGCTCAGGCCCATCCGGCGGAAAGTGTTGCTCGTCTCCGTGGGAAGTTCGTGACTCCTACCGCCTAGTTGTGGTCGCCTTTCACCTTCAGCTAATGCACACATGATTCGTTCTGGTTCACTGTTTTGCTTGGTCTTTGACATGGGTGTTCGACTGATCTTTTGTCCAGGACGGTTGTACTTATGTTCTGGGTCTGTTTAGGATGTCAAACGTCGCTTACGAATAGCCCCATTCCGACAAATCCACTGCCTCCCAATGGATCCTTCACACTCACCGGTGTAACGACCAACTCGTCACACCTGTTCACCACCGTGTCACTCCTCTTCTTGCGACTGCATAACGCTGAAACGATTCTGACTTGCTTGCCGCCGTAGATATTCGTGTAGCAGGGCGCCACAGTTCAGGTCTGCTTCATCGATCCAGGTAGGTTCATCATAACCTTTCCAGTGTACTAGGAATTCGCGATGCACACGTCCATATCTGGTCCGACGGCCAGTCCGCATATCTGAGAGTTTCTCGACTTCAAATTCGCCTTCGTCCAGTCCGGTGATCCAACTATCTTCTGGTAGAAGGGCTTCGTCAAAATCCAGACGGTTTTGTTCATCCACAGTAAGCTGGACCTTGGCCGATCTGGGAAATCCCGGACTTGTTTGAGCTTGGACACATGGACAACTGGGAATACTTAATACCCTGTTCCGGCGACCTCCAGTTTGGCTGCATACATACCCACCATCTCTGCTACTCGGAATGGTCCGTGCCACATGTGTGCCAGCTTTCTAGCAAATCCCTCTTTCACTCGATCTAGAAAAAGCCAGACTCTAGATCCGGCCTTGATCCCGTGCGGGCGAAGATCTTCATTATGCCTCTCGGCTCGATCTTCAATCGCGGCCCGTAATCGTTCGTTTACCTGCTCTCTGGCTCGCTGATATTGTTGTTGTATGTGGTATCTCCACCGTCTGGGTTCCACGTCTTGTCGTCTGGTGCTCCCTAGTGGGATCGTTGTTTCCAGAGTTGATCTGGGATCCCATCCGTGGACCAGATAAAACGGAGTGTCGCCTCGGACGCGATCGTAGGCAGTGTTCAGCGCGAACGTCAATCGCTCTCCATATTCGTCCCAATCCTTCTGATCCACCTCAGCGACATACATCTTGAGAGCTCGAGTTAGTGTCTAAATCATTCGTTCCGCGGTGCCATTTGCCTGCGGCCGATATGCCATGGTTGCACGCTGTTGCTGGCCAATGATCCGGTTGAATGATCTGAAAAATTCTGACATAAATCCCGGCTCACGGTCATGTCGGATCGCTTCACTTGCACCGAAACGCCGGAATACACACTTCTCATAATTTTCTGCGATGGTCTGAGCCGTTCTGGACGCGCTGGCCTTCGCGATTACATACCCCGTGAAGAGATCCACCCAGATTAGAAGCTCGGTATTCCCTTTGTGCGACTTCGGTAAAGACGGAATATGGTCCATCGTGATGATCTGGAACGGATATGTCGCTTTCACGTTCCCTGGGGATCCTCCCTGAAGCGTTGGTCTGCCTTTACCAGTTTCACAATCCACACACTGGCCGACATACTGCTGCACACTTCGATACAGACCACACCAGTGGAAATGTGCTTTAATCCGGTGGTAAGTCCGACCAATTCCCTGGTGGCCACCTTCCAAGCTTGCGTGGTAATGATGCAGGATATCGGCCTGGAGTGTTTCTGGAATGACTAACCTGGCTACTAGATCGCGCTCTTCGTCCGAGGCCTTTGATACCGGACAGTAGAATAGCAGCTGACGTGAGGCGGGTGAACGCCTTTTATCGCCCAGGGTGTATAGTCTTTGCGTGCCCCAGAAAGTGCGGGAAACCTGGGGTCCTTCCAAACGGAAGGGCCTTGGCTTTCTGGGGGTCAGTCTCCGGACGGACAACTGGTGTCCGAACGGAGTTGGCGTGTGACCTTGTGTAATCCCTTTGGGCCTGTTTGTCTTCGGTTGGCCCGGAGTTCCACCTAGTGAGTTGTTAATATAACGCCAATCAATACAGATATGTAGGGTGTATGACGTACTTTCAGAACCTTCCGAATCGTACTCACACAAACTGAGGGAGAGAACACTAGCAAAGTTCTTCCACAGATAACCAATCAATACACAGAGTTATATACAAATACGCAGCCACTCTTATTCTTAAGGACCCTTGAGTGGTGGGTCACACCTCCAGTCTCATAGGCACGTCCGTCCGGAAGTACTGGTCAACTTCCGAACAAGCCTTGCCTCAATCAAATATACGCGCACCACCTCCAAATGGAGGAAATACGTCCAAACGAGATCAGTCCTTTCACACAGCAATCAATCAATATAATTATAGGGCTACTACTAACAACCTCCTATAACCGCAGGGTGATATGAAATAGAAGTCCCGTTGGACGAAACCACTAATTGGAATATGAAATAGAACGGTTCAACCCAGAGCGCGCGTCGCCTGGTCCCCGTCTAACTTGAACTTGACTTATCGAGAGTCCACACGGCGTCCTTCGCGTTCCGACGTGTCCAGATTCCAGCGCAGCCACTTGGTCCTTCGGGGGTATTAAAAACGCTCTTGCCGACAGGTTTCTTTCAGGGACTTGTTGCTTTCCAGGCAAAACGAACTCTGTTAAATTTATCTGTAATATAAACGTATGCTAATCTTGTCTTGGTTGGATGTGTCATCTTGACTTGGTTTCAGTATGGGGTGGGTTAACTGTCCAGTCGTCGTGCAGCAGATCCTTCGCACCCAGTCAGTTGGTACAGAGTCCAGCCACCGTCCGACACTTCATGCACAACAGATCCTGGTCGGTCGTCTTGGTCGGTCGTCTTGGTCGGTCGGAAGTATCTTGGACTTTGTATGGACAGGTTTGTCGTTCTGGATACTGGGTGCATAGGAATCAGCCTTGTCCGTTCGGGGGCGTTCCAACGGACACCCACTCCGTTCAGACGGACTCGTGGACGCACTTGGTTCTTGTATGGTCTTGGCTTGACAACAGTGGAGAAAGCGCTTTTGAGCTCCAACTGTATCAGCCTTGGTCCGTCGAAACGATGTCTTGTACTTTGACGTTGGGTGTGACGTATAACTTGAACTGCTTGTGTGCTAGCGCTCTTGGACTTCTTGGCAGATGTCAATAGGTGTAGCCAGGGGTGGGATGTCTCTCGGGATACGTTCCTGAGGCATTTTGTGCCTTCCTGTGAGGCTAATCCACCGTCGGGAGGTCGGCGGACCGGACGTACCGCAGGTCCGTTAGGACGGACGTGCTTCCGGTCCTGTGATGCCCACTTCCACCTTGACGTCCAAGTCCAAAGCTTCCACATTCTCGCAGCTGTACATCTCTGTCACACACATACGTCGCAGCTGTCTCTCTAATGATCGGTCCAATCAGAGTGCAGTGTACTTTGGGAAGGGTAACAGAAATTTTTGTACGGTCCCAACGCCACAACCGTCCCTCTCATAATGGCCTTTCATAGAGCAATTTGTCGACGAACTGATAGACCATGATTAGATCTGGCGTCTTCGGTCCATCCAAAAGGATGCTGCACTCCGTTCGGACGGTCGGTTCCAACAACTGGCGGACGTCGCGTCCCGTCTTCGCCCTGTCTCCCGTCCGAGTCAGCTTATTTCAAAACCGAAAAGAAATCCACATCTTTCCTAACGAGAACAAATCTCGATACTCCAACTAATGAGCAGCCCGCTTCCGGACGACGGCACTTCGGTGCACACAGGGGACACCATGAGCCCCTCGCAACTTCCGTCAGGCGACACCTCGGCTGGGGGCGACACTGCGGGCGAGCGAGGCTCTGATGACCGCACACAAAGCGGTAATCCTCCTGCTAGTAACGCAGAGAATGGCCAGGGTGGTAATTCCTCGGGCGGAGCCCTTGCAGGTGGCCCTGGTGGTTCTCCCGCAAACTCCAACCCCGTCAGCTCAAGCGACGAGGACAGCGAAGAAGAGGAATAAGAAGAAAGCTCGCCGTCCGTGGAGAAAAACGATGATGACAAGGATGGTAATGACGACGGTTCCAGTGGGAACAAGGGCGTCGTTCGGACGGACACCTCCACGACGTCGGGCCTTACGGACACACCTTTGACGGACGGGCCCGGCCAGTTGATTTTGACGTCCACTGGGATGGAACTTCAAGACCATGAGATCGTCCCTCCGACTCGAAGCGGCTTCCCCTGACGGTCGACTTGGTCCCGGGCCGTTACGTGATCCCGCCTGAGTACGCTCCGGCTGGGGACATACATCTGGTTGGAGTGCCGGCGACTGCAGAAGACGCTCTGGGAGGCAAGTTCACGCAGGACGGGCACGGTGGTCCTGAGGCTCTCTTCCTATTCGAAGGTCTCACGATGGATGACGTGGACTCTCTGGGGCCAGAAACGCTCGCTCAGGACGACGCCCATGAACTGTTGTTGCGGGTCCGTTCGGACGAGCTCGATGAGCGTGGCCTTCAGGACGAGTGTCGGACCTTGGGCGTCCAGCGGGATTGGCCTCGCTTCTGACGGTCTTCCAACCAGAACGCCTCGCTCTCCGTGTCTTCGGGACGGTGAACACTCTAAAAGGCTGCTGATGCAGTATCTCTCGCTGGAAGAGACCATCCCGTTCAACAGGAAGGACATCGTGGACATCCTGCTAGCGGTCCAGTCGGAGAACGCCAAGCTCCGGAACGACTACAAGCCTCTTGGGGACCTTCGGAACCGTGAGATGGCAGCGGCCTTCAAGGAAAGGACCGTCTGAAAGAAGTCCATCGTAACGAGGTGAAGAAGGTCTACCGTGAGTGCGCCGAATCCAAGCGTGCTCTCCAAACGGAAGTAAGTTTTCTAACGGAGCAACTCAAGGATGCAGATGCGCAGAAGGCCATTCTGCAGCGAGACCTCGAGGCGTCTCGTTTGAACGTCCGATCATTGATGAACTTCCTCAACAAACACGCCAAGTTAATGTTCCAATGGCCTCGTTTGGAAGAGTTGTTCGTCCACTTTGCCCGTGGGACAGTCCCGCCGTCGAATCATGACACGTTAATCTCTGTCCAATCCTGTGATGATCCTCAGGTATCTTCGGCGGCGTACGTTCCCAGCAATCCACGCGGTCCTGGTAGTGGTGGTG
Organism: Phytophthora boehmeriae; assembly: GCA_011947355.1. Taxonomy (NCBI): domain Eukaryota; phylum Oomycota; class Peronosporomycetes; order Peronosporales; family Peronosporaceae; genus Phytophthora; species Phytophthora boehmeriae. The sequence continues at coordinate 12,296 of JAAVTJ010000114.1, read as the reverse complement.
ATAAGGCTGGTGGTGGGAAAGGCCCTCCAGTCGGATGTACAGCCTCCCGAACATTGAACTTGTCACGAAGGCCTGCTGCTGGAAGTGTCCGCTCCAACCCACCGATGTCGCCTGGTCTGAAGAGCAAGTCGTCTGGGAAATCTCGGCGTCGGGCTCCGGATGCAATCCAGTTACATCTGACTGGACACGTCGACTCTGGGTCCTCTTGTCGGAAAGCAACCACAAAGTTGTTGTTCACCGAGGAGGAGGCTCGGTCCAAGATGGACGTCGGCGTCGTTTGGAACGATCTCCGGTTGGATGTGCGTCGTACGATGCAGACCGGCGTCAAGTACGGCGGCGCCGTCGAATGGATGAGCCAAGACCGTGAAGCCCACACTCTGTTTCACGAGGGATGCTTGGTTCAGATGCTGGCCAGCATGATGTACTGGAACCGTCTGGACGATACGCCCTGGACCAAGTACGTCCCAGACCGATACTTCGACGCCGCAGAGGTCCATATGGAAGACCTTGGGAAACGGTTCGCGCCCTCCGGTTTGGCCTGCACTTCCGACCGAAGAAGATGCTATGGCTGAGGTCGAGGCTATTCTGGGCGGCGATCCAAGCGACTATGTCGACGACAAGTCGAAGGATGCAGATTACATTAATGACCCATCCGTCGAAATGGAAGATGATGAGAGCGAGGTCGTCGAGACGCCACGTTCCAAACGGAACAAGCGTCGGCACTCCGGTGAGGGCTCCTCGTTCGGACGGGCAGACTCCAAGCGCGCACGAATGGCTCGACGGGCTACTTTGGCACAGAAGAATTATGCGTCCCTGACTCCGGCTGAACTTATGACCATCGAGGTTCCGGACGAAGGGGCCGTGTCGTGGCGACATTATGGCATTCGGATGGTCCGCGGTAGCGAGTCCGCGAACGTCGAATCGCAGACGCGTGGGTTCCCATATTACTCTCCGAACCCGAAGGACACCAAGTACTTGAAGCTTCGCTGGGTGGAGTCTTCTTACGTGGACCACGTTCAGACGGTTAGGCCGTGGGAGGTTGTGTTTTCCAATCGGTTTCCACACTTCTATTTCCACCGTCGCTCCGACCTGAGTGAAAGTGCTCGCGATGCATTGGACGACTACATGGAATTCGTCCGAGATAACTTGCGTTCATTCTGGGAGGCGACCCATTGGGTCACGATCAACTTGGAGTCGAACCGGTCCAGACACATCCATTCGGAACGTAACAGGAAACACGAGTCGGCACGGAAACGCTTCCAGACGCAAGTCAAACTCATGCTGGATGCAGGGGTACCGCGGTCCATTCTGGAGGAGCCAGCCGTTCGGACGTATCCGACTCGACTCTGCCATTGGATCCTGATGGACAAGGCCTCCAAGCGTCCAAGTACTGGGGAGCCCTACACTTAGGAGGACCAGCTTAGGATCATCGACAAGTCGGAGCCAGCTCGAGCTTATTGGACGACGTGCGAGTCCTTCGAGGAGCGTATCGCCCACGTCTGTGCCGCGGTAATTAAGAACCTTCTACCCGAGGACGAGCGCAAGAAACATCAGGTGACTCGTGTCATCATGTGAGTCCGTTCGGACGTCCCTGGCATTCAAACGGAATGCGCTTTTATTTCTTACGTATCCATTCTAGGCCATAGGTACATCCAGTTTCAGCGTCGTTAATCCATTTGAATACCATTGGCCCTACCATTCGGACGTCCTTGTCTTTCCACCACAGTTTAGCATGTCATTCATAATCCATAATCTGCAATCCACAATCTCCATATCACTCTCGTAATAAACAGTTCACATTCACTTTCAAAAACAATGTCAGTCGGTTCACACTTTCATCAGCTTTCGGTCGGATGGGTACTTCCGAACGGAAGTACTAATTTTCAGGGTGATCGTCTCCAGCCTGCATAGACAGGAAACGCGCTCTCGCTCTGGCACCTTGGTTGAACTCATACAAAGCGCACCGCAACTGAGTTGCATCACCGGTAGCCACTCGGGTTCGGAGTACCTTTCCATTTGATTAAGTACTCGCGGGTCCGTCTGGACATACGGGTCCGTTTGGACCAACGCATATCCAATATCTTCTCCGCTTCGTACTCATCGTTCTGATGGTCCGGCTCCCAACTGTCTTCCGGTAGGAGTGCGGTATCGAAATCGTCATCTTCATTCACTTCAACCGGAGTGGTGGGCCGTTTCGGAAACAATGCCCTTGGCTTCAGACGACTTATATGTACCCAAGGGTTAACACGATATCCCGTATTCTCAACCTTGAGTTTCACCCTGAAGTCGTCATGTACCTCATCGATCTGGAAAGGTCCATGCCACATATGTGCGAGTTTCCGACTTAGCCCAGGATGAACCTTCGGAATGTACAGCCAAACAGCATTGCCCTTCTGAAAACCAGCCTTGATCCGGTCGGACAACTCACGCCACCTCTCCGTTTGGACGGTCACTCTTGCTCGCTTGGCTTTCCTCTGCAAGTCCTCTGCGCAGGCCTGAGCGTAGCTGTAGTCCCTCTGAATCTTTCGACGCCACTCATAGGCCGTCCGTTCAGACGTACCCGATAGTTTCGTACCCAACATCGCGGACACTGTATTTCGAGCATCCCATCCATGAACAAGATAGAACGGGGTATCCAAACGAGGTATTCAGAGCAAACATCAGTCGCTCAGCATGCTCGTCCCAGTCGCTCTGGTCAGCCTCCGCAATGTACGCGCGAATGCTACGGACCACCGTTTGGACGGACTTCTCTTGCTGCCCGTTCGCTTGGGGTCTGTACGCTAACGTAGCTCGTTGTTTACTACCCATCAATTCTCGAAAGCGAGTGAATACCTCACTCATGAAGCGTGGATCTTGGTCATGTCGGATCATGGAGCTCGCTCCGAACCGACGGAACACACATTCCTCATATGCCTCAGCTACATCCTGTGCAGTTGTTGAACTCATGGGCTTGCACATGACGAATCCCGAAAATGCATCTTGAAACAACAGCAAAACGTGTTACCTCGTTCGGACGTCGGCATGTGGGTCACGAAGTCCATCGAAACGACTTCGAACGGACGGGTCGGCTCAATGTTCCCAGGCGAATGGCCTGCATTGGCCGGACGTCCCTTGCCACTCGCACAATCCACACATTCTTTTACGAAGTGCTCCACATCGGTGTACTTCCCGGGCCAGTAGAACTCTGAACGGAGCTTCTCATGCGTTCTGGTTATCTCTTGATGTCCGCCTTGATAGGCCTCATGAGCGTATTGTAACAGATCTTATCGAAGTCCGTCAGGGACGACTAGTCGGGGTTCCGACTGGACGTCCCTCGGTCGGTCTCGGGTCGAACGGGCTAGTCGGTACAACACATCCTCGTATCTAACACGAAAAATCAGCGACTTTAGCGATCTTCCGTAGACGTCTAGGTGAGAAACTATCCATGTCACGCTTCAGAAAAGCTTTGATTTCAGAAAATACTCGTCGTCGTCCTGATGGACCTTGATTCGTCGCCATCGTTCGGCTTGGTACTCGATTGGAGTCATAGGTCGTTCGGACGTACTTTCGTCCGGAGCTCTTGACCGTGTCACCACTGCCATTACCTTGGCTGCAATGGGTAGTGGTTCGGAAAGCGAGTCCGTAGATGCCCCTCCGTTTGGAGGTACCTCATTTTCATGGGAATCACTTCCGTCCGGACGGACACTTGACTTCATCAATTGCTCTGCGATCTTGGACACATGTTCCAGATGGAGTATCTCGTCCTTGTCCTTGACAACACATGATTCTCCGGCTACCAGCGTTTTGGACGTCAGATAGTCGGCGGCTTGGTTGTACTCTCTCTTGACTTGCACGAGCTTGACCGAGTTGAACTTCGACTTAAGCACTTCGGCTTCGGCCAGACGTTTTTGAAGGTTGGGCTGGTGGCAGTTGATCAATCCTTGCACCTGTTGGATGACAATTCGAGAATCACCAACCACAACGAGGTCCGAGATATTTCGTTCGGACGCTATAGTCATTCCATTTAGAAGTCCATGATACTCCGCATCGTTCACGGTGACGTCCGTCAGAACGAACCTCTTAGCTTCCAAAACCTTCCAACCGGGAAGCTGCCATAAAATACAACCACAGCTGCCCTTCCGATTGGAAATCTTGGCAGCTCCGTCGAAACTGAGTACCACACCTTCATAGTCGTCATCTAACATTTCCATGCTGACAACCGGAGGTGCCTTTACTCGTCCCTTGGCCGGGATAAGTGACTCGGCGACCTCGTCCAGATGTTCTCGAGGGGTTATACCAGCACCCATGATGGCAGCTAAGCCATCCTCGTCTCGTTGCACCTTACGCACCTCGATGCCCCAATGGGATAGAGTGACCCCAGGGAATACATCTACCATCGGTGGTCTTCGAACGGATAATCCACTTCAGAACGGAGTATCTGATATATACTTCCAACCGGACGGACTCCAACATCGTTCGGAAAACTTGAAGCACTCTCAGCACCGCAATAACCTCCTTCTCAGCAATGTGGTATCGGAGCTCAGCGTCGTTCAGAACTCGACCAGTGAATCGGACCGGATGTATCACTCCGTCGTAAACTTGTCCAAGGACAGCACAAGCTGCCCACTGGTTTGCGTGCGGGATGATGACGAACGGCTTCGTCCGGTCGGGATGCCGCAACAAAGGCGTCGAAACGATCTTCCTCTTAAGTACTTCGAAAGCTTCCTTCGCCTTGGACAGGTTCCGACCGGAACGCACTTGTTCGTCCGTCAGCTCGTAGAGCACCGCTGCCACAATGGGGAAGTCTTCTATGAACTTATGATAGTAGTTCAGACTACCGAGGAACGATGGACTCCTTTCAGGGTACTTGGAAACGGAAGGTCCTGTACGCCCTTCGCAATCTTCGGTTTCGCTCGAAGTCCTTCCGCACTGATCTCATGGGACAAATACGGGATGGACAGCTTTCCGAACTCACTCTTGGGCAGACTCACCGAAATGTTCCAGTACCTCAATCGGAAGAGCAATGCATCCAGATCTTCACACAGTTGATTCCAAGTTGCAGCTCCATGTGCGATGTCGTCGATGTACGAACTTCGTCCTAAGACCGGTCCCATTTGGACGGGCGCAGGGATGTTCCGTTTGAAGACCGTCATGGTCTCCGTCAGGACGGGCACCTTCTCATTCGAAGGGTCCTTCCGTTCGGACGGGTCCAAACCGAGGTACGTCAGAACGTCTTGATCCACTTCGGCCTCTTGCTCCGGCGGGGACGCACAAAACCCCACAAGCAGTTGTTGATAACCGCTTGGTATATCAGGGGTGCGTTCTTCAGTCCGAACGGCATTCGAATCCACTGGAAGTGTCCGAACGGACACACAAAAGCCGAGATCAGCTTTGCCCGTTCGGACATCATCACCGCACAAAAACCACTGGTCATGTCCAGACTCATAAACAACATCACATCCTCGAAACCGATCAGCAGATCGTCGATCAGAGGGAGCGGGTAACTTGAGAGTCGAATGAAACTATTGACCACTCGGTAGTCGATGCACATCCGGATGTCTACACCATTTTTCTTCAGAACGATCACTATGGGGAAGCCCAAGGTGATTCAGACGGTTTGATCAATCCAGTCTCCAAAAGTTTCTTCAAGAGCTCATACACTTTGATAGCCAAGTGCGATCCGATCGAACGGGCACGTTGGGCTACCGGTTTGGCGTCCCCCACGTCGAGATCACAAATGACCCTCGGGCCGGAGCGGGTGCCGCGTTTCCATCTCCGAGGAAAATGGACTGGTGCTTTTTAGGACGGACCGGAGTCTTTGTTCCTCGTCCGGAGTCGTCACACCACGCACACCGATATCCGCCGTTTGGATGTTGCACTTCGGGCTGAGGTCCTTCAGATCGGGGAGCATCGCCAGCTGATCGCGCAACTCCGACAGGAGGTCGCTTCCTTCATGGATGTACACGGCCGGTTCCAAATCGAGGTCCTCCGCGTTCACTCGCATACAACGTTCGTATTCCAACTCGAGCTTCCGAATGGGAGTACTCGGCATCATCCGAATGGACAGGTCCGTCAGGTCTTCATCCTCAGCAGTACTTCCGGACGGAGATCCATATTCGTCGCCATCCAAGCTGATCGAGTCGAAGAATTCGTCTCCGTCCGAATCGACATCTCCAGACGAAAGTACCTCGGCTTGAGTCAACACTTCGGATAATACACCAGATTCCTTTATCACGTCTTCGTGCACAATGTCCGTCGGAACGTCATCATCAACGACTTCTCCACCTGGAGTTTCTTCGTATTCTGCATCTTCAGTGAGATCACTGGCCATCCTGCAGTCCGTTTGGACGGGGTCCTTTCTGGCATTTCCGACTGGACGGGTTCCGAACCATCCGGCTTCTCATTCAGTCGGACCATCCGGACTTCATCCTGTCCCTGACTGCGATCTAGTCATCAACTTGGTTGGCCAGGGATACTCTGGAGTCTGTACGCAAGGCGATTCAGCGTCTCTCAAGGCTTGCTCCAACCGTTCATCTTGCATGCGCTTCCGAACGGAGTAAGTATTCTCATAAATCAGCATCTGCCATTCTTCATATCGGCGGAGTCCAGGTCGGACGTACCGACCAGCCTTCGGGAAATATCCAAATGGATGATCTTGGCGACTTTCGTTCGGGAGTCAATCCATACGCTCCGGTTGGAGATGTTCACCACCTTGACGGCGACGGGCCAGGACCTGGCAGCATATATAATCTGCGTCACCCACCTGTCGCCTCGACCAGCCCACACGACTTCTCGCTGGGGGTTCGTCTGTCCTGTAGTGAATGCGGACATTTGCATGTCCGCCCGGACGGACGTACAGACTCGTTCGGACGGACTCCGATCTCCACGCCTCGACGCATTTGGACGGACGTTCGTTCGGAAAGCAAGACAGTCTCTTCGTCCGGAAGTTGCAAGTCCTTCTCGAACGCAGATGCGTACTCCAGCCGAATACATAAAATCCATGCCTAACAACATATCCACTCCTTCACCAATGTTCGCCACCCAGAGTTGCAAAACGTAGACGACCCTCAGCCCGAGGGTTATCTTCACTTCGGCACTTGCAGTGATGTTCGTTGGGACGCCACCCAGTCCGGACACTTGAATCTGTCTACAGAAGTTGAGACGGAGCTTGAGCCTACGCGCAAGGTCTAAGCTCACCATACTCAACGATGCTCCGGTGTCCAATAGGATGTTCGTCCGATGATTATTCACTGCGCCATGCACCATCGCGACCCTTTATTCTCTCTTGACGTCATGATTCTCCCACCATCCAAAACGCTCCCCTGGTTCCAAACGGAACTCAAAAGGTACGTCAGGATCAGATGCCGTCGGGTCGGACTGTTCTTGTCCGTCCAGATAGGGTCCTTCCGGACGAGGTTCGTCTGGAAAGAGGTCATCGTCGTTTTGAATCACTGACATGCATTGATGGTTATCTTGGTCTCGATGTTTCAACTCTGGTTTGACGTAAGCTAAGACACATAATTCTGGGGTTCTTCTAAGCCCGGCGCGTTCTGGATCCCCATCCAGCGGGCTTATTGGTTTAACGGTTGCTTCCCAGAATCAGTGTCTCCGTCCAGAAGTTGATTCAGGATAGAGTCAGGTAGGTCCTTCAGCAGACCTTGACGGGCGAGTGCCTTGATCGTTTCAACGGACTTCCACTCCTCGCACTTCCCGTCATGGAACTTGTTACAGTTCCGACATGGTCGAGCTCGACACGCTCGGGCTGGATGTCCATTCCGTCCGCATCGATCGCAGACGATGTCCACCCAACAGTCTCCGTCGTGTGGTTGCCCTCACCACAATTGTCACAGTGTTTGGCCGGCGGCTTGTCTCCAAACGAAGGGCGGTCTCCGAACCGAGGTGACTGGGGTCTGGACCGGAAGTCTCCATTCGGAGGTCTCCAACCGGAATTCTCCAAGACCCGATACACTTCGTTCGAGAGGTCCTGTTTCCAGAGGCATCTCGTTCAGACGTACTTCCATTCGGAACAGGTGTTTGCATCCTTCACCGGCAGTTTCCACAGCATCTTGGAACGTGACTTGCTTCTCGTCTTCCGACTCGACTTCGTCGCCACTGTCCACTAGGTACATCCGACCGGAACCTTCGGACGAGGACGTCCTGGGGTTGGTTGTCCGCTCGGAAGTCCCGGACTTCGGGACGGAGGGGCTTCATAATCGTCATCCTGCCAAGTCTCCTCATGCTGTTTCAGAATGAACTCCAGATCCTTGAGGTTACGGATACGTTGACCTGTAAAGTCGTTCGGAGTTGAGCATCCGTCAGCTTCTTGAGGAACAGCTTCAGGTGCCGGTTTCGAAGTTTCTCCGACGACTTGATGTCGATTCCAGCCTTGTCTGCAACCTTGTTCAAACGGTAGTAGAACTCTCGTGGCGTTTCCGACTTCCGTTGGAACATAACATAGTAACGTTCGGAATCAGACGTCCGAGCCTTGCAGTAGTTCTCCCGGAAGGCCTTCAAAACTTCTTCCAGTCTCGACGGACACTCGTTCGGAGACTCGATCGCCAGTTCCGGACGGACGGTGACAGCTTGAGCTTGAACTGATATGCCTTCACCTTGTCCGTCCAACCGCCAGCGACAGCCATACTTTGGAACCGTTCCAACCATCGAATCCGAATAGCGAGCGAAGCCTTCTCGTTGAAGTCCTCCAGCGTGTTGCTATTGATGTACGGATTGAAGGTGAAGACTGTTGTTCCGCCTTGACCACTGCCCGTCGAAACGGTGTTCATCGCTGTACCTTCGAACGAACTGGAATCAGAGTCATCCGAACTGGAGTCGCTGTCACTGAGTCGAACTGGGGTCGGAATCGGAAGGTCCTCCACGACGGCGTGTGGACTTCCGTTTCGACGACTCCTTCTTGGACGTCGGCTTCTTGGACTCTCTCTTGGACGGTTTTCGTTCCGACGTATCTCGCTTCGACGATTCGCGTTTCCGACGTTCAGGCGGAGCTTCCGTCGCAGTGGCAGTGTCAACACCTTCGGACTTGACTGCAACATTCTTTCTTCGTCGGGTTGTTAGCCAATACTTGTGTTTGAGCAGCGAAAAGTTCATCGGCACTCTTGGAAACAGATGTCACACGCTCTATACTGTATCGCTGGATGGCGGAGGTAAAGTCGTGCGAGCCGGGTCCGTCCGGCCAGATGCTTGTCCATCCGGTTGGACGGTCGCTTGATCGCCTTGAACTTCGGGGATGTCGTGCGAAGGTTGCGTAACCTTTCAGTCAGGAACGTCTGTACATTCTTGGAAGTCTCTCGTTCTCGCTCTTGTTCCAGACGGAGGTCACGCAGTTCCTGTTGGAGGGTGGTCAGCACGGCGGAGCTCTTCTGAGCTACTTCGGCTAGGTAAGCTCGCACTTGTGTCTCCACTTCGACCTGGTATTGTTGTCGTTGACTTCAGCACGCTCGCGTTCCGAACGGATGGCCTCTGCTCGAGCCGTCTCGACGGCTCCTGTCGTCACACTCGGCGCGACGGGCTTTGGCGTTGGACGGGCTCTGCCTTCGGCATCGCAGCCTGAACTTGCTTTTCCACCAGTATGTTCAGCTCCCGCTTGAGGTCCAAACCGAGTCGCTCCAACGTCGAACCTTGGGTACGTTCCATTCGGGCCATCGTCTCCTGCATCTGGGTCATCGTGTTTAGCGCCACTTGCGTGGCTCCAGACGTAGCGGATGCCATCGACCTGTCCGATCGAACGGCCGACTTGACCGACTGGAATGCCGAGATGGAGAGAACTGGCGGGACATTCGCCTGGACGGACGTCGTCGTTCGGATCGACGCTGTGATCGGAAGTCATCTTCGCTCGAACTGCTTGAGTCACTCTCGTTTCGACGTCTCGCGTGGCTTCGGGTAGGAATCCTCGACCTTCGTCCCGAAGCAGTGATCCGAGCCGACTCCGACATAACGACATCGCCTGGATCGACCACCGTCCGGTTCGAAGGGAGATCAGTCCTCGTGACACTCATGCCCATCGCAGCCTCCACCGGAATACTTCCGGTCGGAGCTTGAGCAGTCATCACCATCGGTCCGAAACCTGCAGCACCAAAACCAACTCGCTCGGGCGTCCATCTGGAAGAGGCCGACGAGCTGTCTCTGGACGTATGTGATCCGGACGTACCCGTCGGCATCGACTCGTCAGAGCCACCGGACGTTCCAAACAGACTTGAGCCAGCTCTTGATTCCGCCGGGATGGACGAATTCCAAGCTGAAGCAGTACTTCCACTCGGAGTCCCCAAGCTTTGACTCGGCTGATTGGACGGTCCGAACGTGGGTCCGTCTGGACGGACGACGCTGTCAGGATGGACGAAGGTGTTTTCGCGGCGGCACACGTTGGGTTCGCTTCGAGTCAGGTTCGCTAGCGGAAGATCCTCGCGGACTTCTCTCCTTGCGTAGACCTGACACCTTAACTTGCAATACGAAATCCCGTCCAAACAACTTGACTTCTTCGTCCGACATCGTCGTATCTCCGTCTTGACCTTCCAGTTGGAGTCCATCAGGAGACAACCAGCGGTGGTCACTCCGTTCGGAGGACACCGAGAACGCTTGGACCTCTTGATCTGTCATCAAACGGAAATGTTCATCCACAGCCTGCCTCCACTCGACCAACTCTGTAGCCAAGAGGTTTTGGACGTCCCCGACGACTAGACGGACCAGATCCGGATGGACCTTGTTCGCTCTCGTCCGGAACCACTCCGGCACCAGATTTCGGAAACCAAAGCCGGCTTCCAACAGGAGGGTCTGCAGCGTAGCCACACATTCTCTAGAGAGAAACGTCCAGACGGAACCAAACCAGCAGTCATGTCTCGAGCTAACCCGAACATGCTTCGCTTCACTTCCATCTCGGAAATCCAAGCGTCCGCCTGACTGGCCATCAGCATCCGTTGATCCAGATACTTCGACGTCGCCATGGCCGCTGTCTTGTAAGGCGCAGAGTCCGGTGGACGGCCATCCACGTGACCACGACACTTGGTGGGGCGATCCAATCGGACGGACTCCCTTCCCAGCGACGAACTTGATCAGCCACGTAGGTCTTCATCTCCACCTCGGCACTCCGGCCAGCACTTGATGACGTCGGCACGACCCTGTTCGACATCGGAACGAGATGTCCCTCCTAACGGACAGCACTTCTGAACGGACGGCGACGGCAAGACCGACTGTGACGTTGAACTTGGCAACTCGTCCGAAAACTCATTCGCGTCTTCAAGCACGTCGTTCTCCTGGACGGTCACCAGCGGTACTTCCTCCTTGATCGTGGGGTCTGTAGCGATTTCTCACTGTGTGGAGATACGCCAGTTGACTGACCTGCCGCGCTTTCCGGAGAAACGTCAAGTATCCGGCTCTGTGATTGGCTGATATTATTGATGTGATTGGTCCGTATTTCATACGACCGACTACTCATTGGCTATATTGAAGGTCCTGGTCACTCGAGCGAGGAAGTTACTATTGTGGATACCGAACTTTGCCGAGTCCTCGGTGCGAACCTATCTGTGTCTAAGTGCGGATCTTCCGGTGGTCGTAAGTTCGACCCTAAATGGGTACACGATGACCCTTTAAGAACTCGGTGGCTATTTTGAGTATTCGGTGGCCGTTCAGGGACGCTCAATGGGGTTCAACTCTACGGTGAACAGGCGCAGAGATCCGTAACGGGTCATAGTTCATTACACATTGTATAGTTGCATAATTAGTTACATAGTAGGATGTAGGTCCGAAAGGACATATAACCAGATTGGAATATTCCACCAGACACGAAGAGTGAAGTGGAGACCTTTTAGGTGAGTCTACTTGCTTGTTTGTGTGAGTATGCCCGTCAGTGAACACCGAGCATTGCTGTGAAGTGTTCATTTCTGGCAAGGCCAAGAAGTGTGTGGCCGATTATATAGGGAGTTTGTATAGGTGAAGGCTGAATTGCCTATATCTCTTTATTTGAGTGCTTCTAGCCGAGGTTTTACCTCGGCGCCCCGTATGTTAAGAGACAAGGCCTAGTACCCTTCCGCTGTTGGGACTGCGGGGTTGTGTGAGTGTGTAGCGCATACTACCGAGTGCTCGTGGTAGTTGTGTGCGGTGTATTACTGGTGAAAGTCGTACTTAGCGAATTCACGGTCCAACGTCTGGCCCGGTATAGGGACTGAGTCTGGCCTTCAGAATTCATCCCGACTATTAGTTTGCCGGTCTGGTAGACTATTTGTTGTGGGTTAAAGCTATTTATACTACTACCGAAGATTCACGTGGGTTTTACAACACCACAGGGGCTTCTTTCCAGAATCTCCACT
>JAAVTJ010000113.1:0-24215 GCA_011947355.1 Phytophthora boehmeriae | reverse complement strand
AGCAGCTAAGGTCTTCAGATCCAGCTGGTAAGGAGCCGTCTTCTCGACGACCTCTTTGTCGACTTGACGATTTGGATTCCTTGGCCGACGATTGCGCATTCGCCGAAGGTCTCGATGACTTCTTGGATACAACCTGCGACTTGGCGGCATTCGCCGACACCTTGCGCGGGTTCTTGGAGAACTTTTTCTGGACCTTCTCGAGAATTTTGCCTTTACTGGAAGGTCGGCGAACGACAGGAACCGGAGGCTGGGAAGCAGAAGAAGTCACAGTCGACGATGCCAGAGCAGTGGTGGTCGCAAGCGAGGTTGCTGGTACAGAAACAGAAACCACCGAAGTACTGGAAGAACTGAGAACTTGGGAGCTCTTTGGAAGCTCATCTGAGGAGGCTGGCCGATTGCTGGAAGAGGTGACTGGAGGCGTGTTTGTCGAAGGAGGAGATTCACCAGAGTCATCCTCTCCAGACTCAGCGAGTCCAGACCCTGAACCAACGGCATAGTCTTCATTCTCGGAGTTGTTCGGCGACCAATTAGGAGGCTGACCAGGAGGTAGAGCACGAGCAACAACCGAATGGTCATCGAAGCTAGAGCACGCCGCTCTCTTCGCTGGAGACACACCGCCCGAGAGCTGTTCGGTCGGCGACGAATTAATTGAAAGACCAGCATCATTGGATGCCGTGGGCGAAATTGACGGACGTGTAGGGTCATACACATCATTCGCCGAGTCTGACCTAATGACCGGCTCTGCCAAGACAGGAGGACTGGTCGACGAGGACGTCACTTGGACATTGGAAGGATCGGTCGGCGAAGAAGACTCAGCGATAGAACCTGGACCAGCGGAGACGTCAATGAGGAGGAGAGTCCGGAGACGACGAGCGACTGATTCTTGAGTCGCCGAATTAGTCTGGCTGGTACTGTTGGAAGCTGAGGTGGATCCGTCGGGATCGCCGAGGGTCAGCAGATCACTCGTCGACTCCTCTTCATGCAGAACCCGCTGAATAGCGAGATGCGTTCGCTGATGCAACCCGAGTCGATCGACGAAGTGAAGAACCAGTGGAGCTCACCGACGGGCTGCTTGATTGGGAGACGGCGGAGCTTGAAGATTCGCTAGAACTGGTGCGCCGTTTCTTGGCGCTAGACCTACGGGGCGATGGAGACGAACCTAAGGACAATTGCCTAGAACGACGCTGGGACCAACGGCGATAACGATCGCCGACGAGGTGAAAGGTCCCGAGAGGCAGCTGAATCCGAGTTGACAACCGGAGGAAGCACTTCGATAGCCTCGGCGAACGTCTGTGCGCGAGCCTGGTCATCGCCACCACTCCTGTTCGCCGAACGAATGAGTAGGGCGGTTGAGTGCTGGGCGAATCGGCAGTGGCCGAACTAACACTGTGGGGTCGTTGCTGCGAACCAGGACTAGCCGAACACCGCCTGGCGACGCGTCAGGATCGTCTTGTCCGTAAATACCAAGCCAGCAGCCTTGAGCTCCTTGCACGCCTTGTTATAGGCTTTGAGCTCAGTCCTGTTCAACCCTGGAATGGCTAGCCCTGTCAGAGGAGGCTAACGTCAGTCGACGAATGGAATTAGCGAAGGAAAACAGATCACTCACCGAACATAGCAGCAACTACCAAAATTGGGCTAGATTTTCGGAGTTTGGAGCAACAGGCAGGTTGCGGAGACTCCGTTCCAAATGGCGAATGGTCCGATCCCGGTCGGCGAGCTGATCCTTTAGCTGTCGATGTCCAGAGCTGGTCCGATTGATGAGTTCGTGAGATAATTGGCGATTCTGTTCGCCGAGCTCAAAACAGCGGGCGAGAACAGCTTGTCGAGTCACCGAATCACGAGAATACTCGCTTTTCATCGAAGCGATAGTTGCCTCAGTCCTTGATCGTCGCCTGAAGCCGAGCTCTCGTCGTCACGAACCTTGAGATCGCGAGCGATGGCTTGATCGAATGCTCCGACGCTGGATCTCCTTGTCTTCGAGGCGAGCAACTTGCTCCTTCATCGATCGGGCGTAGGCATCAGCGACCTTCAGCGATTCGTTGAGCGAACCACACCTCTTCACGTCCTCTTGAAGCTTGTTGTCCAGCAGGTCTGCACGCATGCGCTCCGTCAGCTTCGGCCGATTTCTGACCAGCGACGACGGTCAGGGGAGGTCCGTCAACATTACTTGCCTTCGATGACGTCGACGATTTCATCAATCGTCGAAGAAGCTTGAAGTTGACGAACGAAATTTTGCGTGAGTCCGGTCCTTGGCTTGGTCAACGCATACGCCAACACTTTGCAGATCTTGGAGTCTCTAGCGGCTTGACTGAAGACCAAACGGTCAAACTGGAGTTCCAGCGCTCGGTCCAAGTGGTAGATAGTCAGTGGACGATCGGCAGTCGTAGAACGACTGGAGGGAGCGATTGAGTCTCACCTAGAGACATGGATGGATGGAAGACTTCAGGTTTGGGCCTAGGAGCCGTCGATCGAGGTGTCGATGCCGTTTGAGGCGTGACGGCCGGCGGTGGAAAATCTCGCCAGTAAGATCGATCTCCGCCATAACACGCGCAAAGAAGTGGATGATCACGATGGTGACGTCCATACAAGCATACGATCATGAAGAACAAAATAAGCGCGGCTTACTGGTGGTGGAGGCTGAGATGCCTCGCTCATGAGGGCGCCGGAGATGAAGCTATTTAAGGTTCAGTTGGAGCTTGAAGAATCGCTCAGCAAAAGTGATGATCAGGACACTCGCGGTTGGTTCGGGTCCTTGATCAGGAGGGTTGTGGTGTAGCGATTCTGATAATTTGGTGCCACCACATAATTCGGTGACGCCAGTCATCTCGGCCAGTGGTGTACGTCACAAGCTATCGAGGTAAAAGTGCGACCAGAACATAAGTGCGTACCGGGAATATCGACTAGGTACGGATCTCGGGTCGCCGAAATGTCGGCGAACGTGAAAGGGTCGCCCGGCAAATGACTGGTTTCACTATAGGGAGGTCTGAAACGACCCATTTTCATTACATATTTGTATAGGAACACAAAGGAACTCAACCCTGAAGGGCGTTTAGGAAGATAACATGAAAACAATACAGAGTGGATTATTCTGAGTCCAACACAAGGCAAGCGCAGCGTAAGTCGTCCCCGCCGGGCAAGGGTATGACCACCGGTGAGACTGACGACCTGAGTGAAGGAAGCAGTCTTACAAGTGGCAAGCCCAAGAAGCGTTGAGGTTAAAGTATTGAAGAACCGACCGAAGTCGTTAAACTACTCGGAAGAGCGCAGGTTTCGTCGGACGTAACATACCCGTGGCTTGCATCTAAACCATTGGCGCATTACCCACTGGCGTCAAGGACTCGTTAAATTATTTGCGTTGGTACGCCGCCGTCCATTTTTAGTGGAGGGTACGAGTTTTGGGTTGAGAGAGAGTGAAGGTTGAGTGAAGGTCGTCGGGGCTCGACAAAAGAAGAAGGCGTCGAGGTCCGACGGACAAGTTGTGACGAGTGGAGAGATCGAGAGTGGAGCTGATAAACCAGCGAACTTAGCTGATTGGTCAGCGATTGAAGGAAGAGCGGAGTGTACCGGATAGCTCGCGGTACGACTACCGGAAGGACTTGGGTGGTGTCTGGAGTGTTATTACACTGTAAACGGACTGGGCGATCTTCGGATTCGCCCTTAAAGCCTATTCGCCAGCGAGTAGGTGTTGTGGGGCGTACAGTGGGAAACGGGTAATTTTCTACCTGTGCTATACCACAAAAACCATACTTGGCCGCCAGACTCAGTACGATCCGGATCGACGTAAACTTGGCCACCGGCGCGAATGTTTCTTCGTAGTCGATGCCGAACTTCTGCAAAAACCCCTTGGCCACTAGTCGCGCCTTGAATCGCTCGATCTCTCCGGCGGTTTTCCTTGACTCGAAACACCCACCGACAGCCGATCGCCTTGCGTCCCTTCGGCAGTGGCACAACATCCCACGTGTCGTTCTTGAGCAGCGAGTCACACTCCAGTCGCAAGCCTCCTTCCACTTGGCTGCGTCGCTGGATTCCATCGCCGGCAGACGTGGTCGGCATTTCTCCCACTGAATCCACGACGTACGCAGCTTCGAAGTCTTGACTTTCTTGAGCTGCGCAGACATCATCGAGAGTCTGGTGTCGGCTCTGCGACGCGAACCGCTTGGCACTCGGGTTTCTACCGCTTCCTCAGTGACTGCGTCCGGTGATGCCGCTTGCTGCCGGGTTCGAGGGTCTTCGTCCGCGCAGCTTCTTCTTCTTCATCAATGTCTGCATAAAAGACTTGAGTGGTTTAGAGCAAAATGCAAAGTGATTGATTTAGGTCCTTAGTTCGCAAACTGCTTGCTACCTCTAGCCTCTTGTCCTACCTACTGGGTACACTCTACTGGATTCTTTACTGGATACTGAGTTACCTTAGCCAATCAGCGAGTGCCACGTAGATCCCATCTTGTACCCACAATCTTGTACCCACATGTGGCGTAAACACCGTCCCGTAATCACAGGAATGATTGCGGTGCCACTGAGTGAAGGTCATACCGGTATCCTACCGGTATACCGCAGCTGGTCGAGACGTCTTCTTGACAACACTCCCACTCGACTCGACAGCTGTTGCACCCTGAACCCCGAGCTTGTTTCGAAGAACCTCAAACTGCACCGCAGTAATCGGCTTGGTCATCAAGTCTGCCAGCATGTCGGTAGTCGAGACATACTGCAGCACCACTTGACCGTCTTCCACCTTCTCGCGCACGAAATGGTAGCGGATGTCGATGTGCTTGGTGCGCTTGTGGAACTCCGGGTTCTTGGCCAACGCGATGGATCCTTGGTTGTCCTCGTAGATCTTGACCGCCGACTTGGACTTCATCTCGCCGATCTCGCACAGAAATGCCTTGAGCCAAACCGCCTCTTGCGTAGCCTCCGTTAACGCCATGTACTCAGCCTCCGTCGAGGACAGCGCCACTGTCCGCTGCTTCTTGCTTCTCCAGCTGGTAAATCCGCCGTTCATCATGAACGCGTAGCCGCTTGTACTCCGTCGAGACTCGATGTCGCCGGCCCAGTCCGCATCCGAATAACCTTGAAGTCCGTCCTCGTTGCCCGCTTGAAACTCGATGCCATGCGTCTTCGTGCCTTGGATGTATCGGAACACCCTCTTGAGCGCTTGCCAGTGTGTCGGACACGGATCCGCAGCAAACTGGCTGAGAACTCCCACTGCGGCTGCGAGGTCCGGCCGAGTCCCCACCATCAGGTACATCAAACACCCGACGGCGTTCCGGTACGGCACCTTCGCCATGGTCTCTTCGTGCTTGCAACCGTCTTCGCACATGGCCTTGGTCAACTTGAGTCCCGGGTCTTGTGGTGTCTTCACAGGCTTGCTGTCTTGCATGCTGAACTTCTCCAGGATGTCCTTCGCAAACTTGGTCTGCCGCACCGACACCTTCCCAGCTGTGAGATCTTGATCAATCTCCATGCCGAGGAAGTACTTGAGCTGACCCATGTCCGTCATCTCGAAGCGGTCACCGAGCGCCTTCTTGGTCGACTTAAGCAACTCGTCCGTGCTGCTGGCCAGGACCAGATCATCCACATATAGCGCCACGAAGATCATGTCTTGGTCATCCCGCTTGACGTAGACGCAGTGGTCCGACTCGCACTTCTTGAATCCCAGCTCCAGCATGAACTTGTCGATGGTCTGATTCCACATGCGTGGCGACTGCTTCAAACCATACAACGAACGCTTGAGTTTGCACACATGGTCCGGGCGCGCCTCATCAACATAGCCATCCGGCTGCGCCATGTAGATGTCTTCATCCAGCACGCCGTTCAGGAACGCCGTCTTCACATCCATCTGGTGCAGCTTCAAACCATACTTGGCCGCCAGACTCAGCACGATCCGGATCGACGTAAACTTGGCCACCGGCGCGAACGTTTCTTCGTAGTCGATGCCGAACTTCTGCGAAAACCCCTTGGCCACCAGTCGCGCCTTGAATCGCTCGATCTCTCCGGCTTGGTTTTCCTTGACACGGAACACCCACCGACAGCCGATCGCCTTGCGTCCCTTCGGCAGTGGCACAACATCCCACGTGTCGTTCTTGAGCAGCGAGTCACACTCCGAGTCGCAAGCCTCCTTCCACTTGGCTGCGTCGCTGGATTCCATCGCCGACTTGAACGTGGTCGGCATTTCTCCCACTGAATCCACGACGTACGCAGCTTCGAAGCTTGACTTTCTTGAGCTGCCGCAGACATCTCATCGAGAGTCTGGTGTCGGCTCTGCGACGCGAACCGCTTGGCACTTGGAACTTCCACGGCTTCCTCCAGCGACTGCGTCCGCGGGTGTCGCTTGCTGCCGGGTTCGAAGTCTTCATCCCGCGCATCTTCTTCTTCATTGTCGTCCTCATCCGACTGCGACGAATCTTGATCTGTCGCCTCTTCATCTTGAATGACTATCTCACTCGGAGAGTAGTTGCGTCTCCCACCGTCGAAGACGTCTTCCATGAACTGCGCGTCGCGGCTCATCAGCACGCGACCGCTCTCCAGTTCTTCAAACCGATACGCTTTCTCGTGCTCCGAGTACCCGAGAAAACGGCAACGCACCGACCGAGCGTCAAACTTGGTGCGTTTTTCCTTCGGGACCGTCACATATGCATGGCAACCAAAAACTTTCAGGTTCGCCAGCAGTGGCTTCTTGCCCGTCCAAACTTGGTGCGGCGACTTGTCGTGGCTGATGGCGCGCGTCGGACACCGGTTGCGGAGGAACGTGGCAGTCATCACCGCTTCACCCCAATATGCCTTGGACAATCCGGCGTGCTCCAACATGCAGCGAGCACATTCCACCAACGTCCGGTTCATCCGCTCGGCAACTCCGTTCAGCTGAGGCGTGTACGGCGGCGTGAACTTCTGCACGATCCCGCGGTCGCTGCAGAACTTGGCCATCGCACCCGAAGTGTACTCGCCACCGTTGTCGCTGCGGAGTGTTTTCACGCGCTTGCCAGTCTGAGTTTCGGCGAACGCCACAAACTCCGCGAACTTGTCCGCCACCTCGGACTTGTTCCGCAACAAGTACACCACGCAAAAGTGTGACTTGTCATCGATGAACGTGACGAAGTACCGCTTGCCACCAAACGTTGGTGTCTGCATGGGACCACACACATCACTGTGAACGACCTCCAGCACTTGCTTGGCGCGGTTGGGCGACGACTTCATGTAGCTCACTCGCGTTTGTTTGCCGAGTGAGCATCCGTCGCACAGCTCCCACTGCTTCACCGACGTCATGTCGATGCCTGTGCCGTAGCCCTTCTTGACGATGGCGTCTAGACCGCCATGGCCAATGTGACCAAGTCGAAGGTGCCAGAGGTACGACGTGGTGTCCCCTTTGCGATCCTTCGAACTTGCCACATTGGCCTCGTCAGGCATCATCGGTGTCATGCATAACTTGAACAGACCTTTGCCCTCACGAGCGCCGAGCTTCCACTTGAGACCCTTTGCTTCCGCGAAACATCCGTCGCTTTCGAAGGTCACTGGTCCAACATCCTTGGTGAAGCGACCAACCGAGAACAGGTTGCGCGACAACTTGGGAATGTGCCACACGTTCGTGAGCACACCCTTCTTGGTCCCGCGAGGCGTCTTCATCGTCATCACGATGTCGCCGCTGCCGATCGCTTGAACTGCACCGTCGTCTGCGAGGCTCACGTTCACTGGGTCGAAGCTCTTGTAGTTCCGCATGAACTTCTTGGAGCTCGTCATGTGCTGCGTCGCACCCGAGTCGACCAGCCACACAACACTCGACTTGGAGGCACCCGCGACGCCACCAACCGAGAAGAGATAGTCGCCAGAGTCGTCTTCACTCTGCGCGACGTTCGCACGCTGCGATCGATATCGCTCAGCGTCGTTCTGGATCCGCGAGGGGCACTCCGCGATCCAGTGTCCTTGTTTGCCGCAGTTGTGGCACGCTCCGGTCTTCTTCACCGGACGTCCTCTGCGCTTGTTGTCGTTGACCATGAACGCTTGACCTTGACCGTGCGCTGTTCCTCAGCACCGCCACCTTGTTCCTTGCGCTTCATGTCTTCATGCAGGAGCCGAGACGTCACGAGTTCCCACGACAGCGAGTCCGACCTGGACTCCAACGCCGTGATGAGGAACTGGTACGACTCGCTCAGACTGCCCAGAAGCGTGATCACCAAGTCGTCCTCGCTGACCGGAGCGCCCACCGCGTCGAGCTGCTCCGCCAGAGTCTTGAGCTTGTTGATGTGCTCCAGCACACCATCACCTTCGTCCATCATCGTCGTGAAGAAGCGTCGACGAAGGAAGAGCTTGTTAGCCAGGCTCCTCTTCTCGAAGTGTCCTTCCAGTCTTGACCATGCATCGTGCGCACCACTTGCCGATCGGACCAACGGTAGCTGCGAGTCCTCCATCGCGAGACAGATGATCGCCAGCGCCTTGCGCGACTTCCTGTTGAACGTCGCTTGATCAGCCGTAGTCAGGCAGTGCTCCAGCTTGACTTCTCCGCTGACGACGTCCCACAGATCGCGCTCCTCGAGCACCATCTGCATCTTGAACTTCCACGTGTGGAAGTTGGTTCCATCGAACTTGCTGATGCGGCTTGGCGTAGAAGAATCCATGGCGAAGGCGTAGTCGGAGGTTGAGGCGAAGACAGAGTCTGCGGGGCTTGGGCTCATAACCAAAAGACTTGAGTGGTTTAGAGCAAATGCAAAGTGATTGATTTAGGTCCTTAGTTCGCAAACTGCTTGCTACCTCTAAGCCTCTTGTCCTACCTACTGGATACACTCTACTGATTCTTTACTGGATACTGAGTTACCTTAGCCAATCAGCGAGTGCCACGTAGATCCCATCTTGTACCCACAATCTTGTACCCACATGTGGCGTAAACACCGTCCTGTAATCACAGGAATGATTGCGGTGCCACTGAGTGAAGGTCGTACCGGTATCCTACCGGTATACCGCAGCTGGTCGAGACGTCTTCTTGACAACATGCATTGTCGTCCGACTGCGACGAATCTTGATCCGTCGCCCCTTCATCTTGAATGACTATCTCACTCTGAGAGTAGTTGCGTCTCCCACCGTCGAAGACGTCTTCCATGAACTGCGCGTCGCGGCTTATCAGCACGCGACCGTTCTCCAGTTCTTCAAAGCGATACGCTTTCTCGTGATCGGAGTACCCGAGAAAACGGCAACGCACCGACCGAGCGTCAAACTTGGTGCGTTTCTCCTTCGGAACCGTCACATATGCATGGCAACCAAAACTTTCAGGTTCGCCAGCAGTGGCTTCTTGCCCGTCCAAACTTGGTGCGGAGACTTGTCGTGGCTGATGGCTCGCGTCGGACACCGATTACGAAGGAACGTAGCAGTCATTACTGCTTCACCCCAATACGAATTGGACAATCCGGCATGTTCCAACATACAGCGCGCACATTCCACCAACGTTCGATTCATTCGTTCCGCCACCCCATTCAATTTCGGAGTATAGGGTGGCGTGAACTTCTGCTCGATACCGCGACGCTTGCAGAACTTGGCCATCTCACCTGACGTATATTCGCCACCGTTGTCGGTGCGGAGTGTTTTCACACGTTTGCCAGTCTGAGTTTCAGCCCACGCTACAAACTCGGCAAACTTGTCGGCCACTTCCGACTTGTTTCGGAGCAGATACACCACACAAAAATGCGACTTGTCGTCAATGAACGTGACGAAGTAGCGCTTGCCACCAAACGTTGGTGTCTGCATGGGACCGCACACATCACTGTGAACGACCTCCAGCACTTGCTTCGCACGGTTTGGAGACGACTTCATGTGGCTCACTCGCGTTTGTTTGCCGAGTGCACACCCGTCGCACAGCTCCCACTGCTTCACCGACGTCATGTCGATGCCAGTGCCGTAGCCCTTCTTGACGATGGCGTCTAGACCGCCATGGCCAATGTGACCAAGTCGAAGGTGCCAGAGGTACGACGTGGTGTCCCCTTTGCGATCCTTCGAGCTTGCCACATTGGCCTCGTCAGGCATCATCGGCGTCATGCAGAGCTTGAACAGACCTTTGCCCTCACGAGCACCGAGCTTCCACTTGAGACCCTTTGCTTCCGCGAAACATCCGTCGCTTTCGAAGGTCACTGGTCCAACATCCTTGGTGAAGCGACCAACCGAGAACAGGTTGCGCGACAACTTGGGAATGTGCCACACGTTCGTGAGCACACCCTTCTTGGTCCCGCGAGGCGTCTTCATCGTCATCACGATGTCGCCGCTGCCGATCGCTTGAACTGCACCGTCGTCTGCGAGGCTCACGTTCACTGGGTCGAAGCTCTTGTAGTTCCGCATGAACTTCTTGAGCTCGTCATGTGCTGCGTCGCACCCGAGTCGACCAGCCACACAACACTCGACTTGGAGGCACCCGCGACGCCACCAACCGAGAAGAGATAGTCGCCAGAGTCGTCTTCACTCTGCGCGACGTTCGCACGCTGCGATCGATATCGCTCAGCGTCGTTCTGGATCCGCGAGGGGCACTCCGCGATCCAGTGTCCTTGTTTGCCGCAGTTGTGGCACGCTCCGGTCTTCTTCACCGGACGTCCTCTGCGCTTGTTGTCGTTGACCATGAACGCTTGACCTTGACCGTGCGCTGTTCCCTCAGCACCGCCACCTTGTTCCTTGCGCTTCATGTCTTCATGCAGGAGCCGAGACGTCACGAGTTCCCACGACAGCGAGTCCGACCTGGACTCCAACGCCGTGATGAGGAACTGGTACGACTCGCTCAGACTGCCCAGAAGCGTGATCACCAAGTCGTCCTCGCTGACCGGAGCGCCCACCGCGTCGAGCTGCTCCGCCAGAGTCTTGAGCTTGTTGATGTGCTCCAGCACACCATCACCTTCGTCCATCATCGTCGTGAAGAAGCGTCGACGAAGGAAGAGCTTGTTAGCCAGGCTCCTCTTCTCGAAGTGTCCTTCCAGTCTTGACCATGCATCGTGCGCACCACTTGCCGATCGGACCAACGGTAGCTGCGAGTCCTCCATCGCGAGACAGATGATCGCCAGCGCCTTGCGCGACTTCCTGTTGAACGTCGCTTGATCAGCCGTAGTCAGGCAGTGCTCCAGCTTGACTTCTCCGCTGACGACGTCCCACAGATCGCGCTCCTCGAGCACCATCTGCATCTTGAACTTCCACGTGTGGAAGTTGGTTCCATCGAACTTGCTGATGCGGCTTGGCGTAGAAGAATCCATGGCGAAGGCGTAGTCGGAGGTTGAGGCGAAGACAGAGTCTGCGGGGCTTGGGCTCATAACCAAAAGACTTGAGTGGTTTAGAGCAAAATGCAAAGTGATTGATTTAGGTCCTTAGTTCGCAAACTGCTTGCTACCTCTAAGCCTCTTGTCCTACCTACTGGATACACTCTACTGGATTCTTTACTGGATACTGAGTTACCTTAGCCAATCAGCGAGTGCCACGTAGATCCCATCTTGTACCCACAATCTTGTACCCACATGTGGCGTAAACACCGTCCCGTAATCACAGGAATGATTGCGGTGCCACTGAGTGAAGGTCGTACCGGTATCCTACCGGTATACCGCAGCTGGTCGAGACGTCTTCTTGACAACATGCATTGTCGTCCGACTGCGACGAATCTTGATCCGTCGCCCCTTCATCTTGAATGACTATCTCACTCTGAGAGTAGTTGCGTCTCCCACCGTCGAAGACGTCTTCCATGAACTGCGCGTCGCGGCTTATCAGCACGCGACCGTTCTCCAGTTCTTCAAAGCGATACGCTTTCTCGTGATCGGAGTACCCGAGAAAACGGCAACGCACCGACCGAGCGTCAAACTTGGTGCGTTTCTCCTTCGGAACCGTCACATATGCATGGCAACCAAAAACTTTCAGGTTCGCCAGCAGTGGCTTCTTGCCCGTCCAAACTTGGTGCGGAGACTTGTCGTGGCTGATGGCTCGCGTCGGACACCGATTACGAAGGAACGTAGCAGTCATTACTGCTTCACCCCAATACGAATTGGACAATCCGGCATGTTCCAACATACAGCGCGCACATTCCACCAACGTTCGATTCATTCGTTCCGCCACCCCATTCAATTTCGGAGTATAGGGTGGCGTGAACTTCTGCTCGATACCGCGACGCTTGCAGAACTTGGCCATCTCACCCGACGTATATTCGCCACCGTTGTCGGTGCGGAGTGTTTTCACACGTTTGCCAGTCTGAGTTTCAGCCCACGCTACAAACTCGGCAAACTTGTCGGCCACTTCCGACTTGTTTCGGAGCAGATACACCACACAAAAATGCGACTTGTCGTCAATGAACGTGACGAAGTAGCGCTTGCCACCAAACGTTGGTGTCTGCATGGGACCGCACACATCACTGTGAACGACCTCCAGCACTTGCTTCGCACGGTTTGGAGACGACTTCATGTGGCTCACTCGCGTTTGTTTGCCGAGTGCACACCCGTCGCACAGCTCCCACTGCTTCACCGACGTCATGTCGATGCCAGTGCCGTAGCCCTTCTTGACGATGGCGTCTAGACCGCCATGGCCAATGTGACCAAGTCGAAGGTGCCAGAGGTACGACGTGGTGTCCCCTTTGCGATCCTTCGAACTTGCCACATTGGCCTCGTCAGGCATCATCGGTGTCATGCATAACTTGAACAGACCTTTGCCCTCACGAGCGCCGAGCTTCCACTTGAGACCCTTTGCTTCCGCGAAACATCCGTCGCTTTCGAAGGTCACTGGGCCAACATCCTTGGTGAAGCGACCGACCGAGAACAAGTTGCGCGACAACTTGGGATATGCCACACATTCGTGAGCACGCCCTTCTTGTTTCCCCGTGGAGTCTTCATCGACATCACAATGTCGCCTGTTCCAACCGCTTGAACCACACCGTCGTCCGCGAGATGCACGTCCACCGGAGAGATCTTCTTGTAGTTCTTCATGTACTCTTTCGAGTACGTCATGTGCTGCGTCGCACCCGAGTCGACCAGCCAAACTTCACTCGACTTGGAGGCACCCGCGACGCCACCAACCGAGAAGAGATAGTCGCCAGAGTCGTCTTCATTCTGCGCGACATTCGCTCGCTGCGGCCTCTGCCGCTCCGCGTTCTCGCGGATCCTCACTGGGCACTTGGCGATCCAATGCCCTTGTTCGCCACAGTAGTGACAGGCACTGGTCTTCGTCGCCTGTCGACCCTTGCTCTTCCCATTGCCGCTAGTCATGAACGCTTGACCTTGACTGTGCGCGGCTCCTTCAGCACCGCCACCTTGTTCCTTGCGCTTCATGTCTTCATGCAGGAGCCGAGACGTCACGAGTTCCCACGACAGCGAGTCCGACCTGGACTCCAACGCCGTGATGAGGAACTGGTACGACTCGCTCAGACTGCCCAGAAGCGTGATCACCAAGTCGTCCTCGCTGACCGGAGCGCCCACCGCGTCGAGCTGCTCCGCCAGAGTCTTGAGCTTGTTGATGTGCTCCAGCACACCATCACCTTCGTCCATCATCGTCGTGAAGAAGCGTCGACGAAGGAAGAGCTTGTTAGCCAGGCTCCTCTTCTCGAAGTGTCCTTCCAGTCTTGACCATGCATCGTGCGCACCACTTGCCGATCGGACCAACGGTAGCTGCGAGTCCTCCATCGCGAGACAGATGATCGCCAGCGCCTTGCGCGACTTCCTGTTGAACGTCGCTTGATCAGCCGTAGTCAGGCAGTGCTCCAGCTTGACTTCTCCGCTGACGACGTCCCACAGATCGCGCTCCTCGAGCACCATCTGCATCTTGAACTTCCACGTGTGGAAGTTGGTTCCATCGAACTTGCTGATGCGGCTTGGCGTAGAAGAATCCATGGCGAAGGCGTAGTCGGAGGTTGAGGCGAAGACAGAGTCTGCGGGGCTTGGGCTCATAACCAAAAGACTTGAGTGGTTTAGAGCAAAATGCAAAGTGATTGATTTAGGTCCTTAGTTCGCAAACTGCTTGCTACCTCTAAGCCTCTTGTCCTACCTACTGGATACACTCTACTGGATTCTTTACTGGATACTGAGTTACCTTAGCCAATCAGCGAGTGCCACGTAGATCCCATCTTGTACCCACAATCTTGTACCCACATGTGGCGTAAACACCGTCCCGTAATCACAGGAATGATTGCGGTGCCACTGAGTGAAGGTCGTACCGGTATCCTACCGGTATACCGCAGCTGGTCGAGACGTCTTCTTGACAACATGCATTGTCGTCCGACTGCGACGAATCTTGATCCGTCGCCCCTTCATCTTGAATGACTATCTCACTCTGAGAGTAGTTGCGTCTCCCACCGTCGAAGACGTCTTCCATGAACTGCGCGTCGCGGCTTATCAGCACGCGACCGTTCTCCAGTTCTTCAAAGCGATACGCTTTCTCGTGATCGGAGTACCCGAGAAAACGGCAACGCACCGACCGAGCGTCAAACTTGGTGCGTTTCTCCTTCGGAACCGTCACATATGCATGGCAACCAAAAACTTTCAGGTTCGCCAGCAGTGGCTTCTTGCCCGTCCAAACTTGGTGCGGAGACTTGTCGTGGCTGATGGCTCGCGTCGGACACCGATTACGAAGGAACGTAGCAGTCATTACTGCTTCACCCCAATACGAATTGGACAATCCGGCATGTTCCAACATACAGCGCGCACATTCCACCAACGTTCGATTCATTCGTTCCGCCACCCCATTCAATTTCGGAGTATAGGGTGGCGTGAACTTCTGCTCGATACCGCGACGCTTGCAGAACTTGGCCATCTCACCCGACGTATATTCGCCACCGTTGTCGGTGCGGAGTGTTTTCACACGTTTGCCAGTCTGAGTTTCAGCCCACGCTACAAACTCGGCAAACTTGTCGGCCACTTCCGACTTGTTTCGGAGCAGATACACCACACAAAAATGCGACTTGTCGTCAATGAACGTGACGAAGTAGCGCTTGCCACCAAACGTTGGTGTCTGCATGGGACCGCACACATCACTGTGAACGACCTCCAGCACTTGCTTCGCACGGTTTGGTGACGACTTCATGTGGCTCACTCGCGTTTGTTTGCCGAGTGCACACCCGTCGCACAGCTCCCACTGCTTCACCGACGTCATGTCGATGCCAGTGCCGTAGCCCTTCTTGACGATGGCGTCTAGACCGCCATGGCCAATGTGACCAAGTCGAAGGTGCCAGAGGTACGACGTGGTGTCCCCTTTGCGATCCTTCGAACTTGCCACATTGGCCTCGTCAGGCATCATCGGTGTCATGCATAACTTGAACAGACCTTTGCCCTCACGAGCGCCGAGCTTCCACTTGAGACCCTTTGCTTCCGCGAAACATCCGTCGCTTTCGAAGGTCACTGGGCCAACATCCTTGGTGAAGCGGCCGACCGAGAACAAGTTGCGCGACAACTTGGGGATATGCCACACATTCGTGAGCACGCCCTTCTTGTTTCCCGTGGAGTCTTCATCGACATCACAATGTCGCCTGTTCCAACCGCTTGAACCACACCGTCGTCCGCGAGATGCACGTCCACCGGAGAGATCTTCTTGTAGTTCTTCATGTACTCTTTCGAGTACGTCATGTGCTGCGTCGCACCCGAGTCGACCAGCCAAACTTCACTCGACTTGGAGGCACCCGCGACGCCACCAACCGAGAAGAGATAGTCGCCAGAGTCGTCTTCATTCTGCGCGACATTCGCTCGCTGCGGCCTCTGCCGCTCCGCGTTCTCGCGGATCCTCACTGGGCACTTGGCGATCCAATGCCCTTGTTCGCCACAGTAGTGACAGGCACTGGTCTTCGTCGCCTGTCGACCCTTGCTCTTCCCATTGCCGCTAGTCATGAACGCTTGACCTTGACTGTGCGCGGCTCCTTCAGCACCGCCACCTTGTTCCTTGCGCTTCATGTCTTCATGCAGGAGCCGAGACGTCACGAGTTCCCACGACAGCGAGTCCGACCTGGACTCCAACGCCGTGATGAGGAACTGGTACGACTCGCTCAGACTGCCCAGAAGCGTGATCACCAAGTCGTCCTCGCTGACCGGAGCGCCCACCGCGTCGAGCTGCTCCGCCAGAGTCTTGAGCTTGTTGATGTGCTCCAGCACACCATCACCTTCGTCCATCATCGTCGTGAAGAAGCGTCGACGAAGGAAGAGCTTGTTAGCCAGGCTCCTCTTCTCGAAGTGTCCTTCCAGTCTTGACCATGCATCGTGCGCACCACTTGCCGATCGGACCAACGGTAGCTGCGAGTCCTCCATCGCGAGACAGATGATCGCCAGCGCCTTGCGCAACTTCCTGTTGAACGTCGCTTGATCAGCCGTAGTCAGGCAGTGCTCCAGCTTGACTTCTCCGCTGACGACGTCCCACAGATCGCGCTCCTCGAGCACCATCTGCATCTTGAACTTCCACGTGTGGAAGTTGGTTCCATCGAACTTGCTGATGCGGCTTGGCGTAGAAGAATCCATGGCGAAGGCGTAGTCGGAGGTTGAGGCGAAGACAGAGTCTGCGGGGCTTGGGCTCATAACCAAAAGACTTGAGTGGTTTAGAGCAAAATGCAAAGTGATTGATTTAGGTCCTTAGTTCGCAAACTGCTTGCTACCTCTAAGCCTCTTGTCCTACCTACTGGATACACTCTACTGGATTCTTTACTGGATACTGAGTTACCTTAGCCAATCAGCGAGTGCCACGTAGATCCCATCTTGTACCCACAATCTTGTACCCACATGTGGCGTAAACACCGTCCCGTAATCACAGGAATGATTGCGGTGCCACTGAGTGAAGGTCGTACCGGTATCCTACCGGTATACCGCAGCTGGTCGAGACGTCTTCTTGACAACATGCATTGTCGTCCGACTGCGACGAATCTTGATCCGTCGCCCCTTCATCTTGAATGACTATCTCACTCTGAGAGTAGTTGCGTCTCCCACCGTCGAAGACGTCTTCCATGAACTGCGCGTCGCGGCTTATCAGCACGCGACCGTTCTCCAGTTCTTCAAAGCGATACGCTTTCTCGTGATCGGAGTACCCGAGAAAACGGCAACGCACCGACCGAGCGTCAAACTTGGTGCGTTTCTCCTTCGGAACCGTCACATATGCATGGCAACCAAAAACTTTCAGGTTCGCCAGCAGTGGCTTCTTGCCCGTCCAAACTTGGTGCGGAGACTTGTCGTGGCTGATGGCTCGCGTCGGACACCGATTACGAAGGAACGTAGCAGTCATTACTGCTTCACCCCAATACGAATTGGACAATCCGGCATGTTCCAACATACAGCGCGCACATTCCACCAACGTTCGATTCATTCGTTCCGCCACCCCATTCAATTTCGGAGTATAGGGTGGCGTGAACTTCTGCTCGATACCGCGACGCTTGCAGAACTTGGCCATCTCACCCGACGTATATTCGCCACCGTTGTCGGTGCGGAGTGTTTTCACACGTTTGCCAGTCTGAGTTTCAGCCCACGCTACAAACTCGGCAAACTTGTCGGCCACTTCCGACTTGTTTCGGAGCAGATACACCACACAAAAATGCGACTTGTCGTCAATGAACGTGACGAAGTAGCGCTTGCCACCAAACGTTGGTGTCTGCATGGGACCGCACACATCACTGTGAACGACCTCCAGCACTTGCTTCGCACGGTTTGGTGACGACTTCATGTGGCTCACTCGCGTTTGTTTGCCGAGTGCACACCCGTCGCACAGCTCCCACTGCTTCACCGACGTCATGTCGATGCCAGTGCCGTAGCCCTTCTTGACGATGGCGTCTAGACCGCCATGGCCAATGTGACCAAGTCGAAGGTGCCAGAGGTACGACGTGGTGTCCCCTTTGCGATCCTTCGAACTTGCCACATTGGCCTCGTCAGGCATCATCGGTGTCATGCATAACTTGAACAGACCTTTGCCCTCACGAGCGCCGAGCTTCCACTTGAGACCCTTTGCTTCCGCGAAACATCCGTCGCTTTCGAAGGTCACTGGGCCAACATCCTTGGTGAAGCGGCCGACCGAGAACAAGTTGCGCGACAACTTGGGGATATGCCACACATTCGTGAGCACGCCCTTCTTGTTTCCCCGTGGAGTCTTCATCGACATCACAATGTCGCCTGTTCCAACCGCTTGAACCACACCGTCGTCCGCGAGATGCACGTCCACCGGAGAGATCTTCTTGTAGTTCTTCATGTACTCTTTCGAGTACGTCATGTGCTGCGTCGCACCCGAGTCGACCAGCCAAACTTCACTCGACTTGGAGGCACCCGCGACGCCACCAACCGAGAAGAGATAGTCGCCAGAGTCGTCTTCATTCTGCGCGACATTCGCTCGCTGCGGCCTCTGCCGCTCCGCGTTCTCGCGGATCCTCACTGGGCACTTGGCGATCCAATGCCCTTGTTCGCCACAGTAGTGACAGGCACTGGTCTTCGTCGCCTGTCGACCCTTGCTCTTCCCATTGCCGCTAGTCATGAACGCTTGACCTTGACTGTGCGCGGCTCCTTCAGCACCGCCACCTTGTTCCTTGCGCTTCATGTCTTCATGCAGGAGCCGAGACGTCACGAGTTCCCACGACAGCGAGTCCGACCTGGACTCCAACGCCGTGATGAGGAACTGGTACGACTCGCTCAGACTGCCCAGAAGCGTGATCACCAAGTCGTCCTCGCTGACCGGAGCGCCCACCGCGTCGAGCTGCTCCGCCAGAGTCTTGAGCTTGTTGATGTGCTCCAGCACACCATCACCTTCGTCCATCATCGTCGTGAAGAAGCGTCGACGAAGGAAGAGCTTGTTAGCCAGGCTCCTCTTCTCGAAGTGTCCTTCCAGTCTTGACCATGCATCGTGCGCACCACTTGCCGATCGGACCAACGGTAGCTGCGAGTCCTCCATCGCGAGACAGATGATCGCCAGCGCCTTGCGCAACTTCCTGTTGAACGTCGCTTGATCAGCCGTAGTCAGGCAGTGCTCCAGCTTGACTTCTCCGCTGACGACGTCCCACAGATCGCGCTCCTCGAGCACCATCTGCATCTTGAACTTCCACGTGTGGAAGTTGGTTCCATCGAACTTGCTGATGCGGCTTGGCGTAGAAGAATCCATGGCGAAGGCGTAGTCGGAGGTTGAGGCGAAGACAGAGTCTGCGGGGCTTGGGCTCATAACCAAAAGACTTGAGTGGTTTAGAGCAAAATGCAAAGTGATTGATTTAGGTCCTTAGTTCGCAAACTGCTTGCTACCTCTAAGCCTCTTGTCCTACCTACTGGATACACTCTACTGGATTCTTTACTGGATACTGAGTTACCTTAGCCAATCAGCGAGTGCCACGTAGATCCCATCTTGTACCCACAATCTTGTACCCACATGTGGCGTAAACACCGTCCCGTAATCACAGGAATGATTGCGGTGCCACTGAGTGAAGGTCGTACCGGTATCCTACCGGTATACCGCAGCTGGTCGAGACGTCTTCTTGACAACATGCATTGTCGTCCGACTGCGACGAATCTTGATCCGTCGCCCCTTCATCTTGAATGACTATCTCACTCTGAGAGTAGTTGCGTCTCCCACCGTCGAAGACGTCTTCCATGAACTGCGCGTCGCGGCTTATCAGCACGCGACCGTTCTCCAGTTCTTCAAAGCGATACGCTTTCTCGTGATCGGAGTACCCGAGAAAACGGCAACGCACCGACCGAGCGTCAAACTTGGTGCGTTTCTCCTTCGGAACCGTCACATATGCATGGCAACCAAAACTTTCAGGTTCGCCAGCAGTGGCTTCTTGCCCGTCCAAACTTGGTGCGGAGACTTGTCGTGGCTGATGGCTCGCGTCGGACACCGATTACGAAGGAACGTAGCAGTCATTACTGCTTCACCCCAATACGAATTGGACAATCCGGCATGTTCCAACATACAGCGCGCACATTCCACCAACGTTCGATTCATTCGTTCCGCCACCCCATTCAATTTCGGAGTATAGGGTGGCGTGAACTTCTGCTCGATACCGCGACGCTTGCAGAACTTGGCCATCTCACCCGACGTATATTCGCCACCGTTGTCGGTGCGGAGTGTTTTCACACGTTTGCCAGTCTGAGTTTCAGCCCACGCTACAAACTCGGCAAACTTGTCGGCCACTTCCGACTTGTTTCGGAGCAGATACACACAAAAATGCGACTTGTCGTCAATGAACGTGACGAAGTAGCGCTTGCCACCAAACGTTGGTGTCTGCATGGGACCGCACACATCACTGTGAACGACCTCCAGCACTTGCTTCGCACGGTTTGGTGACGACTTCATGTGGCTCACTCGCGTTTGTTTGCCGAGTGCACACCCGTCGCACAGCTCCCACTGCTTCACCGACGTCATGTCGATGCCAGTGCCGTAGCCCTTCTTGACGATGGCGTCTAGACCGCCATGGCCAATGTGACCAAGTCGAAGGTGCCAGAGGTACGACGTGGTGTCCCCTTTGCGATCCTTCGAACTTGCCACATTGGCCTCGTCAGGCATCATCGGTGTCATGCATAACTTGAACAGACCTTTGCCCTCACGAGCGCCGAGCTTCCACTTGAGACCCTTTGCTTCCGCGAAACATCCGTCGCTTTCGAAGGTCACTGGGCCAACATCCTTGGTGAAGCGGCCGACCGAGAACAAGTTGCGCGACAACTTGGGATATGCCACATTCGTGAGCACGCCCTTCTTGTTTCCCGTGGAGTCTTCATCGACATCACAATGTCGCCTGTTCCAACCGCTTGAACCACACCGTCGTCCGCGAGATGCACGTCCACCGGAGAGATCTTCTTGTAGTTCTTCATGTACTCTTTCGAGTACGTCATGTGCTGCGTCGCACCCGAGTCGACCAGCCAAACTTCACTGACTTGGAGGCACCCGCGACGCCACCAACCGAGAAGAGATAGTCGCCAGAGTCGTCTTCATTCTGCGCGACATTCGCTCGCTGCGGCTCTGCTGCCCGCGTTCTCGCGGATCCTCACTGGGCACTTGGCGATCCAATGCCCTTGTTTGCCACAGTAGTGACAGGCACTGGTCTTCGTCGCCTGTCGACCCTTGCTCTTCCCATTGCCGCTAGTCATGAACGCTTGACCTTGACTGTGCGCGGCTCCTTCAGCACCGCCACCTTGTTCCTTGCGCTTCATGTCTTCATGCAGGAGCCGAGACGTCACGAGTTCCCACGACAGCGAGTCCGACCTGGACTCCAACGCCGTGATGAGGAACTGGTACGACTCGCTCAGACTGCCCAGAAGCGTGATCACCAAGTCGTCCTCGCTGACCGGAGCGCCCACCGCGTCGAGCTGCTCCGCCAGAGTCTTGAGCTTGTTGATGTGCTCCAGCACACCATCACCTTCGTCCATCATCGTCGTGAAGAAGCGTCGACGAAGGAAGAGCTTGTTAGCCAGGCTCCTCTTTCGAAGTGTCCTTCCAGTCTTGACCATGCATCGTGCGCACCACTTGCCGATCGGACCAACGGTAGCTGCGAGTCCTCCATCGCGAGACAGATGATCGCCAGCGCCTTGCGCAACTTCCTGTTGAACGTCGCTTGATCAGCCGTAGTCAGGCAGTGCTCCAGCTTGACTTCTCCGCTGACGACGTCCCACAGATCGCGCTCCTCGAGCACCATCTGCATCTTGAACTTCCACGTGTGGAAGTTGGTTCCATCGAACTTGCTGATGCGGCTTGCGAAGAATCCATGGCGAAGGCGTCGGAGGTTGAGGCGAAGACAGAGTCTGCGGGGCTTGGGCTCATAACCAAAAGACTTGAGTGGTTTAGAGCAAAATGCAAAGTGATTGATTTAGGTCCTTAGTTCGCAAACTGCTTGCTACCTCTAAGCCTCTTGTCCTACCTACTGGATACACTCTACTGGATTCTTTACTGGATACTGAGTTACCTTAGCCAATCAGCGAGTGCCACGTAGATCCCATCTTGTACCCACAATCTTGTACCCACATGTGGCGTAAACACCGTCCCGTAATCACAGGAATGATTGCGGTGCCACTGAGTGAAGGTCGTACCGGTATCCTACCGGTATACCGCAGCTGGTCGAGACGTCTTCTTGACAACATGCATTGTCGTCCGACTGCGACGAATCTTGATCCGTCGCCCCTTCATCTTGAATGACTATCTCACTTGAGAGTAGTTGCGTCTCCCACCGTCGAAGACGTCTTCCATGAATTGCGCGTCGCGGCTTATCAGCACGCGACCGTTCTCCAGTTCTTCAAAGCGATACGCTTTCTCGTGATCGGAGTACCCGAGAAAACGGCAACGCACCGACCGAGCGTCAAACTTGGTGCGTTTCTCCTTCGAACCGTCACATATGCATGGCAACCAAAACTTTCAGGTTCGCCAGCAGTGGCTTCTTGCCCGTCCAAACTTGGTGCGGAGACTTGTCGTGGCTGATGGCTCGCGTCGGACACCGATTACGAAGGAACGTAGCAGTCATTACTGCTTCACCCCAATACGAATTGGACAATCCGGCATGTTCCAACATACAGCGCACATTCCACCAACGTTCGATTCATTCGTTCCGCCACCCCATTCAATTTCGGAGTATAGGGTGGCGTGAACTTGCTCGATACCGCGACGCTTGCAGAACTTGGCCATCTCACCCGACGTATATTCGCCACCGTTGTCGGTGCGGAGTGTTTCACACGTTTGCCAGTCTGAGTTTCAGCCCACGCTACAAACTCGGCAAACTTGTCTGCCACTTCCGACTTGTTTCGGAGCAGATACACCACACAAAAATGCGACTTGTCGTCAATGAACGTGACGAAGTAGCGCTTGCCACCAAACGTTGGTGTCTGCATGGGACCGCACACATCACTGTGAACGACCTCCAGCACTTGCTTCGCACGGTTTGGAGACGACTTCATGTGGCTCACTCGCGTTTGTTTGCCGAGTGCACACCCGTCGCACAGCTCCCACTGCTTCACCGACGTCATGTCGATGCCAGTGCCGTAGCCCTTCTTGACGATGGCGTCTAGAGTCCGCCATGGCTAATGTGACCAAGTCGAAGGTGCCAGAGGTACGACGTGGTGTCCCTTGCGATCCTTCGAACTTGCCGCATTGGCCTCGTCAGGCATCATCGGTGTCATGCATAAGCTTGAACAGACCTTGCCTCACGAGCCGAGCTTCCACTTGAGACCCTTTGCTTCCGCGAAACATCCGTCGCTCGAAGGTGACTGGTCCAACATCCTTGGTGAAGCGACCGACCGAGAACAAGTTGCGCGACAACTTGGGGATATGCCACATTCGTGAGCACGCCCTTCTTGTTTCCCCGTGGAGTCTCTTCATCGACATCACAATGTCGCCTGTTCCAACCGCTTGAACCACACCGTCGTCCGCGAGATGCACGTCCACCGGAGAGATCTTCTTGTAGTTCTTCATGTACTCTTCGAGGTCATGTGCTGCGTCGCACCCGAGTCGACCAGCCAAACTTCACTCGACTTGGAGGCACCCGCGACGCCACCAACCGAGAAGAGATAGTCGCCAGAATCGTTTTCATTCTGCGCGACGTTCGCACGCTGCGACCTCGCTCAGCGTCTCTGGATCCGCGAGGGCACTCCGCGATCCAATGTCCTTGTTTGCCGCAGTTGTGGCAGCTCCGGCCTTCTTCGCCGGACGTCCTCTGCGCTTGTTGTCGTTGACCATGAACGCTTGACCTTGACCGTGCGCGGCCCTTCAGCACCGCCACCTTGTTCCTTGCGCAAGTCTTCATGCAGCAGCCGAGACGTCACGAGTTCCCACGACAGCGAGTCCGACCTGGACTCCAACGCCGTGATGAGGAACTGGTACGACTCGCTGAGACTGCCCAGAAGCGTGATCACCAAGTCGTCCTCGCTGACCGGAGCGCCCACCGCGTCGAGCTGCTCCGCCAGAGTCTTGAGCTTGTTGATGTGCTCCAGCACACCATCACCTTCGTCCATCATCGTCGTGAAGAAACGTCGACGAAGGAAGAGCTTGTTGGCCAAACTCTTCTTCTCGAAGTGTCCTTCCAGTCTTGACCATGCATCATGCGCGTCCTTGGCCGATCGGACCAACGGCAGCTGCGAGTCCTCCATCGCGAGACAGATCATCGCCAGCGCCTTGCGCAACTTCCTCTTGAACGTCGCTGATCAGCCGCAGTCTGGCAGTGCTCCAGCTGACTTCTCCGCTGACGACGTCCCAGATCGCGCTCCTCGAGCACCATCTGCATCTTGAACTTCCACGTGGGAAGTTGGTTCCATCGAACTTGCTGATGCGGCTTGTCGTAGAAGCGTCCATGGCGAAGGCGTAGTCGGAGGTTGAGGCGG
>JAAVTJ010000112.1:0-11255 GCA_011947355.1 Phytophthora boehmeriae | reverse complement strand
GCATGGCATCGAGTTTCAAGGGCAACGAGGACGGACTTCAAGGTTATTCGGATGCGGACTGGGCCGGCGACATCGAGTCTCGACGGAGTATAAGCGGCTACGCGTTCATGATGAACGGCGGATGCATCAGCTGGAGAAGCAAGAAGCAGCGGACAGTGGCGCTGTCTTCGACGGAGGCTGAGTACATGGCGTTAACGGAGGCTACGCAAGAGGCGGGTTTGGCTCAAGGCATTTCTGTGCGAGATCGGCGAGATGAAGTCCAAGTCGGCGGTCAAGATCTACGAGGACTGGAGCTCCATCGCGTTGGCCAAGAACCCGGAGTTCCACAAGCGCACCAAGCACATCGACATCCGCTACCATTTCGTGCGCGAGAAGGTGGAAGACGGTCAAGTGGTGCTGCAGCATGTCCTCGACTACCGACATGCTGGCAGACTTGATGACTAAGCCGATTACTGCGGTGCAGTTGAAGTTCTTCGAAACAAGCTCGGGGTTCAGGGTGCAACAGCTGTCGAGTCGAGTGGGAGTGTTGTCAAGAAGACGTCTCGACCAGCTGCGACATACCGGTAGGATACCGGTATGACCTTCACTCAGTGGCACCGCAATCATTCCTGTGATTACGGAGCGATGTTTACGCCACGGTGGGTACAAGATTGTGGGTACAAGATGGGATCTACGTGGCACTCGCTGATTGGCTAAGGTAACTCAGTATCCAGTAAAGAATCCAGTACAGTGTACCCAGTAGGTAGGACAAGAGGCTTAGAGGTAGCAAGCAGTTTGCGAACTAAGGACCTAAATCAATCACTTTGCATTTTGCTCTAAACCACTCAAGTCTTTTTGCTCCACATGGACGCGGAGTATCATCATGTGGTCGACGACCGCGAGGAAGCGTGGGCTGCGTGGGACCGCTTACGTACGTTGTACCAAGGGTC
This sequence comes from Phytophthora boehmeriae, assembly GCA_011947355.1. Classification (NCBI taxonomy): domain Eukaryota; phylum Oomycota; class Peronosporomycetes; order Peronosporales; family Peronosporaceae; genus Phytophthora; species Phytophthora boehmeriae. The sequence goes on along the minus strand of JAAVTJ010000112.1, from coordinate 10,326 downwards.
TCAGAAGGCTGGTCGCATCTACCTCCAGCGCCAGCTTTCAGCATGTCGATGGAGGAAGGCGACAACGTGTTGCAGCACTGCAACGAAGTCCTCAACATCAGCGCCAAGCTCAACAGCATCGGCGCCAAGATGGAGGACGAAGACGTGGCGATCTGCTTGTTGCGCAGTCTCCCCAAGAGTTACGAGAACGTCGTTCTCAACTGGAGATGAGCAGCGCAGAGCTGAAGACGCAAGACGTGATCAAGGTTTTGACGAACGAGCACGTGAAACGGCAAGGTGGCAAGACGGCGGTGAAGAGTGAGCCAAGCGCAAGAGCGAGAGCGTTCAACACCGACCGAGAACCTCGCGAGTGCACGTACTGTGGGAAGCTGGGGCACACGGTGGAGCGGTGCTGGACCAAGCAAAGGATGAAAATCGCAAGTCGCGGCGCAACGGACAGCGTGGACGCGTGAACCATGTGCAGCGCTGGAGCGACTACGATGACGATGACGATCAAGTAGCGTTTGCGGTCTCGATGGAGTGTGGCAATGTCTCCTCGAGTGTGAAGGCGCAAGGGATGTGGGCGGTCGACAGTGGCGCAACGCACCACATCTGCAATGACAAGCGCAAGTTCGTGGACCTCATCGAGCAAGATGAAGGCGAACTGACGGTGGCCTGTTGTCAAGAAGACGTCTCGACCAGCTGCGACATACCGGTAAGATACCGGTATGACCTTCACTCAGTGACACCGCAATCATTCCTGTGATTACGGAGCGATGTTTACGCCACGGTGGGTACAAGATTGTGGGTACAAGATGGGATCTACGTGGCACTCGCTGATTGGCTAAGGTAACTCAGTATCCAGTAAAGAATCCAGTACAGTGTACCCAGTAGGTAGGACAAGAGGCTTAGAGGTAGCAAGCAGTTTGCGAACTAAGGACCTAAATCAATCACTTTGCATTTTGCTCTAAACCACTCAAGTCTTTTTGCTCCACATGGACGCGGAGTATCATCATGTGGTCGACGACTGCGAGGAAGCGTGGGTTGCGTGGGACCGCTTACGTACGTTGTACCAAGGGTCTCAGAAGGCTGGTCGCATCTACCTGAAGCGCCAGCTTTTCAGCATGTCGATGGAGGAAGGCGACAACGTGTTGCAGCACTGCAACGAAGTCCTCAACATCAGCGCCAAGCTCAACAGCATCGGCGCCAAGATGGAGGACGAAGACGTGGCGATCTGCTTGTTGCGCAGTCTCCCCAAGAGTTACGAGAACGTCGTTCTCAACTTGGAGATGAGCAGCGCAGAGCTGAAGACGCAAGACGTGATCAAGGTTTTGACGAACGAGCACGTGAAACGGCAAGGTGGCAAGACGGCGGTGAAGAGTGAGCCAAGCGCAAGAGCGAGAGCGTTCAACACCGACCGAGAACCTCGCGAGTGCACGTACTGTGGGAAGCTGGGGCACACGGTGGAGCGGTGCTGGACCAAGCAAAGGATGAAAATCGCAAGTCGCGGCGCAACGGACAGCGTGGACGCGTGAACCATGTGCAGCGCTGGAGCGACTACGATGACGATGACGATCAAGTAGCGTTTGCGGTCTCGATGGAGTGTGGCAATGTCTCCTCGAGTGTGAAGGCGCAAGGGATGTGGGCGGTCGACAGTGGCGCAACGCACCACATCTGCAATGACAAGCGCAAGTTCGTGGACCTCATCGAGCAAGATGAAGGCGAACTGACGGTGGCCTGTTGTCAAGAAGACGTCTCGACCAGCTGCGACATACCGGTAAGATACCGGTATGACCTTCACTCAGTGACACCGCAATCATTCCTGTGATTACGGAGCGATGTTTACGCCACGGTGGGTACAAGATTGTGGGTACAAGATGGGATCTACGTGGCACTCGCTGATTGGCTAAGGTAACTCAGTATCCAGTAAAGAATCCAGTACAGTGTACCCAGTAGGTAGGACAAGAGGCTTAGAGGTAGCAAGCAGTTTGCGAACTAAGGACCTAAATCAATCACTTTGCATTTTGCTCTAAACCACTCAAGTCTTTTGCTCCACATGGACGCGGAGTATCATCATGTGGTCGACGACTGCGAGGAAGCGTGGGTTGCGTGGGACCGCTTACGTACGTTGTACCAAGGGTCTCAGAAGGCTGGTCGCATCTACCTGAAGCGCCAGCTTTCAGCATGTCGATGGAGGAAGGCGACAACGTGTTGCAGCACTGCAACGAAGTCCTCAACATCAGCGCCAAGCTCAACAGCATCGGCGCCAAGATGGAGGACGAAGACGTGGCGATCTGCTTGTTGCGCAGTCTCCCCAAGAGTTACGAGAACGTCGTTCTCAACTTGGAGATGAGCAGCGCAGAGCTGAAGACGCAAGACGTGATCAAGGTTTTGACGAACGAGCACGTGAAACGGCAAGGTGGCAAGACGGCGGTGAAGAGTGAGCCAAGCGCAAGAGCGAGAGCGTTCAACACCGACCGAGAACCTCGCGAGTGCACGTACTGTGGGAAGCTGGGGCACACGGTGGAGCGGTGCTGGACCAAGCAAAGGATGAAAATCGCAAGTCGCGGCGCAACGGACAGCGTGGACGCGTGAACCATGTGCAGCGCTGGAGCGACTACGATGACGATGACGATCAAGTAGCGTTTGCGGTCTCGATGGAGTGTGGCAATGTCTCCTCGAGTGTGAAGGCGCAAGGGATGTGGGCGGTCGACAGTGGCGCAACGCACCACATCTGCAATGACAAGCGCAAGTTCGTGGACCTCATCGAGCAAGATGAAGGCGAACTGACGGTGGCCTGTTGTCAAGAAGACGTCTCGACCAGCTGCGACATACCGGTAAGATACCGGTATGACCTTCACTCAGTGACACCGCAATCATTCCTGTGATTACGGAGCGATGTTTACGCCACGGTGGGTACAAGATTGTGGGTACAAGATGGGATCTACGTGGCACTCGCTGATTGGCTAAGGTAACTCAGTATCCAGTAAAGAATCCAGTACAGTGTACCCAGTAGGTAGGACAAGAGGCTTAGAGGTAGCAAGCAGTTTGCGAACTAAGGACCTAAATCAATCACTTTGCATTTTGCTCTAAACCACTCAAGTCTTTTTGCTCCACATGGACGCGGAGTATCATCATGTGGTCGACGACTGCGAGGAAGCGTGGGTTGCGTGGGACCGCTTACGTACGTTGTACCAAGGGTCTCAGAAGGCTGGTCGCATCTACCTGAAGCGCCAGCTTTTCAGCATGTCGATGGAGGAAGGCGACAACGTGTTGCAGCACTGCAACGAAGTCCTCAACATCAGCGCCAAGCTCAACAGCATCGGCGCCAAGATGGAGGACGAAGACGTGGCGATCTGCTTGTTGCGCAGTCTCCCCAAGAGTTACGAGAACGTCGTTCTCAACTTGGAGATGAGCAGCGCAGAGCTGAAGACGCAAGACGTGATCAAGGTTTTGACGAACGAGCACGTGAAACGGCAAGGTGGCAAGACGGCGGTGAAGAGTGAGCCAAGCGCAAGAGCGAGAGCGTTCAACACCGACCGAGAACCTCGCGAGTGCACGTACTGTGGGAAGCTGGGGCACACGGTGGAGCGGTGCTGGACCAAGCAAAAGGATGAAAATCGCAAGTCGCGGCGCAACGGACAGCGTGGACGCGTGAACCATGTGCAGCGCTGGAGCGACTACGATGACGATGACGATCAAGTAGCGTTTGCGGTCTCGATGGAGTGTGGCAATGTCTCCTCGAGTGTGAAGGCGCAAGGGATGTGGGCGGTCGACAGTGGCGCAACGCACCACATCTGCAATGACAAGCGCAAGTTCGTGGACCTCATCGAGCAAGATGAAGGCGAACTGACGGTGGCCTGTTGTCAAGAAGACGTCTCGACCAGCTGCGACATACCGGTAAGATACCGGTATGACCTTCACTCAGTGACACCGCAATCATTCCTGTGATTACGGAGCGATGTTTACGCCACGGTGGGTACAAGATTGTGGGTACAAGATGGGATCTACGTGGCACTCGCTGATTGGCTAAGGTAACTCAGTATCCAGTAAAGAATCCAGTACAGTGTACCCAGTAGGTAGGACAAGAGGCTTAGAGGTAGCAAGCAGTTTGCGAACTAAGGACCTAAATCAATCACTTTGCATTTTGCTCTAAACCACTCAAGTCTTTTGCTCCACATGGACGCGGAGTATCATCATGTGGTCGACGACTGCGAGGAAGCGTGGGTTGCGTGGGACCGCTTACGTACGTTGTACCAAGGGTCTCAGAAGGCTGGTCGCATCTACCTGAAGCGCCAGCTTTTCAGCATGTCGATGGAGGAAGGCGACAACGTGTTGCAGCACTGCAACGAAGTCCTCAACATCAGCGCCAAGCTCAACAGCATCGGCGCCAAGATGGAGGACGAAGACGTGGCGATCTGCTTGTTGCGCAGTCTCCCCAAGAGTTACGAGAACGTCGTTCTCAACTTGGAGATGAGCAGCGCAGAGCTGAAGACGCAAGACGTGATCAAGGTTTTGACGAACGAGCACGTGAAACGGCAAGGTGGCAAGACGGCGGTGAAGAGTGAGCCAAGCGCAAGAGCGAGAGCGTTCAACACCGACCGAGAACCTCGCGAGTGCACGTACTGTGGGAAGCTGGGGCACACGGTGGAGCGGTGCTGGACCAAGCAAAAGGATGAAAATCGCAAGTCGCGGCGCAACGGACAGCGTGGACGCGTGAACCATGTGCAGCGCTGGAGCGACTACGATGACGATGACGATCAAGTAGCGTTTGCGGTCTCGATGGAGTGTGGCAATGTCTCCTCGAGTGTGAAGGCGCAAGGGATGTGGGCGGTCGACAGTGGCGCAACGCACCACATCTGCAATGACAAGCGCAAGTTCGTGGACCTCATCGAGCAAGATGAAGGCGAACTGACGGTGGCCTGTTGTCAAGAAGACGTCTCGACCAGCTGCGACATACCGGTAAGATACCGGTATGACCTTCACTCAGTGACACCGCAATCATTCCTGTGATTACGGAGCGATGTTTACGCCACGGTGGGTACAAGATTGTGGGTACAAGATGGGATCTACGTGGCACTCGCTGATTGGCTAAGGTAACTCAGTATCCAGTAAAGAATCCAGTACAGTGTACCCAGTAGGTAGGACAAGAGGCTTAGAGGTAGCAAGCAGTTTGCGAACTAAGTGTTGTCAAGAAGACGTCTCGACCAGCTGCGGTATACCAGTAAGATACCGGTATGACCTTCACTCAGTGGCACCGCAATCCTTCCAGTGATTACGGAGCGATGTTTACGCCACGGTGGGTACAAGATTGTGGGTACAAGATGGGATCTACGTGGCAGCCGCTGATTGGCTAAGGTAACTCAGTATCCAGTAAAGAATCCAGTAGAGTGTATCCAGTAGGAAACTCAGTAGGCTTAGAGGTAGCACAGGGTTGCGAACTAAGGACCTAAATCAATCACTTTGCATTTTGCCATCAATCGATCATAGCCTTTTGGTTATGAGCCTAAGCCCCGTATTCTCTGCTCAAGACCCCGACTACGCCTTCGCCATGGACGCTGCCTCGACGGCGACCGCCCGCATCAACAAGTTCAACGGAACCAACTTCCACACGTGGAAGTTCAAGATGCAGATGGTGCTCGAGGAGCGCGAACTGTGGGAAGTGGCATGTGGGGAGATCAAGCTGGAACACTGCCAGGCTGCGGCGGACCAAGCGACCTTCCGGAAGAAGTCGCGTAAGGCGCTGGCGATGATCTGTCTCGCGATGGAGGACTCGCAGCTGCCGCTGGTTCGCTCGGCCAAGGACGCGCATGATGCATGGTCAAGACTGGAAGGACACTTCGAGAAGAAGAGTTTGGCCAACAAGCTCTTCCTTCGTCGACGTTTCTTCACGACGATGATGGACGAAGGTGATGATGTGCTGGAGCACATCAACAAGCTCAAGACTCTGGCGGAGCAGCTCGACGCGGTGGGCGCTCCGGTCAGCGAGGACGACTTGGTGATCACGCTTCTGGGCAGTCTGAGCGAGTCGTACCAGTTCCTCATCACGGCGTTGGAGTCCAGGTCGGACTCGCTGTCGTGGGAACTCGTGACGTCTCGGCTGCTGCATGAAGACATGAAGCGCAAGGAACAAGGTGGCGGTGCTGAAGGAGCCGCGCACGGTCAAGGTCAAGCGTTCATGGTCAACGACAACAAGCGCAGAGGACGTCCGGCGAAGAAGGCCGGAGCGTGCCACAACTGCGGCAAACAAGGACATTGGATCGCGGAGTGTCCCTCGCGGATCCAGAACGACGCTGAGCGATTTCGGTCGCAGCGTGCGAACGTCGCGCAGAACGAAGATTCTGGCGACTATCTCTTCTCGGTTGGTGGCATCGCGGGTGCCTCCAAGTCGAGTGTTGTGTGGCTGGTCGACTCGGGTGCGACGCAGCACATGACGAGCTCAAGAAGTTCATGCGGAACTACAAGAGCTTCGACCCAGTGAACGTGAGCCTCGCAGACGACGGTGCGGTCCAAGCGATCGGCAGCGGCGACATCGTGATGACGATGAAGACGCCTCGCGGGATCAAGAAGGGTGTGCTCACGAACGTGTGGCACATCCCGAAGCTGTCGCGCAACCTGTTCTCGGTTGGTCGCTTCACCAAGGATGTTGGACCAGTCACCTTCGAGCGCGACGGATGCTTTGCGGAAGCAAAGGGTCTCAAGTGGAAGCTCGGTGCTCGTGAGGGCAAAGGTCTGTTCAAGCTCTGCATGACGCCGATGATGCCTGACGAGGCCAATGCGGCAAGTTCGAAGGATCGCAAAGGGGACACCACGTCGTATCTCTGGCACCTTCGACTTGGTCACATTGGCCATGGCGGTCTAGATGCCATCGTCAAGAAGGGCTACGGCACAGGCATCGACATGACGTCGGTAAAGCAGTGGGAGCTGTGCGACGGGTGTGCACTCGGCAAACAAACGCGAGTGAGCCACATGAAGTCCTCTCCAAACCGTGCGAAGCAAGTGCTGGAGGTCGTTCACAGTGATGTGTGCGGTCCCATGCAGACACCAACTTTGGTGGCAAGCGCTACTTCGTCACGTTCATTGACGACAAGTCGCATTTTTGTGTGGTGTATCTGCTCCGAAACAAGTCGGAAGTGGCAGACAAGTTTGCCGAGTTTGTAGCGTGGGCTGAAACTCAGACTGGCAAACGTGTGAAAACACTCCGCACCGACAACGGTGGCGAATATACGTCGGGTGAGATGGCCAAGTTCTGCAAGCGTCGCGGTATCGAGCAGAAGTTCACGCCACCCTATACTCCGAAATTGAATGGGGTGGCGGAACGAATGAACCGGACGTTGGTGGAATGTGCTCGCTGCATGTTGGAGCACGCCAGATTGTCGAAGGCATATTGGGGTGAAGCATGTTGTCAAGAAGACGTCTCGACCAGCTGCGGTATACCGGTAGGATACCGGTATGACCTTCACTCAGTGGCACCGCAATCCTTCCAGTGATTACGGAGCGATGTTTACGCCACGGTGGGTACAAGATTGTGGGTACAAGATGGGATCTACGTGGCAGCCGCTGATTGGCTAAGGTAACTCAGTATCCAGTAAAGAATCCAGTAGAGTGTATCCAGTAGGAAACTCAGTAGGCTTAGAGGTAGCACAGGGTTGCGAACTAAGGACCTAAATCAATCACTTTGCATTTTGCCATCAATCGATCATAGCCTTTTGGTTATGAGCCTAAGCCCCGTATTCTCTGCTCAAGACCCCGACTACGCCTTCGCCATGGACGCTGCCTCGACGGCGACCGCCCGCATCAACAAGTTCAACGGAACCAACTTCCACACGTGGAAGTTCAAGATGCAGATGGTGCTCGAGGAGCGCGAACTGTGGGAAGTGGCATGTGGGGAGATCAAGCTGGAACACTGCCAGGCTGCGGCGGACCAAGCGCTGTTCAAGAAGAAGTCGCGCAAGGCGCTGGCGATGATCTGTCTCGCGATGGAGGACTCGCAGCTGCCGCTGGTTCGCTCGGCCAAGGACGCGCATGATGCATGGTCAAGACTGGAAGGACACTTCGAGAAGAAGAGTTTGGCCAACAAGCTCTTCCTTCGTCGACGTTTCTTCACGACGATGATGGACGAAGGTGATGATGTGCTGGAGCACATCAACAAGCTCAAGACTCTGGCGGAGCAGCTCGACGCGGTGGGCGCTCCGGTCAGCGAGGACGACTTGGTGATCACGCTTCTGGGCAGTCTGAGCGAGTCGTACCAGTTCCTCATCACGGCGTTGGAGTCCAGGTCGGACTCGCTGTCGTGGGAACTCGTGACGTCTCGGCTGCTGCATGAAGACATGAAGCGCAAGGAACAAGGTGGCGGTGCTGAGGAACAGCGCACGGTCAAGGTCAAGCGTTCATGGTCAACGACAACAAGCGCAGAGGACGTCCGGTGAAGAAGACCGGAGCGTGCCACAACTGCGGCAAACAAGGACATTGGATCGCGGAGTCTCCTCGCGGATCCAGAACGACGCTGAGCGATTTCGGTCGCAGCGTGCGAACGTCGCGCAGAACGAAGATTCTGGCGACTATCTCTTCTCGGTTGGTGGCATCGCGGGTGCCTCCAAGTCGAGTGTTGTGTGGCTGGTCGACTCGGGTGCGACGCAGCACATGACGAGCTCCAAGAAGTTCATGCGGAACTACAAGAGCTTCGACCCAGTGAACGTGAGCCTCGCAGACGACGGTGCGGTCCAGCGATCGGCAGCGGCGACATCGTGATGACGATGAAGACGCCTCGCGGGATCAAGAAGGGTGTGCTCACGAACGTGTGGCACATCCCGAAGCTGTCGCGCAACCTGTTCTCGGTTGGTCGCTTCACCAAGGATGTTGGACCAGTCACCTTCGAGCGCGACGGATGCTTTGCGGAAGCAAAGGGTCTCAAGTGGAAGCTCGGTGCTCGTGAGGGCAAGGTCTGTTCAAGCTCTGCATGACGCCGATGATGCCTGACGAGGCCAATGCGGCAAGTTCGAAGGATCGCAAAGGGGACACCACGTCGTATCTCTGGCACCTTCGACTTGGTCACATTGGCCATGGCGGTCTAGATGCCATCGTCAAGAAGGGCTACGGCACAGGCATCGACATGACGTCGGTAAAGCAGTGGAGCTGTGCGACGGGTGTGCACTCGGCAAACAAACGCGAGTGAGCCACATGAAGTCCTCTCCAAACCGTGCGAAGCAAGTGCTGGAGGTCGTTCACAGTGATGTGTGCGGTCCCATGCAGACACCAACTTTTGGTGGCAAGCGCTACTTCGTCACGTTCATTGACGACAAGTCGCATTTTTGTGTGGTGTATCTGCTCCGAAACAAGTCGGAAGTGGCAGACAAGTTTGCCGAGTTTGTAGCGTGGGCTGAAACTCAGACTGGCAAACGTGTGAAAACACTCCGCACCGACAACGGTGGCGAATATACGTCGGGTGAGATGGCCAAGTTCTGCAAGCGTCGCGGTATCGAGCAGAAGTTCACGCCACCCTATACTCCGAAATTGAATGGGGTGGCGGAACGAATGAACCGGACGTTGGTGGAATGTGCTCGCTGCATGTTGGAGCACGCCAGATTGTCGAAGGCATATTGGGGTGAAGCATGTTGTCAAGAAGACGTCTCGACTAGCTGCGGTATACCGGTAGGATACCGGTATGACCTTCACTCAGTGGCACCGCAATCATTCCTGTGATTACGGACGGTGTTTACGCCACATGTGGGTACAAGATTGTGGGTACAAGATGGGATCTACGTGGCACTCGCTGATTGGCTAAGGTAACCCAGTATCCAGTAAAGAATCCAGTAGAGTGTACCCAGGTAGGACAAGAGGCTTAGAGGTAGCAAGCAGTTTGCGAACTAAGAACTAAATCAATCACTTTGCATTTGCTCTAAACCACTCAAGTCTTTTGCAAGCAGTTTGCGAACTAAGGACTCCAAATCAATCACTTGCATTTTGCCATCAATCGATCATAGCCTTTGGTTATGAGCCTAAGCCCCGTATTCTCTGCTCAAGACCTCGACTACGCCTTCGCCATGGACGCTGCCCGACGGCGACCGCCCGCATCAACAAGTTCAACTGAACCAACTTCCACACGTGGAAGTTCAAGATGCAGATGGTGCTCGAGGAGCGCGAACTGTGGGAAGTGGCATGTGGCGGACTGCTGAACACGCCACGGCGGCGGACCAAGCTGACCTTCCGGAAGAAGTCGCGTAAGGCGCTGGCGATGATCTGTCTCGCGATGGAGACTGCAGCTACCGTGCTGGTCCGACCGGCAAGTGGTGCGCACGATGCATGGTCAAGATGGAAGGACACTTCGAGAAGAAGAGTTTGGCCAAC
>JAAVTJ010000111.1:0-16690 GCA_011947355.1 Phytophthora boehmeriae | reverse complement strand
TGGCGGCGTCTCCGATCAGCCGCTCCGTGTCCGTGAAGGCCACGTACGAAGGGGTCGCTTGTCCTGGCGATGATCTCCACGCGGTCGTTCTGCCACACGCCCACACACGAGTAGGTTGTGCCCAGGTCAATGCCGACCGAGTATCCGCTCGCTGGGGTTGGCGTCGATGTGGATTGAGTCATGGTGTCTTTCGCTCTCTTTGTTCAAGTCTGTTTGAATGATCTCACTTCGGATGGTCCGTAGTGGCTTGTCAGTGTTTTGTTTGGAGCTTTGAGTGTTTCCTCTCTACGATGGGAATTCAAAAGAGTGGGAGTGTCGAGCACTGTGTCATGTTGTGGTTGGCCATAGCTGGAGGTTCCAGAGCGAGCATATCGAATTTCTCGAAGTGCGATGGCCGACTTTCGTCACAGATTGTCTAGGAACGAGAGGTTCTAGAACGCACCTAGAGCTGCAGACTGAAGTCCAGTGTGAAAGACAGGTCGGAGAGGTGGTGGTGGATGGCGATTGGTAGAAACGGTGAGCGAATGAGATCGCCAGACAGCAGTCACTTCAACGTGGACCGATCGATTGGTACGATATCAACGGCTACCTCTACAGTAGTTGCACTATCCTGTGTTGTCATCTGCAGCTGGCTTCTAAGGACAAGCTCCAGGCTTGTGTGTTCGAGGCAGTCTTAAGGATATGTTTTCATATCAAAGTAGATAAGGGAGGATTGTAGTGACATGGTTGGCTGGTGGTGGTGCCGCCGAGCAGAGTCCCGGTCTGCTCTGCTCTGTCAGCGCTGGCTCAGTTGTAAACGATTTTGACTGTCAAAACTGCTACTAGAAGCAGTTCTTGTCATTGAGGAAGGCCAACCGCACGTCTTATGAATATGACGTCTGGCTCAGTTGTAAACGATTTTGACTGTCAAAACTGCTACTAGAACAGTTCTTGTCATTGAGGAAGGCCAGCCGCACGTCTTATGAATATGACGTGTCAGATGGCGAAACACCCCAACGGCTAAAGAAAGCGAAAGGTATGGCGAAGACACCAGCAGCAACGAAGCCGTCACGCCTACAGAGGTCTACGGTACAGAGGACGGAATCTGTAGTACTCAGGTACGGAAGTCATGGTCGTAAAATTAACCGCTCAACGGATCGAAGATAAGAGTTCACGCCTGCGGTGGGAGCCTGTGGTGCTGACAAATGGGGTTATCTGCACCTGCAAGCCAATTGGGCGGCGAGGTGTGGTCTGATACGATACGTCCTTCCTCCGGTTTGAATTTCGCGTCACGCCATTCCTCCGCCGAGCGTTTAGTCATTATCACTTTGGGACTCTCGCCCGCACCACCACCTCAACCAAACGTTGCGCGCACAAAACACGACTCAGTAAACAGCCAGTCACTACCTACAACACAGCTATCCATCTCTCCAGGTTGCCTCACGTCGAGCGAGACGACAACAAACATGATGCCACCATCGCCAACTAACGCACGACGAACGGGAGCAGTCGTCTCACATCAAGCCTCTTGCCAGCCTCCATGTGCAGAACCCGCTGGCCAGCGTCGTCCACCAGGCCGACAAGACTGGCAAGCAGCAGCCCGTTCTGTCGTCGGGTGCGGGTCGTCGCCGATCCACCGATGCAAATTCGCAGCAACAAGGCAGCCTCCGCAACTTGTTCTCCAACATTCGGTCGGCATTGGGAGGACTGGGAATCAATGACCAGCAGCAACCCGGTCAGGACAAGAGCGCCCTTCGCCCTCACCAAGCCGAAGGAGAAAGCGGCAGCAGCGGGTGGCAATGTCATCGAGCTGCGCAAGAGCGTGTTGCCCCCGGTTGCACCCCAAGACGCCAACAAGAAGTGCTTTGCTGGACCTAGATGAGACGCTGGTGCACTCGTCGTTCCGACCCACGGCCAACCCGGACTACATCATCCCCGTCGACATCGACGGCACGGTGCACCAGGTGTACGTCGCTAGACGGCCCGGCGCGGAGGAGTTCCTGGTCGAGATGGCCAAGCACTACGAGATCGTGGTGTACACGGCCAGTCTGAGCAAGTACGCGGACCCGCTGCTGGACAAGCTCGACCCGGAACGCGTCATCCGATACCGGCTCTACCGCGAGCACTGCGTGCAGTACGAGGGCAGCTACGTGAAGGATCTGTCGCTGTTGGATCGCGACATCTCGCAGACCATCATCGTCGACAACGCGCCCATGTCGTACGTCTTCCACCCGCGCAACGCCATCGGCTGCTCCAGCTTCATCGACGACCCCGTGACAACGAGCTCGACTCCATCGGCCGCTTCCTGGAGAAGATTTACGATGTTGAAGACGTTCGTGAGCACCTGCACATCTGGGACGCCAACTACTAATCATGTATGGAAAAACAAAGCAACCTGTATATCACACTCTTGAATCTAGTCCAATGGACATAAGAATTGTACTTGAAAGCTACTACCACTTATCAATAACACAGGTTAAGTGACGTTTGGCTTAATTGCAAGCTCTACCGCACAAATGTTGAAATTACTGGCGATCGAAGGAGTGCAACCAGGGCTCCGCAGTATTGGATTCTTGAATTGATACTTTACGAACAGAACCAAAAATTTATAATTGAATTAATCGCGAGCATTTTTCTCAATCTGGTGTCTAATAGCTTCGATGGTACACACATCCCACAGCTCCCTATTCATCGATAGGGACATAACTGCCAACTATGTTGCACTGTGCAACATAGTATAATTTGTGGTCTACCGAATTTCTATCAATTGACAGCGGCATCGCTCCTTCAGGAGGTTTAGATCAAAGCCCGAAGATCGAGGAAGTCGACTAAGCAGACCCGACCACTTTCAGTCTGTACTTTTATGTTTGCACGCAACTAACTAGACATTGATAGCCGCGATAAGTACATTGTGAATTTATACATTTTTATTGTTATTGTCGTTGATGTTGTTATCGTTAATGCTGTTGTCGTTGATGTTGTCTGCAGTCCCTATGCTAGTTGCGATATCTACGAAATTCTGCCTTGGTATCAATAGTTGGCGTCCCAGATGTGCAGGTGCTCACGAACGTCTTCAACATCGTAAATCTTCTCCAGGAAGCGGCCGATGGAGTCGAGCTCGTTGTCACGGGGGTCGTCGATGAAGCTGGAGCAGCCGATGGCGTTGCGCGGGTGGAAGACGTACGACATGGGCGCGTTGTCGACGATGATGGTCTGCGAGATGTCGCGATCCAACAGCGACAGATCCTTCACGTAGCTGCCCTCGTACTGCACGCAGTGCTCGCGGTAGAGCCGGTATCGGATGACGCGTTCCGGGTCGAGCTTGTCCAGCAGCGGGTCCGCGTACTTGCTCAGACTGGCCGTGTACACCACGATCTCGTAGTGCTTGGCCATCTCGACCAGGAACTCCTCCGCGCCGGGCCGTCTAGCGACGTACACCTGGTGCACCGTGCCGTCGATGTCGACGGGGATGATGTAGTCCGGGTTGGCCGTGGGTCGGAACGACGAGTGCACCAGCGTCTCATCTAGGTCCAGCACCAAGCACTTCTTGTTGGCGTCTTGGGGTGCAACCGGGGGCAACACGCTCTTGCGCAGCTCGATGACATTGCCACCCGCTGCTGCCGCTTTCTCCTTCGGCTTGAGTGAGGACGACCGGCGAAGGGCGCTCTTGTCCTGACCGGGTTGCTGCTGGTCATTGATTCCCAGTCCTCCCAATGCCGACCGAATGTTGGAGAACAAGTTGCGGAGGCTGCCTTGTTGCTGCGAATTTGCATCGGTGGATCGGCGACGACCCGCACCCGACGACAGAACGGGCTGCTGCTTGCCAGTCTTGTCGGCCTGGTGGACGACGCTGGCCAGCGGGTTCTGCACATGGAGGCTGGCAAGAGGCTTGATGTGAGACGACTGCTCCCCGTTCGTCAGTGCGTTAGTTGGCGATGGTGGCATCATGTTTGTTGTCGTCTCGCTCGACGTGAGGCAACCTGGAGAGATGGATAGCTGTGTTGTAGGTAGTGACTGGCTGTTTACTGAGTCGTGTTTTGTGCGCGCAACGTTTGGTTGAGGTGGTGGTGCGGGCGAGAGTCCCAAAGTGATAATGACTAAACGCTCGGCGGAGGAATGGCGTGACGCGAAATTCAAAACCGGAGGAAGGACGTATCGTATCAGACCACACCTCGCCGCCCAATTGGCTTGCAGGTGCAGATAACCCCATTTGTCAGCACCACAGGCTCCCACCGCAGGCGTGAACTCTTATCTTCGATCCGTTGAGCGGTTAATTTTACGACCATGACTTCCGTACCTGAGCACTACAGATTCCGTCCTCTGTACCGTAGACCTCTGTAGGCGACAAGTCTTGACGGCTTCGTTGCTGCTGGAGAGAAGTGTCTTCGCCATACCTTTCGCTTTCTTTAGCCGTTGGGGTGTTTCGCCATCTGACACGTCATATTCATAAGACGTGCGGCTGGCCTTCCTCAATGACAAGAACTGCTTCTAGTAGCAGTTTTGACAGTCAAAATCGTTTACAACTGAGCCAGACGTCATATTCATAAGACGTGCGGTTGGCCTTCCTCAATGACAAGAACTGCTTCTAGTAGCAGTTTTGACAGTCAAAATCGTTTACAACTGAGCCAGCGCTGACAGAGCAGGCGAGACCGGGACTCTCTGCTCGGCGGCACCACCACCAGCCAACCATGTCACTACAATCCTCCCCTTATCTACTTTGATATGAAAACATATCCTTAAGACTGCCTCGAACACACAAGCCTGGAGCTTGTCCTTAGAAGCGTACAGCTGCAGATGACAACACAGGATAGTGCAACTACTGTAGAGGTAGCCGTTGATATCGTACCAATCGATCGGTCCACGTTGAAGTGACTGCTGTCTGGCGATCTCATTCGCTCACCGTTTCTACCAATCGCCATCCATCACGACCACCTCTCCGACCTGTCTTTCACACTGGACTTCAGTCTGCAGCTCTAGGTGCGTTCTAGAACCTCTCGTTCCTAGACAATCTGTGACGAAAGTCGGCCATCGCACTTCGAGAAATTCGATATGCTCGCTCTGGAACCTCCAGCTATGGCCAACCACAACATGACACAGTGCTCGACCTCACTCGCTAGCAACTTTCCCACTCACTTTTGAATTCCCATCGTAGAGCGAAACACTCGAAAGCTCCAAACAAAACACTGACAAGCCACTACGGACCATCCGAAGTGAGATCATTCAAACAGACTTGAACAAAGAGAGCGAAAGACACCATGACTCAATCCACATCGACGCCAACCCCAGCGAGCGGATACTCGGTCGGCATTGACCTGGGCACAACCTACTCGTGTGTGGGCGTGTGGCAGAACGACCGCGTGGAGATCATCGCCAACGACCAGGGCAACCGCACGACTTCGTACGTGGCCTTCACGGACACGGAGCGGCTGATCGGAGACGCCGCCAAGAACCAGGTGGCCATGAACGCCCACAACACGGTGTTCGACGCCAAGCGTCTGATCGGCCGCAAGTTCTCGGACCCGATCGTGCAGTCGGACATCAAGCACTGGCCGTTCAAGCTGTCGTCGGGTGCCGGCGACAAGCCGCAGATCACGGTGCAGTTCAAGGGCGAGTCGAAGACGTTCCAGCCCGAGGAGATCTCGTCCATGGTGCTGATCAAGATGCGCGAGGTGGCCGAGGCGTTCATCGGCAAGGAGGTGAAGAACGCCGTCATCACGGTGCCGGCCTACTTCAACGACTCGCAGCGTCAGGCCACCAAGGACGCCGGTGCCATTGCCGGCATGAACGTGCTGCGTATCATCAACGAGCCGACGGCCGCTGCCATCGCCTACGGTCTGGACAAGAAGGGCGGCGAGCGCAACGTGCTGATCTTCGACCTGGGCGGCGGCACCTTCGATGTGTCGCTGCTGAGCATCGAGGAGGGCATCTTCGAGGTGAAGGCGACTGCCGGTGACACGCACCTGGGCGGTGAGGACTTCGACAACCGTCTGGTGGACCACTTCGTGTCGGAGTTCAAGCGCAAGCACCGCAAGGACATCACGGAGAACCAGCGCGCGCTGCGTCGCCTGCGGACTGCGTGCGAGCGCGCCAAGCGCACGCTGTCGTCGTCGGCGCAGGCGTACATCGAGATCGACTCGCTGTTCGACGGCATCGACTTCAACTCGACCATCACCCGCGCTCGCTTCGAGGACATGTGCGGCGACTACTTCCGCAAGACGATGGAGCCCGTGGAGAAGGTGCTGCGCGACGCCAAGCTGTCGAAGAGCCAGGTGCACGAGGTGGTGCTGGTGGGCGGCTCGACGCGTATCCCGAAGGTGCAGCAGCTGCTGTCGGACTTCTTCAACGGCAAGGAGCCGTGCAAGTCGATCAACCCGGACGAGGCTGTGGCGTTCGGCGCCACGGTGCAGGCGGCCATTCTGAGCGGCAACGACTCGTCGGAGAAGCTGCAGGACCTGCTGCTGCTGGACGTGACGCCTCTGTCGCTCGGTCTGGAGACGGCCGGCGGAGTGATGACGACGCTGATCGCGCGGAACACGACGGTGCCGACGAAGAAATCGCAGACGTTCTCGACGTACGCGGACAACCAGCCTGGTGTGCTGATCCAGGTGTTCGAAGGCGAGCGTTCGATGACCCGGGACAATAACCTGCTGGGCAAGTTCAACCTGGACGGCATCCCGCCGATGCCCCGTGGCGTGCCTCAGATCGACGTGACATTCGACATCGACTCGAATGGCATCCTGAACGTGTCTGCCGTGGAGAAGTCGACGGGCAAGGAGAACAAGATCACGATCACGAACGACAAGGGTCGTCTGTCGCAGGCTGACATTGACCGCATGGTTGCTGAGGCGGAGAAGTACAAGTCGGAGGACGAGGCGAACAAGGTCCGTATCGAGGCGAAGAACGGCCTTGAGAACTACGCCTACAGTCTGCGCAACAGCCTGAATGACGAGAAGTTGAAGGAGAAGATCCCGGAGGCCGACAAGAAGGTGGTGGACGACAAGGTGACGGAGACGCTGCAGTGGCTGGACAGCAACCAGGCAGCGGAGAAGGAAGAGTTCGAGTCGAGGCAGAAGGAGCTGGAGGCCGTCGCCAACCCTGTGCTGCAGAAGGTGTATGCGTCTGGAGGCGGGATGCCTGGAGGGATGCCTACTGACGGCGGCATGCCCGGCGCCGGAGCCGCTCCTTCAGGAGGTTCAGACCAAGGCCCGAAGATCGAGGAAGTCGACTAAGCAGACCCGACCACTTTCGGTCTGTACTTTTATGTTTGCACGCAACTAACTAGACATTGATAGCCGCGATAAGTACATTGTGAATTTATACATTTTTATTGTTATTGTCGTTGATGTTGTTATCGTTAATGCTGTTGTCGTTGATGTTGTCTGCAGTCCCTATGCTAGTTGCGATATCTACGAAATTCTGCCTTGGTATCAATAGTTGGCGTCCCAGATGTGCAGGTGCTCACGAACGTCTTCAACATCGTAAATCTTCTCCAGGAAGCGGCCGATGGAGTCGAGCTCGTTGTCACGGGGGTCGTCGATGAAGCTGGAGCAGCCGATGGCGTTGCGCGGGTGGAAGACGTACGACATGGGCGCGTTGTCGACGATGATGGTCTGCGAGATGTCGCGATCCAACAGCGACAGATCCTTCACGTAGCTGCCCTCGTACTGCACGCAGTGCTCGCGGTAGAGCCGGTATCGGATGACGCGTTCCGGGTCGAGCTTGTCCAGCAGCGGGTCCGCGTACTTGCTCAGACTGGCCGTGTACACCACGATCTCGTAGTGCTTGGCCATCTCGACCAGGAACTCCTCCGCGCCGGGCCGTCTAGCGACGTACACCTGGTGCACCGTGCCGTCGATGTCGACGGGGATGATGTAGTCCGGGTTGGCCGTGGGTCGGAACGACGAGTGCACCAGCGTCTCATCTAGGTCCAGCACCAAGCACTTCTTGTTGGCGTCTTGGGGTGCAACCGGGGGCAACACGCTCTTGCGCAGCTCGATGACATTGCCACCCGCTGCTGCCGCTTTCTCCTTCGGCTTGAGTGAGGACGACCGGCGAAGTGCGTTCTTGTCCTGACCGGGTTGCTGCTGGTCATTGATTCCCAGTCCTCCCAATGCCGACCGAATGTTGGAGAACAAGTTGCGGAGGCTGCCTTGTTGCTGCGAATTCGCATCGGTGGATCGGCGACGACCCGCACCCGACGACAGAACGGGCTGCTGCTTGCCAGTCTTGTCGGCCTGGTGGACGACGCTGGCCAGCGGGTTCTGCACATGGAGGCTGGCAAGAGGTGTGAGGGTGTGAGACGACTGCGCTAGCACACCATTTCTCTGCGAGACGAGCGCTGTCTGTGACGGCGATGGTGGCATCATGGCGGTAGTCGTCGGAGCAGCCTTGGGCGCGAGGCGCCTGGAAAGAGAAGGAAAGAGCTGGGAGGTGGCTGGCTGGTAGTTTGTTGTGTGGTGAAGAAGGAAGGTTGGGGTGGTGTGGGTGAGATGGATAAATGGACAATGAACTGGAGATCGACACACTACAGAGCAGCGGAGACATGGTCGTCCTCAGAGCCTTGAAGGAATGGTAATCTTATCATTAACTAGTTATTTCCTATGCGATCCTTATCCACGGGCATGAAGACAATGGAATGGCGTTGCACAGTACCACGAACGGCAACAAGTTGAAAATGTAGCCATCTGTTCGTCTACATGTGAAAAAATCCAATTTGAAAAATGATTTTTCGTACTTAACAGAAAGGTCACCGATGGATTTCCCAATCGCTCCGAGCCGACGGGCGAGCTCCAGACGCAGAAGACGAAGACGATGCAGAAGGAATTGTCCATGGCGGCGGCCAGCGGCGACCCGTTCTACGTGTTCAAAGAGTGCGTGGAGTGCACGATCCGGTCCAGCTTAGCCTACCCGAAATCGGTTTTTGTGTCTAAATTCTCTAAACATTATTTTTTTCACCTAACAGTGAACTCGAGAGCAAAGTGTCGGCCGTGAACCAGAGACACGCCAAATGGCGCGCAATCATGGAAGTGAAGGACTCTCCGGCCTCGAAGGAGTTGCCGACGCTCACACACCGTCAGTGTCTAACTTTCTGGCAATTGTTGCATTTCGTACCTAACCGAGTTGCGTTTGTTGCATTTTTCATTCAGAGATCGAAGGGGCTGTGGCAACTGCAGAGAAGTCGCTCAAGTTCTTAGAGGAGACAATTGTCATGGTGGAGGCCAATCGAGCCAAGTTTGAGCACATCGACGCGGTAATTCGTCGCTCTGCAACAAATTTAAGTTTTTTTCACCTAACCGGATTTTTAATTTTTTTACGATATGACAGACGGAGATTGCCAGTCGGAAATCCTTTGTGGCAGCAACGAGAAAAGTAAAGTTTTATACTTTTTTAATTTTACTTATAGGATTAATATATCGAACTCTGAGATAGGAACTTCAAGCTGTGGCGGCCGAGATTTCGACCGACGCAGTCAAAACTCGGATCCAGAGAGAAGAGCGAAAGGTGTGAAGGAAGCAACAATAAGTTGATGGACTGTGTGGACTTACTTTTATATTTTTTATTATTTTTTTTTATTGTCAGTTGATGCAGCCGAAGACAACACAGAAGCCGACTCGATCGGGCAGCGGGCAGGAAAGAAACGAACGGTTTATGGCCGACGAAGCCCAGCGACAACAGGCAAGAACGCTTTGGGGTTTAGTGCCATGACTATTTCGCTTACGTTAGCATTAACAAATCGTTTGTTTATTGTTTTTCACCAGCAAATTATGCAAGAGCAGGACAAGAGTTTGGCAGGGCTTGAGAACGACATCTCGCGTTTACATGGAGTGACAATCGAAATTGGAACCGAAGTCAAGAACCAAAACAAGTGGGTGATTTTGTTGTGCACCTCGTTGTTAGCTCCTGTGTCTAACCTCTTGAATTTGTGTCCAGAATGCTAGACGATTTGACTGAGGACGTGGAGGAAGCACAAGAGAGAATGAACTTCGTCATGGCTCGTTTAGGCAAACTTTTGAAGACGAAAGGTACGTGATTCTTCCGTGCTGTAGGTCGTCAGAAAAGAGCTAACTCAGCCGTGGTAAAATACTCTTCGCAGATAAGTGTCAGCTGGGCCTCATCCTCTTCTTGGTGGCAGTGCTCGTTGTCATGGTCTTCCTCGTTGTGTACACATAAACTCAAACTTATGCGAGTTGAGGACATGCAGCTACCCACTGTTCGAATACCATCTCATTCTAGACATCATGGCCACTATCCCACTAATTATTCAAGCAGTACGCAAATGATACCAAATCGTTCGTTCCCGTTGCGAGCCGAAAGTGGCAATCGCTGATCGTTTGTGTTCTCTCTTTGTTGTGTTATGTTGAGGTCTCGCAGCAAGGGGTGCGATTTTTAAAAACTCTGCTGGTCTGAAGTGGTCTGTCTAATAACTGCAGGCGTCTTCCTGCTTGGGGCGCACGCTGCTGGTGCTTCTATTCCTACGGTCCTCCGCCATGGCTGCGTCCTGCATGGCCACACCCGAGGCGAAGAACTGTCTCTGCTGCAACATGTCGAACTGGTGCTGCGGTTGCGCCGCCACAAGCGACGCCAGCGCTGCTGCAGCAGCATGTGACGAGGCCATCGTCGGCTGCTTTGGACTTGTCGGCGATGGCTCATTCGACGCCAAGGCATCGGCCGTCAACTGTTGCTGCTGCATCCTTTGCTCCTTCTTCTTGCGGTCCAGTTTCCGCTGGTTGGCGTTGGCTCTCAGTCGATGGTAGTTGCACAAGTTGTGGTAGTCTCCGCAGCTCTTCAAGGCCCTGACGTTATGGCACTTGCCGGTGCGGTACTTGCACTTGAGCTCACCTGTGACAGCAGTGGTCTCCGTGGTGACAGCAGTGGGAGTGGGGGTGCTGTCAGTCGAGGCACCGGAATTGATCTTGTGGCCTGCGGCTGGGGCTGGAAAACGGCTCGGAAGCTCGGGAGTTGCTGGTCTTCGTCTTCCCGTTGGACCTCGGCGTGCTGCAGTTTCCTCTTCTTCAGCGTCACCAGCAGGGATTTCATCGAGATGTTGCCGTCGATGAGCTCCGCGTCCTCCTTGGCGTCCATCTTGCTAGTCGCGTCGTCTTGACACTTGGACGCAGTAGACGAGGCGAAACCTTCCACTGCCACGTCACTTTTCGAGCTTTTGGCTGCGAACTGGCTCGAGTTGCTGAGACTCACGAGCGCAATGGCTTCCTGCTCCACGGACCTCGCCGTCTCCTCGTCCAGCATGGCGCAAGTGTCAAATCAAGGTGCAAACGTTGCAACTTGTCACCGTTTGGCCCGTTTTGCTGCCTTGAAATCTATCGAAGGAACAGCAAAAGTCGTCTACGGCGTAGGCGACAGCAGCGGTAGGTCTGATAGTGCACGAGCCAGGAGGGCGACCTGCCTGCCGTGTGGTCGTGGCGTCGTTTATTCGTTAGTCAGATCTGGTTTTGAGTGGTTGGCCCGAAGTCGGCGAACTTAAGCCATCTGATCCACTAAGTGCGCTAACATCGCCCCTGCTCTGCAATATGACGGCTTACCGCCAAGTTATATCGCCAATATACAACGATGATCGTAGTTGGTACGTAGTCTCCGTTACTCATGGCGTCGAGCACAGTCAACTTCAATCCATCCCTACAACTACTGATGACATGTAAAGTGATTTTTTTAATCAGGTTGAAGGCAACTCCAGAACTGTCCTATCCCGAAATCTTCACTACTGTCTTCAAAACCCTCGGCAGCTCCTTGCCATCAATGTACGCATTGCCAACGCACCACTTAGTCAACCTCCTCAACCCTCGGGCCTTCCGTGTTCGAATCGGTCGGAGTCCCACCAGCACCTTGCGTTCCCATTCCAGGGCCAGCCTGCGCCGCCGAGTAGATCTTCTCCATGATCGGATCGGCCACATCCTCCAGCTCCTTTTGCTTCGACTCGAACTCCTCCTTTTCAGCCGCCTGGTTCGCCTCCAGCCAACTCAGAACCTCCGCCACTTTGTCGTCGATCATCTTTTGTCGTCGTCGCCGAGCACACCTGCCACTTTCTCCTCGCGAATCGAACTCCGCAGGGAAAACGCATAGTTCTCCACCGCGTTCTTGGCTTCGATGCGGAGTTTGTTGCGAGCGTCTTGGTCCTTAAACTTCTCAGCCTCCGCCACCATGCGGTCGATCTCGTCCTGCGACAGCCGACCCTTGTCATTCGTGATCGTGATTTTGTTCTCCTTGCCAGTCGATTTCTCAACGGCAGACACGTTCAGAATCCCATTCGCATCGATGTCGAAGGTCACATCGATCTGCGGGATGCCGCGGGGCATGGGCGGGATGCCATCCAGGTTGAATTTGCCCAGTAAATGATTATCACGCGTCATCGTGCGTTCACCTTCGAACACCTGGATCAACACACCAGGCTGATTGTCCGAATAGGTCGAGAACGTCTGCGCCTTCTTCGAAGGAACTGTAGTGTTCCGCGCGATCAAGGTGGTCATCACTCCGCCTGCAGTCTCCAACCCGAGCGACAGAGGCGCCACGTCCAGCAACAACAGATCTTGCAGCTTGGACGAGGTGTCGCCAGCTCCACTCAGAATGGCCGCCTGAACTGTAGCACCGAAAGCCACAGCCTCGTCCGGGTTAATGGACTTGTACAATTCTTTCCCGCTGAAGAAGCTCGACAGTAGCTGCTGCACCTTCGGGATTCGAGTGGATCCGCCTACCAGCACCACCTCCTGCACTTGGTTCTTCGACAGCTTGGCGTCACGCAACACCTGCGCAACAGGCTCCATCGTCTTGCGGAAGAAATCGTCGCACAGAGATTCAAAGCGCGCGGGTAATGGTCGAGTTGAAGTCGATGCCGTCGAACAGCGAGTCGATCTCGACGTATGCTTGTGCTGAAGTGGACAATGTCCGCTTTGCCCGCTCGCACGCCGTCCGCAGGCGACGCATTGCACGCGAATTCGTCGTCATATCCTTGCGGGTCTTGCGCTTGAACTCCGTCACAAAGTACTCAACGAGACGGTTATCGAAGTCCTCACCGCCCAGGTGCGTATCGCCTGCAGTCGCCTTCACCTCGAAGATGCCCTCCTCAATATTCAGCAAAGAGACGTCGAAAGTGCCGCCACCCAGATCAAAGATCAGCACATTGTGCTCTCCTCCTTTCTTGTCCAGACCGTAGGCGATGGCAGCAGCCGTCGGCTCATTGATAATGCGCAGCACGTTCAATCCAGCGATGACACCGGCGTCCTTGGTGGCCTGACGCTGCGAGTCGTTGAAGTAGGCCGGCACCGTGATGACGGCGTTCTTCACTTGCTTGCCGATGAACGCCTCGGCCACCTCGCGCATTTTGGTTAGCACCATGGACGAGATCTCCTCGGGCTGGAACGTCTTCGACTCGCCCCTGAACTGCACCACCACCTGAGGTTTGTTGTCCGGGCCTCGCACCACCTCAAACGGCCAGTGCTTGATGTCCGACTGCACTTCCGGGTCCGAGAACTTGCGGCCGATCAGACGCTTGGCGTCGAACACCGTGTTGTGGGCGTTCATGGCCACCTGGTTCTTGGCGGCGTCTCCGATCAGCCGCTCCGTGTCCGTGAAGGCCACGTACGAAGGGGTCGTGCGGTTGCCCTGGTCGTTGGCGATGATCTCCACGCGGTCGTTCTGCCACACGCCCACACACGAGTAGGTCGTGCCGAGATCGATCCCAACACTTTGCCCCGTTACCGTCGAATTCGACATCTCCAGCGCTGCTTCTTACTCGACAAATCCTGGAATGACCACCACCAAGAGCTTTGATTGCCAATTCATGTCGAGTTGCAGTTCACGGCTTCGAGAGTGAGTTGGATAATTCCTGTCCCACGCGTTCCAACTGTCACGAGAATGAAAGCCTTCCTTGAATATACGAGAGGCGTCTTTCGCGTTCCTTCCCAACGGCTAGATAGATCCTATCCGTCTCCCAAGAATACGTCTCCGTCCCAAGTCTTTTCGCGGCCATAAATTAATCTTCTCGATTCGTTCACGATGGCGTCGAAGCCTCGTCGAACGTACGCTCTGACGAGTGCCGAGCTCCCCATTCTCAAGACTTTAGGCCTCGAAGAAGTGGACCCGGAAGATGTTTTCGAGCTGCAACGCAAGGAAGGTGCCGGCGCATTCGGTCGCGTCTTCCGGGCGTGCTACAAACAAGATCGCAATCGTCTTGCAGCGCTCAAAGTGATCCCGGTAGCCCTCGAAGCTGGTGAGCGGGGCGAAGACATTGAGAGCGTGCGACGTGAAATTGAGTTCCTGCGCGAATGCGACCACCCGAACGTCGTTGCGTTCCACGGCGCCTACTACAAGGACGGCGCGCTTTGGGTCGCCATGGAGCACTGCGCTGGAGGATCAGTTGGTGACATTCGTCGACTTCGTGCTTTGAGTGAAAGAGAGATCTCTGTCATCATGCGTGGCGCACTTCGTGGTTTGGCCTATTTGCATTCGCGTCGCAAAATTCATCGCGATGTCAAAGGAGGCAACATCCTGCTCACAGCTTCGGGACAAGTGAAGATCGCGGACTTTGGCGTGTCAGCTCAACTGCGAGATACGCTTTCTCGTCGAGGAACGTTCGTGGGCACTCCGTACTGGATGAGTCCGGAGTTGATTCAGGATAGCGACTACGACTTCAAGGCTGACATTTGGTCGCTGGGCATCACTGCTATTGAACTGGCAGACCAAAAGCCTCCGCTTTTCGACGAACATCCTATGAGAGTCCTCATTCAGATCCCACGCAACCCGCCACCACAAGTGGCGCATCCGGAGAACTGGTCAGCGGCTTTCTTGAGTTTCTTGCGTTTTTGTCTACGCAAAGACCCAGCAGAGCGTCCCAGCGCGCTAGAATGCATGCAGCACGAATTCATTCGTCGCGAAGAGCACGTTGAGAAGGTCTTTGCTAGTGGTGAAGAGGAGGGCGGGGCGGTGGAAGTATCTCCAAAGACGAAAAAGGCAGATGAAAGCAAACCCTCTGAAGTTGGGAAGGCCGCCCTTCCTCCAGCCAATGTTGCCGTTGATGCGAATCTCTCTACAGTGGAGCAGGAACTTGAAGATGAGATTGCTGAAGAGATAGGCGAGTGTGTTGCCGCGGGTGATCGCGCATCGAGAAGCGAATCATCATACTCTTCCAAGAGTGACGATGACGACGGCGAGATTTCAACAGGACTTCTCGGTGAAACCTTCGAGTTCCGTGACGGTCCACCACTTGTTAGTTCTCCTTCACCATCTTCTAGCGCTGGTTTGACTGCATCTCGGCTGAATATCTCGGAAAGTGTCGATGAGTTGAGAGATCTTTCAGTTGACAGTTCTCTGGGATTGGAGAAAGCTCCCGCAGCTCCTGGTCGTGCAAACCACAAGCTGACCCTTTCTGGAGTAGGAGACCAAAGCCACATCAAACTTCAGCAGCAATCGGTATCGAATCCCGCAAGCTATCGCCAGCCACCGACCGAATTTAAACTGCTGCCAGCGTCAGCAAAATCCCCAATTGTTCGAGGAAGCACGAACAAAGACTCAACAGCGCGCTTTACAAGCACGCGCAGTAGTGATAAGCTGGGATCTTTTAAGAAACCACCCAAGCCGTCTGCGTCACCCGTAGTTTCTCCGCGGCCAGCATCATCTGTTCGATCGTCGTGGTTGTCTGTGTCTTCACAGCAGGATGACCCATTGGCGAGCATTGACACTGTCACAAGTGCTCGTGTGAGCAAACTGCTCTCATCCTTTTCAGCATCTACTTCATCACCCAGTCTCGCCGCTGCAATGCGTGCGTACAACGATCAATATGCCGGTGAAATTCCAAGTCGGACTTCAACAAGACAAAGCTTCAACTGGAGATCAGTGGAGGCAACCATGCCTTCAGCCAACCCAGCTCCTAGTACTTCATCTCGCGACGATGTCAATGGTAAGAACTCCATCGGCAAGATATTTATTGGTGACCCGTTTCGCGCTTCGCATGACGTGTGCGTCAAGTACAATTCGATTCAGGCACAATATGAAGGAGCACCGATGTCGGCGGAATGGGCTGCACTTCACCAGCAATTTGGACTGGAGCTGTCACACATGAGATGCCGAGCTCCATCAACACAAGGTGCACGAGACGAAGATCAAGTGCCAGCGCTACTGCGTATGCTGCGCCGCGAGCTTATGCGTCGAGGCGGGTTGCAAAGCAAGTATGTTTATCGAGTCTCGCCGGTGCAGGAGGAGGTGCAACAAGCAAAAGCAGCTATCAACCGAGGATCATTTGAACCAGCTCAAATATCGGACCCACACGTCTTCGCGAGTCTTCTCAAACTCTGGCTGCGTGAGCTACCCACGCTGCTGCTGGATGAATTGGACGAACAAGATTTATCATCCATCGCAAAATTTGCAAATCCAGCTATGTCGACACGCCTCACTGATGACGATGACGGACTGCAACTCGTCACGTCTGGGAATATCGACGCTGTGGACCGACAAGTTGTCCTGACCTTACGAAAGCTGGGCACTCGACAAAATGCAGTGTTTCAATGGCTGCTCGAACACATGCTGGAGGTGAATTCCTATCGATCGTCCAACCAAATGTCAGCACAAGCATTGGCGACCGTGATGGCACCAAACCTTTTTCCTGCATCGGAACGGCAAGTACTTCACAAACTAGCGCTGCAAACCTCATGCGGGATCTCGTTACTTTCCTGCGCGTATTGCTTTCGTGGAGGCGCGCCAATCT
>JAAVTJ010000110.1:0-30289 GCA_011947355.1 Phytophthora boehmeriae | reverse complement strand
TGGTCGGCTCGACTCCACCGCTGTAGATCCCTCATGCTGATGTCCCTCAGTCCACCCCAGTGTCATCGCCGATCAGTGATCCTGTTCCACCTCCTCTCCCAAGCTCGTCCAAGCGGGAGAGTGGCGAACTGGCTGAGTCTCATACGGCCGAGCGAGATCCCAAGTTACGTCGGACTTCGTCGGATCCTGCTGTAATTTCTCAAGTTTCTGGGACCTCACCGAGAACCGTCGAGCGCCGTTTATCGCTGAACAAGCGATTTGAACCAAGTTTTACCGAGGACTCGTCTACAAAATCCCACACAGTCCGGCCTCCAACAAAAGCGCTGATGAAGACGAGGAATCTGGTAGTGAAGACGAGCAGATCTTGATGGCTAAATCTCAATCCCGGTCTTCTCTCCGACGTAGAAGTCTCTCTGGCTCTGGATCTGAGGTTCAGCCAATCCAGATTGCTGATTCAGGTGAAGACACCACAATCTCAGATTCGCCCTCGGCAATCCTGATACTGCTTTCTTGGTGGAGCCAGATGACGCCACACTCCGCCCAACCCAGATTCCGCGGTTAGCTTGGATTCCAGGCTTGAAAAATCCGCGGCTCTTTTGAGCAGCTGATGTGCATCCATGGGACTGTACTGCGGTCAGTTCAATTTGCGTCCAAGACATTGACGAAGAGTGGTTATCCAAATCTTGGCCTCTGCAGTCGGGTTGGCTATTCCCGCTTCGGAGACCTAACCCGAAACGTGATACTTTCGCCGTGCATCTGATTTCCTTCGCTGAGATTACGGCTCTCCTTGCCGACGAACCCTGGCGGTCTCTCCGCGAGTCGAACATGACACCGCTGTCGTTCAACAGGCCGGATCTGCCGCGAGAAATTGTCGAGGGCTATCTGGATTATGAACGTGCACATCTCCAAGCATATTGGGAATCGACCCACTTCTTGCCGATAACCCCGGATATGTACGTCGACGATGCCAACCTCAGGCTCTACCACTCGGAGCGCAAGCAGCGCGCGCGGGCGGGAACTGCCTGGCGGGCTTTCCTCCAGTTGGTGATGTCGTCATAACGTGCTCGGGATTTCGACTTGGATCTACTATTAGATCCTTTCTTCCTTCATTTCCCGATGCGTAAGGAGTGCAAGTACTGGTATCCAGGAATCGAGATCCCGGACAAGACGCGGTGGCCGGCCACCCTGCGAGAGGCTCTTGAGGTTACCCACCTGCACGATCCTTGGCGCAACCATTACCGTGATCATGCTCAGGCCCATCCGGCGGAAAGTGTTGCTCGTCTCCGTGGGAAGTTCGTGACTCCTACCGCCTAGTTGTGGTCGCCTTTCACCTTCAGCTAATGCACACATGATTCGTTCTGGTTCACTGTTTTGCTTGGTCTTTGACATGGGTGTTCGACTGATCTTTTGTCCAGGACGGTTGTACTTATGTTCTGGGTCTGTTTAGGATGTCAAACGTCGCTTACGAATAGCCCCATTCCGACAAATCCACTGCCTCCCAGTGGATCCTTCACACTCACCGGTGTAACGACCAACTCGTCACACCTGTTCACCACCGTGTCACTCCTCTTCTTGCGACTGCATAACGCTGAAACGATTCTGACTTGCTTGCCGCCGTAGATATTCGTGTAGCAGGGCGCCACAGTTCAGGTCTGCTTCATCGATCCAGGTAGGTTCATCATAACCTTTCCAGTGTACTAGGAATTCGCGATGCACACGTCCATATCTGGTCCGACGGCCAGTCCGCATATCTGAGAGTTTCTCGACTTCAAATTCGCCTTCGTCCAGTCCGGTGATCCAACTATCTTCTGGTAGAAGGGCTTCGTCAAAATCCAGACGGTTTTGTTCATCCACAGTAAGCTGGACCTTGGCCGATCTGGGAAATCCCGGACTTGTATGAGCTTGGACACATGGACAACTGGGAATACTTAATACCCTGTTCCGGCGACCTCCAGTTTGGCTGCATACATACCCACCATCTCTGCTACTCGGAATGGTCCGTGCCACATGTGTGCCAGCTTTCTAGCAAATCCCTCTTTCACTCGATCTAGAAAAAGCCAGACTCTAGATCCGGCCTTGATCCCGTGCGGGCGAAGATCTTCATTATGCCTCTCGGCTCGATCTTCAATCGCGGCCCGTAATCGTTCGTTTACCTGCTCTCTGGCTCGCTGATATTGTTGTTGTATGTGGTATCTCCACCGTCTGGGTTCCACGTCTTGTCGTCTGGTGCTCCCTAGTGGGATCATCGCTTCCAGAGTTGATCTGGGATCCCATCCGTGAACCAGATAGAATGGGGGTCGCCTTGAAC
Organism: Phytophthora boehmeriae; assembly: GCA_011947355.1. NCBI lineage: Eukaryota > Oomycota > Peronosporomycetes > Peronosporales > Peronosporaceae > Phytophthora > Phytophthora boehmeriae. The sequence continues at coordinate 27,981 of JAAVTJ010000110.1, read as the reverse complement.
TCGATCATGGGCAGTATTTAGCGCGAATGTCAATCGTTCTGCGTATTCGTCCCAGTCCTTCTGGTCTATGTCAGCAACATACATCTTGAGAGCACGAGTCAAAGTTTGCACCATCCGTTCCGCAGATCCATTTGCTTGGGGTCGGTAGTCCATGGTCGTACGCTGTCGCTGTCCAATAATCCGGTTAAATGACTGGAAGAAATCCGACATAAATCCTGGCTCACGGTCATGCCGGATCGCTTCGCTCGCGCCGAAACGTCGGAAGACGCACTCTTCGTAGTTTTCTGCGATGGTCTGAGCTGTTCTAGACGCACTAGCTTTCGCGATTGCATACCCCGTGAAAAGATCCACCCAGATTAAGAGCTCGGTATTCCCTTTATGCGATTTTGGTAGAGACGGAGTATGGTCCATTGCGATGATCTGGAAAGGGTAGGTCGCCTTCACGTTCCCTGGAGATTCTCCCTGAATTGTTGGTCTACCCTTGCCAGTCTCACAGTCCACACACTGACCGACATACTGTTGCACGCTCCGATACAGACCACGCCAGTGGAAGTGTGCTTTGATCCGGTGATATGTTCGACCAATTCCTTGATGCCCTCCTTCCAGACTGGTGTAGGATATCGGCTTGGAGCGTCTCTGGAATGACTAGTCTAGCGACCAAATCGCGATCTTCATCCGAGATTTTCGATGCCGGGCAATAGAATAACAATCCCGAGTCGTCCACCTCGTAATCGTCGGCCATTTTTCCGCAAATCTTGGATTCCGTGGAAGTCAGATCGCTCACTTCTCCCGCCAGGTATTTCTTCAGGTCCGCAATCCACTTCTCCTAATTCTGGGCAGTCAAGATTCGTTCAACGCGTTTCTGCCTCACAACTTCTTCGTCCAGCACCACCGGGTGGTCCAGACGCCGCCTGGTCCCGGATCTGGCCACAGCAGTGACTCGGACTACGGTGTCCGGTGATCGGGGTGCGATCAGCTCATCTAGCCTGTTAAGGGTGATCAGATTCTCGCATTCTTCGGTCGTAAGCTTCTTGGTTCCTTCTTGACGCTGCAAAGCCGCACTCGCCAACCGATCAGCACTCTGATTCCAATCCCTCTTCATATGTAAGAACTGATGATCCGGCCAAGACCGGAGACAATCCATCGCATGTTCCCTTTGTAACATCAATCCGGGTGCCTTGTAGTCGATCTCGCCACGCATTTGTCGGATCACCAGGTTAGAATCACCGCAGATGATTATCCGCCCCCTGTCCATGCCGGACAGCAGTCGGAAACACAACAATAGTCCTCGATATTCTGCCTCATTGACAGTCAGATCCGGCATATACTCGGATGCTGCAGCAACAATGTTCCAGCCCGGTTGACTCCACACAATTGCACTGTATGCTCCGCCATTCCGTTTTACTCTTGCTGATCCGTCGAAGCTGACGACCCATAATTCCTCACCCGGCTCCACCGTGGGTGGAGGAACTGAGATCACTTGCTTGGGCTGCTTCTTGGGAGCGATTGAGATTAGGACTGCGTCGACATTCTCTCTAGGAGTAATACTGGCCGCCAACACGCCCAGGATTTGGCCCTCCCCTTGACACACTTCACTATTTCCAGAGTCCAACTGGACAGGATTGCTGCCCAACGGCCCAGACGTCCTTGGAATCCCGAGGACCGGAACAACCATGCTAGCGTGGAATGTCGTGTCAGGACTCGGATCGGTCTGGTCACCAGGAGTGTGTAACACACATCTAAGATCCGGATTAGCGCTAAAACTTCCTTGTCCACGATCCCATAGTTTAACCCGTTCGACTTCAACGTTCGACTGGTGAACATCACAGGCTTGTATATTCCGTCGTATTCTTGGATCAAGGCAGCTGAAATCGCCCACTCACTCGCATACACCACGACCACAGCTTGGCGATCCGGATTAAAATGTTGCAGGATCGGGGCCGTCACCAACTTGTCCTTCAAGATCTGGAATGCAGATTCCGCCCTTTTCCATTTGGCATCCGAATTATCCAGAGTCGGACGGTGGCCCCCAGCCTCCGCATTCTTGGTCGGACTCTTCTGGCGCCGGACCATCTCGTGGAAGTCCATCTCGCGTAACTCATATAAAATCGCGGCATAGATCGCAAAATCCTCTATAAACCTGCTGTAGTAGTTGAGGCTGCCTAGGAAGGACTGCATCGCCCTCAGCGTTTCAGGAAAAGGTAGATCTGCTAGAGTCGAGAGGTCTTTCGGATGTGCTTCGAGCCCATTGGCTGACGCCCTGTGCCCCAGATAATCCACCTTCCGATAACCCCAAAACTCTTGGCCATACTGATCGAGAGATTCCACCGATTGCACACTTCCAGTAATTTCTCCACCTTTACACAGAGGTCAGCCCAAGATTCTGCCGTCACGAGAATGTCGCCAATGTAGGATCTCCGACCCAGGATTGATGGATTTTGACTCGGATCCGGCTCCCCTACTTGGAATAAATCTCGTACTTCTCGACTTGCTACGGCCGTAAATCAGGCGTCCCGAGATCCGGGATACGCTGGTCCGGGATCGGCTTGATCCGGAGAAATACGTAGAGCGCGTTGTCAAGCAGCCTCTGGTAGATCTGGGGTGCATTCTTGAGCCCAAATGGCATTCTCAGCCATTCGAACAATCCGAACGGTGTGATGAATGCCGAGATCAGCCGAGCTCGGTCGGTCATCGAGACCACCCAGAATCCGCTGGCCATATCTAGCGAGCAGTACGATAGCACCTTGTCAAGATCTTCCAGCAAGTCGTTGATGAGCGGCATTGGATAGACCATGAGCCGTGTCACTGTTGACGAGCCTGTAATCGATACAAAGTCGGATATCGACACCATTCTTCTTGATAACTACCACTATAGGTGACGCCCATGGAGACGTAGATGGCTGGATAATCTTGGCGTTTAACAGTCCCTTAATAAGATTCGACAGCTTTTCTCGGAACTGGGGTGCGACCTTCCGTACTCGCTGAGCGATTGGTCTTGCGCTCCCGACATCGATATCGCAAACAGCTCCCGTCGCTGCTGGTGGCAAGGCATTCCCTTTCCCGATCAATAGGTGCCAATATCTCCAGATAATTTCCCGCAGACGCGCGATCTCTTCTGGGGTGTTCACTGCTGGGTCTCCCACTTGGATGTCTTCAATCTTAACCTCTTCAGTTGTGCCGACGACTTCAGGTAGAACGGCCATCTGATTTTCCAAATCTCCTGCGAATAGCTCACCTCCTTCTTTGAAACAGACTTTCGCGTCCTCCAACGGATCGTCCACCGGTGCATGTCCCACCTTGGGTCCCGGTTTTGTACCGGGATCAAACCTGTCGGGGAGATGCTCTTGGTCACGCTTGGTCTCTGTTCCACCATCTGCGACCTGTCCCATCTCATGATCCGTCTCTGTACCGCGACCAACAACATTCAGGACTCGATTTCCAACATGTTTGGTCGCGGTTTCTTCAACTGGATCTTCAACCTGATTCACACCTGTCTCTGTCGCACAAATCCCGGGACTTCTTTCTGACGATTGGTCGTCAAAACCTTCCATAGAGTGGGATTCTTCTAAGATCTTGGGTACATTATCCGACGGCGCATCCTCAAATCTTCCACGGATTTATTCGCAGAACACTATTTCAAGTCCGTTGGCGACTTAGTCGCCCCTCGCCTTTATCCAAGGAAAACGTCTCGCAGCACTTTCGACACACTCAGTGGCCGCTTCAAGATTGTCGCCGGCGTGGGATAACTGGGCATCTCAACGGCGGGTTCGTCCCTGGTGGCTTCGTCAATGGTGGCCTGGAATGCCAGGTTCTGCCACTCGGCATAACGTCTCGATCCAACCGAGACAAACCCAGGTAAGCGCGGAACCCCATCATTTGCGAGCCATATCCCGATCCGTAGGTCTCGGTGTAGCATTAACCTGCGGTCACTCACGTTTGTCAGCCGCAGGTATCGGGTCCGTCCCGGTCCCGGCACCATCGTCGTAACCCAGCGTTCTCCGCGGGTGATCCACAACTTCTGGCGATCCGTCGACTCGGTACGCAATCGAACTTCGACATAATCCGCCGCTGGCACTTGAAGATCTTGATCTAACGTCACTGTTCTTGCGTGTCCATTATATAGCTGGCGACGTCCGGACAGCTGAATTCGGACTTCGTCCGGCAAGCACAGTGTTCCGTCGGCCAAGTCCAGCCGGATCCCGGCTGGGACCATGAAATCCATGCCCAGGATGGCATCCTGACCGGAAAGAGCTCCAACCCAAGCATCAAAGAAGTAGACCAGTGATCCTGCGAGCGTGATCTTAATCTTGGTATGTCCTTCCGTCCTGTATGAGCTCTCTCCAATCCCGACACATTCTTGAGTCTGACTTTCGTCTATGTAGCACCCAACCTTACGAGCAAAGGTGATGTCCAAGATGGACACCTCGGCGCCGGAATCAAAGAGTAGGTCCGCCTTATCATTGTTGATCTTGCCTGTGGCTTTGGCCTGCTTGAACCACTTACCCGGTGCGTGGTATTTCCAATAGCCACGCGATTCTCCAGGAGAAAGTTCCAGTGCCATGACCACCGGTGATCTTGCAAATTCATCAACCATCTGAAGACTCGACATTGCAGAGGTAGGTTTCCCATGAATTCCACTTGTATTGCCGATAGGGTTCATCAGTTCGCTAACTTTTGATCCCGGTTGTTTCTCGACATATGCATAGATGCCGAGTCTAGAACGCTCGGCTCGTACCAGATTCCAACCTGGCGAGCGTCCTAGTTTAACATCTTCTCAGCAAGCTTGGGCAACATGCTCGCGTGCTTGGTTGGGTTGTACCACTGACGGATCTGGTTATAGAACTCCTCCATCGGGCACTTCCCCATGTCGTGCAACTCGCCACATCCTCGGCACACAAAAAGGCAGTGATCTGCCGGATGTCCTCTCTTGCCGCACTTCTGGCACGTAAGACGTCTCCAACAACCTAGATCCGTATGCTTACCGGATCCACAGTGTGTGCAACGATTTTGATCCGATCTGTCGGGGTGTGATCGCGATCGAGAGTCTCGAGGGGTTTGATTTGTAGTACCTTGATCTTGCGGATTCTGGCTCGGGGGGCCGAATTCTCTCCGGTTGGAGCTGATCGATCTTCTTCAGCTGCAGTATAAATTATGCGTAGATCTCCTTCGGCATCCAATCCATCCGACCCTGAATCGGAACTCGATGAGTCAGGATCTTGGACCTGGATCGCCCTAACATACTTGGCTGGGGCTGCTTGGGCAGGTGTCTGAGTTTTCTGTCGATATTTCCCAGATCCGAACGCGGCGCGCTTCTGTCGACTCTTAGCTCATTCTACAGCGCGTAACACATCTTCCAACTCGTCTGCATCGGCAAGTCGGAGAGGGGTCAATCGATCGGCCAGATCTTGATCTCCTACATGTCGATGAAGTGATCGACGTGTTCGCGCAGATCCTTCGGTCCACCATCTTTGATCTTCAATCTTGCCCGAAGATCTGCCACATTGAGCCGATATAGATAATCCAACGGGGATTTGTCAGATCTCTTACGTGCGTGATAATATTGTCGGGCAACTGAGACACCAAGCCCACAGTACTGGATCTGGAAACTGCTAAGTAGATCGGGCCACTTGCTTCGGGTAGATCTTTCCAGTTGCTTGTACCAATTCTTAGCCGATCCAGCCATAAGATCGCCGAATGTCAAACAATTCTCTTCGTCTGAGGTCTGATCTCGCAAGAACGCTGATTTCACCTTGCCGATCCAAGCTCTAGCGCGATCTTCATCTTGATCCTTGCCCGTAAACTCCTTGAGGTCCAAAATCGCCGAGATTCGGACTTGCTGGATCATTGCAGCTCCAGTCGATCCGATCCCGGTGGTCGCCGCTACTGCACGGGTTGAGGTCGGAAAATCCAGATCATCTGGGTCGTATTCCCAATGTGACGCATCAAGTTTACCGACTCCATCTCCACGTCCTGTGATCCGGCAGCTGGAGCTACATTCGCAACGGGATCTGATGCGATCACCCCTTGTTCAGCTAGAAATCGCTTCATAGCCGACTGAAAGTAAGATTCCAGCCTGCCCGTCGATTTGTTAGATGGGGTATCCGTCGTGATCGGGTCCGTCGGTACCGAGATCGTCCGGCGGCTACTAGATCGGATCTGATCTTGTTGATTGATCTTCGATCGAGCTTTCAGCATCGCTGTACCTGATGGTCCGAGCGACATCCGCTGCGGTTCGGATGAACTATCGGATCCGATCTCTTCAGCCGAAGCATAGTGAGACGACGACGTCCGATACTCGGTCGATCCGAACTGGGGTAGTGACGCCGGATCCAATATCTTCGAGCGCTCGCCTACCAGGATCTGGAGCTTATCGAATAGATCTTGGCTGGCGGATCGGATCACCTCTAGATCTAGATCGGACAGATCATTCGCGTCGAACGCACCCACCACCAGTCCAGCGTCCTTTAACAGTCGTAGGAGGTTCTTCACGGCGGCCAACTTGTTGATCGTTGTGGGCGGTATGGACACTGGTCCTTTTAGATCTCCGATCTGGTTCAGCTTCATGATCCGCATCACCGGATCTTCATGCAGAAACTCACGTAACTGCTTCTGATGGAATGCAAGTTCCCGAGATTCTTCAGTCCACTTCAGTGTCGATCCACCTCGATCTTCAGTCTCCGACTCTGGGGCTTTTATCTTCTTCCGCGTAGTCTTGGATTTCTTCTTCTTTGCACTTGATCTTGGAACTAGCGGGGTTGTGAACGAATAAAGTTTGGGTTTAGTCTCTGACTTCACCCGATCTGCTTCGTTCGGCGAATCTCGATGTTGATCGAGACTCGCAGGGTCCCCGAAGGGACCTGGGGAGGAGATTGAGGTTTATTTTCTAGATCTGCCTCCAGATCTTCCTCGTTTCTGTCGACAGCGTTTCTCCCAGGACTCTGCCGATCTGCGGATCTTGCTTCATTCAGCGGCGTCGTCGTCGATCCGATCTCCAACGACGCTTGATTTCCAAATTCTTCTTTCACCTCAACTTCTTCTAGGGACTCACGGTGAAATCCCGAGTCACCAAAGATCCGGGCACGCGCACCATTGTGGTGTAGCGGGATCGGCCAAAATCTGGTTAAGGCCCGATCTAAGCTTCCCACTTTCGCCCAGACACCGACTAGAGGAGGGGTTACTCCTGCGATCCGTGATCTAGCTGAACTGTTTCACCTTGTGTACCCGTCGGCGGGCGGGATCTGCTCTCTTGATGACTTGTCAAATGTCTATCTGCGAAGAAGAACGTCTTGGCAGGACACGGGAATGGGGTGGAGCAGCATGGAAGTCTTCACACTGCGTCTCGATATAGATCCAGATCGGAAGGGAGTCGATCGACCTTCAATCTGGCGGCGGGACTTGATCCGGCCGTGGGTAGTTGCCTTTGGCGTGGTATTCCTTTGGTTCCTTTACGATGCTTGCCGTCTCCTATGACGGGATCTTGAGTGGTTGAGAAGCCGATCGATCAGACAGCCAAGCAATAAACTCTATCCGATCGAGGGTCAGTACTTGTAAGCAGTAGACTAGGTGGAGGAAATCTGGCCAATATATTATCCAGTTACCCGATCCAACACTAGATCTACCGCTATGTCTTCTTCCAATATGCCTCAGGGCCAATGTAGTTCCCGTTCTTGGCGATTCTTAAGACACTTGCGTAGTACAAGGCAAATTCCGTTCTATTGATGTTTATCCAATCTAACCTATTGATCCCATCCTGACATCTATCCTGCGATCAGATGTTACCTGGATACTTGGACCGGCTGTTCCTGCTGTGCTTCCCATCGATCGACTCAGATCGCGGATCGGTCCGATCTGATCTGCTATTGATTGATCCGTTCGATCCGACCTGGTGTCGATCGGTCTGATCTGATCTGCCATTAATTGATCCGATCTGCCATGGATCGACCCGATCGGATCCACTTAGTAGATCGACCGGATCGAATCTTCTAATGAGCCGATCCGGTCCAATTTGGTTCGATCTGCGTGGATCCGATCTGCTTGATCCAAATGAGTACCCGATCGTAGATCGGCCGATCGCAAATCGCAGATCTAGATCCAGATCGATCGACTACAGGACCCGACTGCAACCCTGATCCGCAGCCCGATCTGGACTGATCCGTGGATCTCGATCGGTCAGCTTGATCTTTGGGATCTCATGCACTCGATCTCGATCGCCCCTTGATTGACACCGTAGATCCGCGGCGTACACGAATCAATACGCTCAGATCGGCGTAGATCATCTCTTCCAGGTAGATCTACAATCGGCCCGACCCACGGTGCACCATGGTTGATCAGTCCAGATCTGCCGAGATCCATGTCCGTCAGGGACCTATCGGGCTCGATCTTTGGTGAACATGCCTCCATTGATATCTTGATTGTTCGATTCATGTATCTATCAATCTCAGTCGATACACTTCCGCAGTTGCCGTCGTCGGATCGATCGGGCTCGATCTGTGACCCTTCCCTTGCACTCTCGAACTGGCTCCGATCTGGTGACCACTGAATTCCTAAGGAGAACCCGAAAATTTATTCGCACTTCACCACACTACCAATGGCAACGCTGGTAAAGCACCCGCCACTTTGTCCAACAGTGGCGGCTCGGAATGTATGTAACCCGTGTGACGATCGTCACACAGGGGCCTGCTCCCAATTGTGCACCCCTGATGCACAATTCGTGTAGTTCCTTCGTCAGCCCCAATGGCTACTGTCGCTGGTGGTGATCCACCAGCGACCGACACGAAAGTCGTCGACGAAGATTCGTCGTCGACGGGCGAGAAGATGACCGTGGATGATTATCATTTACGTCAGCGCAAGATGCAACTTGCTCGCGCTGCTTCGGAAGCCAAATCGCGTCGTCAGGGTCCTACTGACGACGAAGTCAAGCGCACTCTCCTTTTAGGGAGTCGACTCTTTTGTTGTGGACGACGATGTCGACAATGACGAGGACAAGCCCGAGAAACCGTCACCGGTCTCTCGTCTCCAACGCAGCGATGCGTTGGAGAAAGGCGAGTGTGCTCCTCATAAGCAAGCACGCTCAAGCGCTGCTTCTTCGACGGAGGCCTTATCCTTCGACGCTGAGATCCTGCCGTCAGCATAGTTGCCGACGAGGCCGACGCGTGCGGTCATCTCCGACCGCACGCCGTGGATGTATCCATCTGAGTAGATCACTCAGATGCAGGGATCCAGTCAAGCGTGTGAAGGTGGTCTTCACACGTTATTCGATGACTATCCGATCAAGTCCGATGGGATTGTATCAGCACTTGGCCTAAAGGTCAATACCCAAGAGCTACGCGATCACTTTGCGTCGCACCTCCTTGAGTTGCGGCACTACAAAGGAATGCACCATAACCCTGAGAAGAGCAAGATTAGTTTGATTGCAGCCCTGGCTCAGGGCTGGAATCAGTTCATAATGAACTTCAACTCAAACCCAGCCGCTTATCGCGAGCGGCTGAGAAAAATCAGAGAGCGTTATTACGCTCACAACAGCACAGGTACACATGCCCGTCTGCACAAGCTCTGTAAAGACGCCCGTATTCCGTGTGCTGTCCCACAAGGCCAGCACTGCCCAATCTATCCGAAGCGTGCGGACAGATTGTCAGAGAGCGACATTAACGGGTACACGTCAATACGTGTGTACCCGACGACATTCGTCGGTGTCGCAACACCATTACCACCGAGGCGGCTAAAACCAAGCCGCCTCCCGCCAATATTGACACTAATTTTGGCGGCAGGGCTCCTGCCCAAACCAAATTCGAACCGAGAGCCGCTCTCGGTTCGCCGGCCGTTCGCACTGGTGCGCTGCGAACGCCGTGCCCGTTTCCGGATCCCCTAGCGGGCGATCCACTTCAACTCCTGTTAGGGATTTCGTAATCTCTAACGACTTCGAGAACGAGGCTGACTTAGGTCAGCCTGTGCCTCCATCACTAGTGCAGGTCGCTCGGCCCCCGAGCGACTTGGATAGTTCGCGGTCCACGCGGTCCGCGGACACGCGAATGTGGGGAAGTGGCCTCAGGGAGAAGGAGATTGATCCACGGCGACGCAAGATGGTGGCCACGACGTAGCCCGGAAAGTTCCACAACGGAGATGGGCGATCCAGCGTCTGAGTCTGAGTCGAGTCAAAACTGACTCGATCTCGGGCTAGATCGGGCACCTGTTTATAACACCCCGATTTACGACCCGATCTACAACCCCGATCTACAAAAGAGATGTCATAAATCAGGTTGAAGGTGGGGGGATAGGTAGCACGACAGAAGTAGGGCTAGGCATGGGCCGGGAGCTCAGCAAGTTTCAAGTAGCCAGTCGATAGCATAGGATAGGGTAAGGCTCAGTCCCGAATTTTCTTTGTTGCACGCAACCGGATCTTCCTCCCTCGTGTCTCAAGGACCACCGAGCGCCGGCCGATAAGCAGAGCCGCACCGATAACGCGGTTTTCTGACGCTTGCTGGAACGAGTACTCACCCCCACAGACCCGTGCCCAACAGGAGGGACACGTTAAACGATACCGTCTGAGCGCGCCTGATAACGCGCCCTCAAGGCGAAGACCCGTGCTGGCCCGATAACGCCGCACACAACCCGCGCTGGTCTGATAACGCCGTACTGGCCTGATAACGCCGCGCAAAACCGAGGAAACGCCGGCCCGATAACGCCGCACGCCCGAGGTCAATGAACGACGCCACTGCGCACGAGCGGGACGTCGAAGTAAGGAAGAAGGAAGCACGCTTCAGGGGCTTGCGGCGCGATCTATACGTGCCCTACCCAGAGATACGCTACTCAAGTACCGGGGAAAATACCCGACGCGACCGACCTACTGGACGCGACGGGTTTGTGCGAGGACGACTTTGCGGAATTTCGCGAGGACGCTACTCCACACGAATCCTCCCCGCACTGATCAACCGCAGCCGGTTGATAAGACCTACGCCAGACTGGCCTCTGATTACGCTGCCTTCCGTGAGGAAGTGTGGCGTAATGTCGCCGAGCTTCGCTCGACGGTCGAGAAACTCTCCGTGGACGTGGAGAGTATTTGCAAGGATGTAGCCAAAGCTACATCTGCCTCGCGGCAGATGGAGAAGAACTTTGCAAAAGTTTTTGATTAGCTCCATCTGGTCCGTCACGTACGGTCGCCGAACGTGACGCTCCTGGGAGTGAGCACGATTAGTGCTCTCGTGCGCTGGAGTATCATCCCCGTGATACTCCTTCAACTTCCCAACGTAGAACGTCGGGCGCATCTGCATATTGAACAGTAAGTCCAACGTGTAGGCTGAGCCTTGGCGATGTAAGACGCGGAAGGGACCAATGAAGCGCGGAGCGAGCTTGCTCGCTCCGAAGGTCGAAACTGCATGCCTAGGAAGGTTGTCCATTGACAGCAAAACTAATGAATTCTTTTTGAACTCACTAATATTGTTTCTTGATCTTTTATCAGCATTCAACTTCTGTCTATCGACAGAAGATGCGATTGCATCGCGAACAAACCGCATTACGGTTTATCTGCGCTGGACAAAGTGTAACGGGGTTACATGAAGGTGACCAGTAAGGTGGACCACACCTGGTCACCTTGGGGACACATCGTCCGGATAAGATATCCGTATCCCCCTCAAAGAGATACTGGTACTTGGTACCCTCGGATTACCTTAAGTCAGTACTGATGTCAGTACATGGGCGCAACGCCATTCATTTGTGCATGACTAGAACTAAGTATGCAATAGTTAGTTCTATACATTTAGGAAAAGAGATTTAGACAGATAAAAAAACATTCAATTCAGTTCGCATTTTGCAAGTTAATTAAGAAGTGGTTTCAACTACTTTAATTAACTAAGGAAGTCAAAGAGTCAGTTTTGGACTGTTAAGTATCGCTATACTTGGTTCTTGTATAAGAACGTACAGTCGTCGGAACTCCGACTGATAGACGGACGTCTAAGACTCAAGGAGTCACCCCTCTTCCTCTGTGCCAAGCATTTGCTACGCAGCCCCGCTGCACAAAGCCACTACATCCTTGTTGGTTCCCTGAACCAACAACCCTTGTAACTCCATGCCCGGCATGTGCTGATCTTCAGTACTGACCAAGTCATTGGCCAGTGTTTCTGTCTCTTGAGTGACAGCCTCTGCCACAAATCTTTCGTCTAAGCCCGCCTTAGACGTGGTAACGTTTGCGCCCGGCGCAAACGCTTTACTCTTCGACACCTCTGATCCCTGATCACGCGGCTTTTGCCCGTGTTGTCACGGCAGACAACGTGCTGCTCACGTTGACTCCGGCATTCTTCTGTGGGAGGTGTTCGCTCACAGATCCTCCCCACTTAAAGGAGCAGTCACGCTTGATAGCGTGACTGGTACACGTGGATGGTGCAAGCCATTCGCGCAGAATGGTGTATGCCCAGTCGAGGCATGCACCGAACTGTTGATGGCAAATTCCGCCATCGCCAAACAATCGCTCCACTCGTTGAACGAGTGGGCGTAACTCTTGAGTAGACCATCGAGTACGCGATTCACGCGCTCGGCCTGACCATCAGTCTGTGGACGGTCAGTTGTCGACATCGACAGCTGCGTACCGAGGAGAGAGAACACCTCTCTCTAAAACCCGGCCGTGACCCGAGGATCACGGTCCGACACGATCTCACGGGGCATCCCGTGAGTTCGAAACACTAAATCGATAAACAGACGAGCCGTCTGTTTAGTTGTAACTTAAGCTGGTACCGCAACAAGATGCACCATCTTGCTGAAGCGGTCGACAAAGACCACTACACCAGTCCGACGAAGTCCATGCTAATGGGCTCCCAGCACTCTGCTGCCACTGGCAGAAAGTGCAACGGTGCGTGCGAAGTCGGTGACGGCTTCACATGTTGACAGACCTCGCAAGTACGAACGTGCTTGCGTACCCTTTATTGGCGTGGCCAGTAGAAGTCGCGCGAGAGAAGAAGATACGTCTTCTCTCTGCCAGGATGTCCAGCCGTAGGGACATCATGATATTCAAGCATGATCTGCATTCTCAGATCATGGATATTTGGCATGACGATGCGTGCAACATCGGCGTCTTCTACCCTTAACAGCAGCAGTCCCTTAAGTGCACCGTTACAGTGCAGTTGTGAACGAAAATGTGGAGGGAGCTTCCGCTTCATGTCAGTGGAAGTGCTCTCCACAAAGTCAGGAAGCACTTGACATCACTGTCAAGGGCGTAGGCCTTGCGCACATCGTCGGTAATGTCGCCGCACCTGTCTCAGACCACGAACGGTCTATCTCCTAGGAGATAGACGCGGAACTTCTCTAGCGCGTACTTCATGGCAAGGAGTTCCTTGTCATGTACAGGGTAATTCCGCTCAGCTTGCCTCAGCTGACGCGACTGATAGCAGATAATGCGATCACGAGGGTCATAATCGGATGCATCACGCACCACGTGAAACTCACGATCTTGGTCAGGGATGGCCAAGGCCGGAGCCTCAGCTTGACTGAGAGAAAGGCCTGTTGACATTCAGCAGACCACCACCATTCCGTCTCCTTCTTAAGGAGACGCGACAAGGACGAACACGCCCTGCGAAGTCGTGCACGTACTTGCGTAAGTACGTGGCAAGTCCCTGGCATTAGAGGGCACCGGCTACTCTTTGATCACCCTGATTGATCTTCTCAAGATCAGGGCGGACTTGCCGACAAGACATCCGAGAACTGGGATCTCGGATGCACGAAGTAAGCACTTTTTCAAGTTGGCATATAACTTATGCTTGCGCATCAGCGCAAGCAAACGTCTGAGGTGCACCTTATGCACCTCAACGGCGAACTTCCCGTTCACAGCCCGGCTGTGAACGAATACATCATCGAAGTACATCGGTGCGAAGTCTCGCACCGACCGCAATAGATGTGTGACACATCTATTGAAGGTCGCAGGAGCATTCTTAAGCCCCTGCGGCATCACTAACCACTCCCAAAGCATACCGCTTGGGGTGATGACCGCCGTGATCTGCATGTCCCACTCACGCATGAGGATCTGATAGAACCCATCTCTCAGATCCAGAGCACTGAATTTCTCACTCAGGCTCATCGAATCGATGATAACATTTTTTCGCGGTATCGGTGTCTGCGCCGGTACCGTCGCATCGTTCAGCTTGTTGAACGCTGAACGATGCGCCATCCGTCCTGTGCCTTCTTGACACAGAACGTAGGTGCACTGTGTGGGGATTTAGATTCCCGCACCTGACCGGCGTCGACAAGCTTCAAGGGACTCGTCGATGGATTGTACCTGTTCACGCGGCGGTGGCCACTGTCGCGTGACACAGTACTTAGTACCCGGCACGAGATCAATCTCGTGCTGAATGCCCTTATCCTGCGGAAGTTCCACAGGAACATCATCCGGGAATACGTCCGCGTATTCCCGCAATATTCCGTAGTAGGAACTCTCTTTGAGTGAATCTCAGCTTTGCTCTGTAAAGCGATCCTTCTTGGTCGTAGCACCAAGGGACGTACCACCCTCAGGTTCCTTCACGAGGACTTGCCGCAAGTCCTTGAGTTCCGTCGTTATTTCGAGAGCATCCTCACTCTCGGTGAGGATGGATGCATATTTGCTCTATGCGCCCGGCGCATAGATCTGGCGCAAAGCCTTCCCAACTTTGCACGTCTAATGCAGTCAACTCCGAGGCAGTCCTCGGAGGGCACTCCAATGTTAGAACCTGACATTGGACTCTCCAGAGACTGTGGTGTTGAGATTTCGCTGTGATCAGGAAATCACCTTGTTCATGGAATCAGTCAAGGTATCTCGGTTGGCGATAACTTGGTGGAGACGGTCGAGCTCTTCCGTATGATGATCAATGGTAGACTGTACCTCAGTCAGCTTAGCAATGTCTTTCGCGACTGCTTCCTTGGCCAACTTCACCTCAAATTCCAATTCTTCAACCCGAGCCGTAGCCACCCTCAGCAACTACTCAGCGTTCTCTCGGGTTAAGACCTCGGCCATCGCCTCACGAGTCGAAGCAGCTTCTGCGGCCTGGGATGACATCAAGCGAGCCTGGAGACGACCAATCTCGAGAGGCAATGCAGCAGCAGAATCTGGAATTGGAGTCACGGAGGAAATGACGCTGTCGAAGTCCTGCGCTGCACTGAGACGTCGTTGGGCGGCCGAATCACCATATAGCCAGGGACTGATGGTGAGCTGGACCTGCTGACGAGCGAGTTTAGTCAAGTATGGGGCCAGTGAGCTCCTCACCGACTCCGACAAAGCGTCAGCCGACTCGTCGACGAGTCGCTGGAATGATGTCTCGGTCACAGGCACAGTGGGAGCGAGAGTAGTATTGAGGGTTACCGGTTTGGTATCGGTTATCAGCCGTGAACCGGTTAATCCGAACCGGTCCAATCTGAACCCACGTTGATTAAAAAGTCAATGCCGTTTGAGCACTAGATGTCAAAATGCAAAGTGATTGATTTAGGTCCTTAGTTCGCAAACTGCTTGCTACCTCTAAGCCTCTTGTCCTACCTACTGGGTACACTCTACTGGATTCTTTACTGGATACTGAGTTACTTCAGCCAATCAGCGAGTGCCACGTAGATGCCCATCTTGTACCCACAATCTTGTACCCACGTGTGGCGTAAACATCGCTCCGTAATCACAGGAATGATTGCGGTGTCACTGAGTGAAGGTTATACCGGTATCTTACCGGTATGTCGCAGCTGGTCGAGGCGTCTTCTTGACAACACTCCCACTCGACTCGACAGCTGTTGCACCTTGGATCTCGAGCTTGTTTCGAAGAACTTCGAACTGCACTGCGGTGATCGGCTTGGTCATCAAGTCTGCCAGCATGTCGGTAGTCGAGATATACTGCAGCACCACTTGACCGTCTTCCACCTTCTCGCGCACGAAGTGGTAGCGAATGTCGATGTGCTTGGTGCGCTTGTGGAACTCCGGGTTCTTGGCCAACGCGATGGAGCCTTGGTTGTCCTCGTAGATCTTGACCGCCGACTTGGTCTTCATCTCGCTGATTTCGCGCAGGAACGCCTTGAGCCAAATCGCTTCTTGTGTTGCTTCCGTCAGCGCCATGTACTCTGCTTCCGTCGAAGACAGCGCCACCGTCCGCTGCTTCTTGCTTCTCCAGCTGATGCATCCGCCGTTCATCATGAACGCGTAGCCGCTTGTACTCCGTCTTGACTCGATGTCACCAGCCCAGTCCGCATCCGAGTATCCGCACACAACTTCGCAGCCGTCTTCCCGTGAGAACTCGAGTCCGTGCGTTGGTGTCGCTTGAAGATACCGTAGCATGCGCTTGAGGGCTTGCCAGTGTGTCGGACAGGGGTCGGCAGAAAACTGACTGAGTGACCCCACTGCCGCAGCCAGGTCCGGACGTGTCGCCACCATCAAGTACATAAGAGCCCCGACGGCACTTCGATACGGCACGTTCTTCATCGTGTCTTCATGCTTGCAGCCGTCCTCGCACATGTTCTTGGTCAACTTGAGTCCGGGGTCTTGCGGCGTCTTCACAGGCTTGCTGTCTTGCATGCCGAACTTGGTCAGGATGGACTTGAGGAACTTGGTCTGGCGCACAGTCACTTGGCCAGACTCGCGGTCGTTCTTGATTTCCATGCCGAGGAAATACTCAAGCTCGCCGAGGTCCGTCATCTCAAACCGCTTGCTCAGCGCGCGCTTGGTCGATTCCAACAGCTCGTCGTTGCTGCTTGCCAGGATCAGGTCGTCCACGTACAGCACCACGAAAATCATATCTTGGTCGTCCCTCTTGACGTAGACGCAGTGATCCGACACGCACTTCTTGAACCCCAGCTTGAGCATGAAGTCGTCGATGGTCTGGTTCCACATCCGCGGCGACTGCTTCAAACCATACAGCGACCGCTTGAGTTTGCACACATGGTCCGGATGGTCTTCGTCAACATAGCCATCCGGCTGCGCCATGTAGATGTCTTCATCCAGCACGCCGTTCAGGAACGCCGTCTTCACATCCATCTGGTGCAGCTTCAAACCATACTTGGCCGCCAGACTAAGCACGATCCGGATCGACGTGAACTTGGTCACCGGCGCGAACGTCTCGTCATAGTCGATGCCGTATTTCTGCGAAAACCCCTTGGCCACCAGTCGCGCCTTGAACCGCTCGATCTCTCCAGCTTGGTTTTCCTTCACGCGAAACACCCATCTGCAACCGATTACCTTGCGACCCTTCGGCAGTGGCACCAACGACCATGTCTTGTTCTTGCGAAGTGAGTCGACTTCCGAATCACACGCTTCCTTCCACTTGGCCGCGTTGCTGGATTCCATCGCCGACTTGAACGTGGTCGGCATTTCTCCCACTGAATCCACAACAAAGGCCGCTTCAAAATCTTCTTCTCCATTTGCGACTGCTGACATCTCGTCGAGCGTCTGCGGCCGACTCTGTCGCTTGGATCTTGGGATCTCCGCCGCTTCTTCCAACGACTGCGTCCGCTGGTGTCGCTTGCTGCCGGGTTCGAAGTCTTCATCCCGCGCATCTTCTTCTTCATTGTCGTCCTCATCCGACTGCGACGAATCTTGATCTGTCGCCTCTTCATCTTGAATGACTATCTCACTCGGAGAGTAGTTGCGTCTCCCACCGTCGAAGACGTCTTCCATGAACTGCGCGTCGCGGCTCACTAGCACACGACCGCTATCCAGTTCTTCAAACCGATACGCTTTTTCGTGCTCCGAGTACCCAAGAAAACGGCAACGCACCGACCGGGCGTCAAACTTGGTGCGTTTTCCTTCGGCACATGCACGTGTGCATGGCAACCAAAACCTTTCAGGTTCGCCAGCAGTGGCTTCTTGCCCGTCCAAACTTGGTGCGGCGACTTGTCGTGGCTGATGGCGCGCGTCGGACACCGATTACGAAGGAACGCAGCAGTCATTACTGCTTCACCCCAATACGAATTGGACAATCCGGCGTGTTCCAACATACAGCGCGCACATTCCACCAACGTTCGATTCATTCGTTCCGCCACCCCATTCAATTTCGGAGTATAGGGTGGCGTGAACTTCTGCACGATCCCGCGATCGCTGCAGAACTTGGCCATCGCACCCGACGTATATTCGCCACCGTTGTCGGTGCGGAGTGTTTTCACACGTTTGCCAGTCTGAGTTTCGGCGAACGCTACAAACTCGGCAAACTTGTCTGCCACTTCCGACTTGTTTCGGAGCAGATACACCACGCAAAAATGCGACTTGTCGTCAATGAACGTGACGAAGTACCGCTTGCCACCAAAGGTTGGTGTCTGCATGGGACCGCACACATCACTATGAACGACCTCCAGCACTTGCTTCGCACGGTTTGGAGAGGACTTCATGTGGCTCACTCGCGTTTGTTTGCCGAGTGCACACCCGTTGCACAGCTCCCACTGCTTCACCGACGTCATGTCGATGCCAGTGCCGTAGCCCTTCTTGACGATGGCGTCTAGACCGCCATGGCCAATGTGACCAAGTCGAAGGTGCCAGAGGTACGACGTGGTGTCCCCTTTGCGATCCTTCGAACTTGCCACATTGGCCTCGTCAGGCATCATCGGTGTCATGCAGAGCTTGAACAGACCTTTACCTTCACGAGCGCCGAGCTTCCACTTGAGACCCTTTGCTTCCGTGAAACATCCGTCGCGCTCGAAGGTCACTGGTCCAACATCCTTGGTGAAGCGACCGACCGAGAACAAGTTGCGCGACAACTTGGGAATGTGCCACACGTTCGTGAGCACACCCTTCTTGGTCCCGCGAGGCGTCTTCATCGTCATCATGATGTCGCCGCTGCCGATCGCTTGAACTGCACCGTCGTCTGCGAGGCTCACGTTCACTGGGTCGAAGCTCTTGTAGTTCCGCATGAACTTCTTGGAGCTCGTCATGTGCTGCGTCGCACCCGAGTCGACCAGCCACACAACACTCGACTTGGAGGCACCCGCGATGCCACCAACCGAGAAGAGGTAGTCGCCAGAGTCGTCTTCACTCTGCGCGACGTTCGCACGCTGCGACCGAAATCGCTCAGCGTCGTTCTGGATCCGCGAGGGACACTCCGCGATCCAATGTCCTTGTTTGCCGCAGTTGTGGCACGCTCCGGCCTTCTTCACCGGACGTCCTCTGCGCTTGTTGTCGTTGACCATGAACGCTTGACCTTGACTGTGCGCGGCTCCTTCAGCACCGCCACCTTGTTCCTTGCGCTTCATGTCTTCATGCAGGAGCCGAGACGTCACGAGTTCCCACGACAGCGAGTCCGATCTGGACTCCAACGCCGTGATGAGGAACTGGTACGACTCGCTCAGACTGCCCAGAAGCGTGATCACCAAGTCGTCCTCGCTGACCGGAGCGCCCACCGCGTCGAGCTGCTCCGCCAGAGTCTTGAGCTTGTTGATGTGCTCCAACACATCATCACCTTCGTCCATCATCGTCGTGAAGAAACGTCGACGAAGGAAGAGCTTGTTGGCCAAACTCTTCTTCTCGAAGTGTCCTTCCAGTCTTGACCATGCATCATGCGCGTCCTTGGCCGAGCGAACCAGCGGCAGCTGCGAGTCCTCCATCGCGAGACAGATCATCGCCAGCGCCTTGCGCGACTTCTTCTTGAACAGCGCTTGGTCCGCCGCAGCCTGGCAGTGTTCCAGCTTGATCTCCCCACATGCCACTTCCCACAGTTCGCGCTCCTCGAGCACCATCTGCATCTTGAACTTCCACGTGTGGAAGTTGGTTCCGTCGAACTTGTTGATGCAGGCGGTCGTTGTCGAGGCAGCGTCCATGGCGAAGGCGTAGTCGGGGTCTTGAGCAGAGAATACGGGGCTTGGGCTCATAACCAAAAGGATATGATCGATTGATGGCAAAATGCAAAGTGATTGATTTAGGTCCTTAGTTCGCAAACTGCTTGCTACCTCTAAGCCTCTTGTCCTACCTACTGGGTACACTCTACTGGATTCTTTACTGGATACTGAGTTACCTTAGCCAATCAGCGAGTGCCACGTAGATCCCATCTTGTACCCACAATCTTGTACCCACGTGTGGCGTAAACATCGTTCCGTAATCACTGGAATGATTGCGGTGCCACTGAGTGAAGGTCATACCGGTATCCTACCGGTATGTCGCAGCTGGTCGAGACGTCTTCTTGACAACACTCCCACTCGACTCGACAGCTGTTGCACCCTGAACCCCGAGCTTGTTTCGAAGAACCTCAAACTGCACCGCAGTAATCGGCTTGGTCATCAAGTCTGCCAGCATGTCGGTAGTCGAGACATACTGCAGCACCACTTGACCGTCTTCCACCTTCTCGCGCACGAAATGGTAGCGGATGTCGCTGTGCTTGGTGCGCTTGTGGAACTCCGGGTTCTTGGCCAACGCGATGGATCCTGGTTGTCCTCGTAGATCTTGACCGCCGACTTGGACTTCATCTCGCCGATCTCGCACAGAAATGCCTTGAGCCAAACCGCCTCTTGCGTAGCCTCCGTTAACGCCATGTACTCAGCCTCCGTCGAAGACAGCGCCACTGTCCGCTGCTTCTTGCTTCTCCAGCTGATGCATCCGCCGTTCATCATGAACGCGTAGCCGCTTGTACTCCGTCGAGACTCGATGTCGCCGGCCCAGTCCGCATCCGAATAACCTTGAAGTCCGTCCTCGTTGCCCGCTTGAAACTCGATGCCATGCGTCTTCGTGCCTTGGATGTATCGGAACACCCTCTTGAGCGCTTGCCAGTGTGTCGGACACGGATCCACAGCAAACTGGCTGAGAACTCCCACTGCGGCTGCGAGGTCCGGCCGAGTCCCCACCATCAGGTACATCAAACACCCGACGGCGTTCCGGTACGGCACCTTCGCCATGGTCTCTTCGTGCTTGCAACCGTCTTCGCACATGGCCTTGGTCAACTTGAGTCCCGGGTCTTGTGGTGTCTTCACAGGCTTGCTGTCTTGCATGCTGAACTTCTCCAGGATGTCCTTCGCAAACTTGGTCTGCCGCACCGACACCTTCCCAGCTGTGAGATCTTGATCAATCTCCATGCCGAGGAAGTACTTGAGCTGACCCATGTCCGTCATCTCGAAGCGGTCACCGAGCGCCTTCTTGGTCGACTTAAGCAACTCGTCCGTGCCGCTGGCCAGGACCAGATCATCCACATATAGCGCCACGAAGATCATGTCTTGGTCATCCCGCTTGACGTAGACGCAGTGGTCCGACTCGCACTTCTTGAATCCCAGCTCCAGCATGAACTTGTCGATGGTCTGATTCCACATGCGTGGCGACTGCTTCAAACCATACAACGAACGCTTGAGTTTGCACACATGGTCCGGGCGCGTCTTCATCAACATAGCCATCCGGCTGCGCCATGTAGATGTCTTCATCCAGCACGCCGTTCAGGAACGCCGTCTTCACATCCATCTGGTGCAGCTTCAAACCATACTTGGCCGCCAGACTCAGTACGATCCGGATCGACGTGAACTTGGCCACCGGCGCGAACGTTTCGTCGTAGTCGATGCCGAACTTCTGCGAAAACCCCTTGGCCACTAGTCGCGCCTTGAATCGCTCGATCTCTCCGGCCTGGTTTTCCTTGACACGGAACACCCACCGACAGCCGATCGCCTTGCGTCCCTTCGGCAGTGGCACAACATCCCACGTGTCGTTCTTGAGCAGCGAGTCACACTCCGAGTCGCAAGCCTCCTTCCACTTGGCTGCGTCGCTGGATTCCATCGCCGACTTGAACGTGGTCGGCATTTCTCCCACTGAATCCACGACGTACGCAGCTTCGAAGTCTTGACTTTCTTGTGCTGCCGCAGACATCTCATCCAGAGTCTGGTGTCGGCTCTGCGACGCGAACCGCTTGGCACTCGGAGTTTCTACCGCTTCCTCCAGTGACTGCGTCCGCGGGTGTCGCTTGCTGCCGGGTTCGAAGTCTTCATCCCGCGCAGCTTCTTCTTCTTCATCAATGTCTGCATTGTCGTCCGACTGCGACGAATCTTGATCCGTCGCCCTTCATCTTGAATGACTATCTCACTCGGAGAGTAGTTGCGTCTCCCACCGTCGAAGACGTCTTCCATGAACTGCGCGTCGCGGCTCATCAGCACGCGACCGCTCTCCAGTTCTTCAAACCGATACGCTTTCTCGTGCTCCGAGTACCCGAGAAAACGGCAACGCACCGCCGAGCGTCAAACTTGGTGCGTTTTTCCTTCGGAACCGTCACATATGCATGGCAACCAAAAACTTTCAGGTTCGCCAGCAGTGGCTTCTTGCCCGTCCAAACTTGGTGCGGCGACTTGTCGTGGCTGATGGCTCGCGTCGGACACCGATTACGAAGGAACGTAGCAGTCATTACTGCTTCACCCCAATACGAATTGGACAATCCGGCATGTTCCAACATACAGCGCGCACATTCCACCAACGTTCGATTCATTCGTTCCGCCACCCCATTCAATTTCGGAGTATAGGGTGGCGTGAACTTCTGCTCGATACCGCGACGCTTGCAGAACTTGGCCATCTCACCCGACGTATATTCGCCACCGTTGTCGGTGCGGAGTGTTTTCACACGTTTGCCAGTCTGAGTTTCAGCCCACGCTACAAACTCGGCAAACTTGTCTGCCACTTCCGACTTGTTTCGGAGCAGATACACCACACAAAAATGCGACTTGTCGTCAATGAACGTGACGAAGTAGCGCTTGCCACCAAAAGTTGGTGTCTGCATGGGACCGCACACATCACTGTGAACGACCTCCAGCACTTGCTTCGCACGGTTTGGAGAGGACTTCATGTGGCTCACTCGCGTTTGTTTGCCGAGTGCACACCCGTCGCACAGCTCCCACTGCTTCACCGACGTCATGTCGATGCCAGTGCCGTAGCCCTTCTTGACGATGGCGTCTAGACCGCCATGGCCAATGTGACCAAGTCGAAGGTGCCAGAGGTACGACGTGGTGTCCCCTTTGCGATCCTTCGAACTTGCCGCATTGGCCTCGTCAGGCATCATCGGTGTCATGCAGAGCTTGAACAGACCTTTGCCCTCACGAGCGCCGAGCTTCCACTTGAGACCCTTTGCTTCCGCGAAACATCCGTCGCTTTCGAAGGTCACTGGGCCAACATCCTTGGTGAAGCGACCGACCGAGAACAAGTTGCGCGACAACTTGGGGATATGCCACACATTCGTGAGCACGCCCTTCTTGTTTCCCCGTGGAGTCTTCATCGACATCACAATGTCGCCTGTTCCAATCGCTTGAACCACACCGTCGTCCGCGAGATGCACGTCCACCGGAGAGATCTTCTTGTAGTTCTTCATGTACTCTTTCGAGTACGTCATGTGCTGCGTCGCACCCGAGTCGACCAGCCAAACTTCACTCGACTTGGAGGCACCCGCGACGCCACCAACCGAGAAGAGTAGTCGCCAGAATCTTCGTCCTGCGCGACGTTCGCACGCTGCGACCGATATCGCTCAGCGTCGTTCTGGATCCGCGAGGGACACTCCGCGATCCAATGTCCTTGTTTGCCGCAGTTGTGGCACGCTCCGGCCTTCTTCACCGGACGTCCTCTGCGCTTGTTGTCGTTGACCATGAACGCTTGACCTTGACCGTGCGCGGCTCCTTCAGCACCGCCACCTTGTTCCTTGCGCTTCATGTCTTCATGCAGCAGCCGAGACGTCACGAGTTCCCACGACAGCGAGTCCGACCTGGACTCCAACGCCGTGATGAGGAACTGGTACGACTCGCTCAGACTGCCCAGAAGCGTGATCACCAAGTCGTCCTCGCTGACCGGAGCGCCCACCGCGTCGAGCTGCTCCGCCAGAGTCTTGAGCTTGTTGATGTGCTCCAGCACATCATCACCTTCGTCCATCATCGTCGTGAAGAAACGTCGACGAAGGAAGAGCTTGTTGGCCAAACTCTTCTTCTCGAAGTGTCCTTCCAGTCTTGACCATGCATCATGCGCGTCCTTGGCCGAGCGGACCAGCGGCAGCTGCGAGTCCTCCATCGCGAGACAGATCATCGCCAGCGCCTTGCGCGACTTCTTCTTGAACAGCGCTTGGTCCGCCGCAGCCTGGCAGTGTTCCAGCTTGATCTCTCCACATGCCACTTCCCACAGTTCGCGCTCCTCGAGCACCATCTGCATCTTGAACTTCCACGTGTGGAAGTTGGTTCCATCGAACTTGCTGATGCGGCTTGGCGTAGAAGAATCCATGGCGAAGGCGTAGTCGGAGGTTGAGGCGAAGACAGAGTCTGCGGGGCTTGGGCTCATAACCAAAAGACTTGAGTGGTTTAGAGCAAAATGCAAAGTGATTGATTTAGGTCCTTAGTTCGCAAACTGCTTGCTACCTCTAAGCCTCTTGTCCTACCTACTGGGTACACTCTACTGGATTCTTTACTGGATACTGAGTTACCTTAGCCAATCAGCGAGTGCCACGTAGATCCCATCTTGTACCCACAATCTTGTACCCACATGTGGCGTAAACTACCGTCCCGTAATCACAGGAATGATTGCGGTGCCACTGAGTGAAGGTCATACCGGTATCCTACCGGTATACCGCAGCTGGTCGAGACGTCTTCTTGACAACACTCCCACTCGACTCGACAGCTGTTGCACTGGACCCCGAGCTTGTTTCGAAGAACCTCAAACTGCACTGCGGTGATCGGCTTGGTCATCAAGTCCGCCAGCATGTCGGTAGTCGAGATATACTGCAGCACCACTTGACCGTCTTCCACCTTCTCGCGCACGAAATGGTAGCGGATGTCGATGTGCTTGGTGCGCTTGTGGAACTCCGGGTTCTTGGCCAACGCGATGGATCCTTGGTTGTCCTCGTAGATCTTGACCGCCGACTTGGACTTCATCTCGCCGATCTCGCACAGAAATGCCTTGAGCCAAACCGCCTCTTGCGTAGCCTCCGTTAACGCCATGTACTCAGCCTCCGTCGAAGACAGCGCCACCGTCCGCTGCTTCTTGCTTCTCCAGCTGATAAATCCGCCGTTCATCATGAACGCGTAGCCGCTTGTACTCCGTCTTGACTCGATGTCACCAGCCCAGTCCGCATCCGAGTATCCGCACACAACTTCGCAGCCGTCTTCCCGTGAGAACTCGAGTCCGTGCGTTGGTGTCGCTTGAAGATACCGTAGCATGCGCTTGAGGGCTTGCCAGTGTGTCGGACAGGGTCGGCAGCAAACTGACTGAGTGACCCCACTGCCGCAGCCAGGTCGGACGTGTCGCCACCATCAAGTACATAAGAGCCCCGACGGCACTTCGATACGGCACGTTCTTCATCGTGTCTTCATGCTTGCAACCGTCCTCGCACATGTTCTTGGTCAACTTGAGTCCGGGGTCTTGCGGCGTCTTCACAGGCTTGCTGTCTTGCATGCCGAACTTCTCAGGATGGACTTGAGGAACTTGGTCTGGCGCACAGTCACTTGGCCAGACTCGCGGTCGTTCTTGATTTCCATGCCGAGGAAATACTCAAGCTCGCCGAGGTCCGTCATCTCAAACCGCTTGCTCAGCGCGCGCTTGGTCGATTCCAACAGCTCGTCGTTGCTGCTTGCCAGGATCAGGTCGTCCACGTACAGCACCACGAAAATCATATCTTGGTCGTCCCTCTTGACGTAGACGCAGTGATCCGACTCGCACTTCTTGAACCCCAGCTTGAGCATGAAGTCGTCGATGGTCTGGTTCCACATCCGCGGCGACTGCTTCAAACCATACAGCGACCGCTTGAGTTTGCACACATGGTCCGGATGGTCTTCGTCAACATAGCCATCCGGCTGCGCCATGTAGATGTCTTCATCCAGCACGCCGTTCAGGAACGCCGTCTTCACATCCATCTGGTGCAGCTTCAAACCATACTTGGCCGCCAGACTCAGTACGATCCGGATCGACGTGAACTTGGCCACCGGCGCGAACGTCTCGTCATAGTCGATGCCGTATTTCTGCGAAAAACCCTTGACCACCAGTCGCGCCTTGAACCGCTCGATCTCTCCAGCTTGGTTTTCCTTGACGCGAAACACCCATCTGCAACCGATTGCCTTGCGACCCTTCGGCAGTGGCACCAACGACCATGTCTTGTTCTTGAGCAGTGAGTCGACTTCCGAATCACGCTTCCTTCCACTTGGCCGCGTTGCTGGATTCCATCGCCGACTTGAATGTAGTCGGCATTTCTCCCACTGAATCCACAACAAAGGCCGCTTCAAAATCTTCTTCTCCATTTGCGACTGCTGACATCTCGTCGAGCGTCTGCGGCCGACTCTGTCGCTTGGATCTTGGGATCTCCGCCGCTTCTTCCAACGACTGCGTCCGCTGGTGTCGCTTGCTGCCGGGTTCAAAATCTTGATACCGCGCAGCTTCTTCTTGTGCGTCGTCCTCGGACGATGCTTCTTGATCTGTGGACTCTTCATCTAGAAGTTCCACAACAACTTCTTGATCGTGACTGCGTCTCCCACCGTCGAAGACGTCTTCCATGAACTGCGCGTCGCGGCTCACTGCACACGACCGCTCTTGATCTCTTCGAAACGATACGCTTTTTCATGCTCCGAGTACCCGAGAAACCGACATCGCACTGCTCGAGCGTCAAACTTGGTGCGTTTCTCCTTCGGAACCGTCACATATGCATGGCAACCAAAAACTTTCAGGTTCGCCAGCAGTGGTTTCTTGCCGGTCCAAACTTGGTGCGGAGACTTGTCGTGGCTGATGGCTCGCGTCGGACACCGATTACGAAGGAACGTAGCAGTCATTACTGCTTCACCCCAATGCGAATTGGACAACCCGGCATGTTCCAACATGCAGCGAGCACATTCCACCAACGTTCGATTCATTCGTTCCGCCACCCCATTCAATTTCGGAGTATAGGGTGGCGTGAACTCTGCTCGATACCGCGACGCTTGCAGAACTTGGCCATCTCACCCGACGTATATTCGCCACCGTTGTCGGTGCGGAGTGTTTTCACACGTTTGCCAGTCTGAGTTTCAGCCCACGCTACAAACTCGGCAAACTTGTCTGCCACTTCCGACTTGTTTCGGAGCAGATACACCACGCAAAAATGCGACTTGTCGTCAATGAACGTGACGAAGTAGCGCTTGCCACCAAAAGTTGGTGTCTGCATGGGACCGCACACATCACTATGAACGACCTCCAGCACTTGCTTCGCACGGTTTGGAGAGGACTTCATGTGGCTCACTCGCGTTTGTTTGCCGAGTGCACACCCGTCGCACAGCTCCCACTGCTTCACCGACGTCATGTCGATGCCAGTGCCGTAGCCCTTCTTGACGATGGCGTCTAGACCGCCATGGCCAATGTGACCAAGTCGAAGGTGCCAGAGGTACTGTTGTCAAGAAGACGCCTCGACCAGCTGCGGTACCGGTAGGATACCGGTAGGATACCGGTATGACCTTCACTCCAGTGGCACCGCAATCATTCCTGTGATTACGGGACGGTGTTTACGCCACATGTGGGTACAAGATTGTGGGTACAAGATGGGATCTACGTGGCACTCGCTGATTGGCTAAGGTAACTCAGTATCCAGTAAAGAATCCAGTAGAGTGTATCCAGTAGAGTATCAAGTAGGCTTAGAGGTAGCACAGGGTTTGCGAACTAAGGACCTAAATCAATCACTTTGCATTTTGCCATCATCGATCATATCCTTTTGGTTATGAGCCCAAGCCCCGTATTCTCTGCTCAAGACCCCGACTACGCCTTCGCCATGGACGCTGCCTCGACAACGACCGCCTGCATCAACAAGTTCGACGGAACCAACTTCCACACGTGGAAGTTCAAGATGCAGATGGTGCTCGAGGAGCGCGAACTGTGGGAAGTGGCGTCATGGGGAGATCGTTGGAACACTGCCAGGCTGCGGCGGACCAAGCGCTGTTCAAGAAGAAGTCGCGCAAGGCGCTGGCGATGATCTGTCTCGCGATGGAGGACTCGCAGTGGCGCTGGTTCGCGCTCGGCCAAGGACGCGCATGATGCATGGTCAAGACTGGAAGGACACTTGAGAGAAGAGTTTGGCCAACAAGCTCTTCCTTCGTCGACGTTTCTTCACGACGATGATGGACGAAGGTGAT